>VXAC01006140.1:274704-343276 GCA_013399225.1 Rhipidura dahli | reverse complement strand
CGCTGCAGCGGGAGCCGGTGTACAACTGGCAGGCGACGAAGCCGACGGTGCAGGAGCGGTTCGCGTTCCTCTTCAACAACGAGGTGCTCAGCGACGTGCACTTCCTGGTGGGGAAGGGCCGCGGCTCCCAGCGCATCCCGGCGCACAGGTGGGGCGGGGGTCCCACGCGTGGGGTGCTGGGAATGGGGGAGGCATGTGGGGTGTGGGGGGACCCAGCCCCATGGCCCTGCGGGGAGACCGCGGGTCCCGAGCCTCGGGAGGGTCGTGGGGGCCGGCCCGATGGCCCTGGGGGCGTCCCCTCACGCCTCCCCCACTGATAAAGGGAATCGCCCGTTTATTTGACAAAACTGCCCCTCAGGCATCGCTGCTCCTCCCGTCAGGGATCGCCCTCTCATCCCCCAAATTGCCCTTCGAGGACTGCTCGTCTTGCCCCCACGTTATCCCCTGAGGGAATTGCTCCCTTAGTCCCTCGGTAATTTGCTTCCTTATCCCATTCATTTCCCATCAGAGATTGCTCTCCTCACCCCTCTAGGTTGCTCCTCAGGGAATCACTCCCTTATCCCCCCAAATTGCTTCTCAGTGATTGTTCCCTTTGCTCCCTCGTGTTCTTCTCAGGGCATTGCCCCCTTATCCCCCGAAACTGCCCTTCATGGATTGCTCCTCATGGAATGTCTCCCTATCCTCCAAACTGTTTCTTAGGGATGGCCCCTCATCCTCTTCAAGGATGATCCCTTTACTCTCCCTCAGGGATCACCCCTCATCCCCAAAACTGCCCCTCAGAGATGGCCCTGGGAGGGCTGTGGGCTCTCCTGCCTCTTCGGGGACTGTTGTGCCATCGAGTGGGGTGCAGGGTTTGGGCTGCTGCACCTCCCCTGTGAAGGGAGAAAGGTCACATAACTGCACCTCACATTTCACCCCCTACTCAGGGACACGACCTGAGCACAGGACCCCCACTGTGGTCAGTCTGTGTCACCCTAGATCTCTCCCAGCCCTTGGGTCAGTGTCATGCCTCTCCTCACAGTCACCATCCCGGGATGGGTCCAGGGTTTGGGTGAGAGTGTTTTTTCCAGAGGGTTGGTGTGAGTGGGACAGGCACAGCATTGATAACCCCAAATCCCAGTCTCACTTGGAAGTAATTGTTGGTTTTTGGGGAAGTGGAGGAGAGGAGGAATAGTCTCCCAGGCCACCTGATCCCTGCTGACAGGGATCACGAAAATCAGTGAGAGCGTTGGGAGTGGAAATGAAAGAACAATGATTTGAGAACCCTGATTTCAGGCACAACATTCTAATTTTAAAATGACCTTTATTGAATCTTTCCTGTATTTTGGGGGTTAATCCGCTACCATCAGGATCTGGAAGAGCTGTGTTGAGAATGACATCTGGGCCTAAGTAACCCTTGGAGGTTAATGCTTAAGGCTGGGCTGCCATTTAAGAATTTGCAGCTCAGAGGAGCTGGGAATTTAGGAGCTGGGAATCACCTCCACCTGGATGATGCAGATCTGATGTGGCTGATTGACACTCGGCTCGTTCCTTAGGGGAGCTCCAGTGCATCCATGTGTGCCACCCTCTTCCCCCTACCCTGGGAAGGGCCTCCCAAGGAAGAGCTCAGAGATGGAACCAACTTTAACTGGGTGACGGAGGTTCCTTGATGTACCTGGAGGTGGTGCTTGGCAAGGGGAGCCTTGCTCCAAATGATTTCAAACTATTGCTTTTCTCCTAAGGGCTCACTTTCCTGGAAGTTTCCTCTTCAGATTTCCCCCTTCTCTCTGACTTTCAGAGCAAACCACACTTGTTCTAGGCTGGTTTGAGTGTATAGGGTGTCAGCTTTGCTCTCTTATAATTTGAAGCCTAATTAGTATTTGGGTAAGCTTGCTTGTGTCCTGAGAACTAGGCTTGCTGGGTGGGGACAGGTGATGTTCAGCCCAGAAATAAATGTAAAATAAATGAAGCTTTGGGAAAAAAAAAAAAAAGGCCCCAAAGTGAGATGATACTTAATTGCTCTGAAATTCATCTGGTGCTCTGGGTAGTAAAGATAGAATGGAGTGTGTCATGGTGTGACATCCCACCCAAGGAGTCTAGAGATTTTAGTAAAACTTGTCCGTGTGATGTTACAGTTGGGATATCCTGGTGATTCATGGAGTACTGCGGTTATTTCAGAAATAAGAGAGCTTAAAATAAAACCACCCAGACCCCTTCTGTGTTCAGTTCTCCCACAGCAGCTCAACAGCAGAAGATACTTTGTGTTGGATTTGAGTTGCAAAGCAACTGTGAGTTCCCTTGGAGAGGTGCTGTTTTGCTTCAGTGACCGGGGCAGGTATTGGTGCTTTGTCAGATGTCTGAAATCATAAAATCACAGAATTATTATGGTTGGAAAAGACCTTTAAGGTCATCAAGTCCAACCATCAGCCCAGAACCACTAAATCATGTCCCCAAGTGCCGCATCCACAGGTTTTTTTAACATTTCCAGGGATGGTGATTCCACCACCATTCTGGGCAGCCCATTCCAATGCTTTAGAAATTTTTCTGTAAAGAAATTTTTCCTAATACCTCATCTAAGCCTTCCCTGGCACAATAGTATACAACTCCCAGGTAGTCTGGTTTAATTGTGTAAGTTTTCAGACCAAGCCAGGTACAAAGCGTGGTTGCAGGAGGAACAACTCCTAAATAGGCTTCTTGGACAGCTCCTCTTGTTGCCTTGAGGAGTGGTCTGCAGCATCCTCCCTGTCATCCTTGATATGACTTTGTGGTGTGCTAGGAATGGCTTTGTCAGCAGACTGGGAAGCACAGATAATCCGAGAGATGCAGTCCTGTGGGAGCTGGAAGTGATGGTGCAGGAGATTCCTGGTCAGGCTTCTCCAGGATGGAGCCAAGGGGATTTGGAGGGTTTGTAGGTTGAAGTAATGAAGTGGCATGTGCCCAGTGAGGACAGCTGATGTTGTCCACAGGTGCTGGTGCCAGGAAGAGGTTTCTGACATAGCTGTAGGTTCAGGTATGTTTCTGAGTGTGCCTGGCAAATTCAGTTAATGGCCTTAATCTGAAAGGAGGGGATGTTTAGATTAGATACCAGGAAGGAATTCTTCCCTGTGAGGGTGCCAAGGCCCTGGTTTCCCAGAGCAGCTGTGGCTGCCCCTGGATCCCTGGCAGTGCCCAAGGCCAGGCCGGACACTGGGGCTTGGAGCAGCCTGGGCCAGTGGGAGGTGTCCCTGCCCATGGCAGGGGTGGCACTGGATGATATTTAAGGTCCCTTCCCCCCCAAGCCAGTCTGGGATTCTGTGGCTCAGCAGTTTATGTCAAGCCACAGAGACAGACAAAAGAAACCTTACAGAGCAACTAAGAGCAAACATTTGTTTTGTGTGTGAGAGCCCAGTTTGTAGATAAAAGGTGTAAGTGGGTTTGACTGAAGGGTCCCCTGTCCAAGCATCTGCAGCCCTGAGAAGATAAGGTGTTTTCCACCTGGAGGAGGCTCCAGACCCTGTGGAAGTTCCTTGCCTACCCTGGGGCAGGCCCTGTCTCTGAGCCTGGAGCTTGTTCCCTCTTGCTGCTGAATCAAACATGAAGAAGATGGGATGGCCTTAATATTTTTCAATGTCAAGGCTGGGCCAAGCAGCTGCCTTGAAGCTTCACGGCGCCAGCATGACCAAGGTCAACACATTGATTAGACCCAGCAGTAAGAGGGAAGGGTTTTTTGTCTTTTTCCAGATCTGCTTCATTGAGCAAAATATCAATGAGATTAGAAATGTCTAAACCTCATCAGCCAGGAGCTGCATGGATGTCATAATTAAACTTGTTAATTGGCCAGAAAACAGGGCCCAAGAGTGAGCAGGGCAAGGGTGTGGGGATGCAACCCTGTGTCTGCTCCAGCCAGGGAGATCTAGAGTTTGGAGACAGCCTTATTAAGATTTGGGCTGTTGTTTCCAGGAGTCTTTTCTGAGCCCATCCTGTCTTTTCTTGGACACATATTCACTCCCAGTTCCTGCAGTGTCGTGTTCCGGGGTGTCCCATGGCTCCTGCTCTTGTGCAGGGCTGCTCCTTTCACCTGGGGTCTGCATCCTCTGCAGCCAGCACACCATCATCATCATCAACTTCTCATCACCTACGGTGTCACTGAGCTCCAGCACGTCACGTGTTGCTCTGTTCCTGTGCCAGCTCTTCTGGAATAGATATTTTAAGGTTTCTCCGCAGTGGTGCGGATGGAGGAGGGAGCTGGTGCAGCAGCAGTGGGGTAGTTGTGGGTTTTGAGTGGTTTCTTTTATTATTGGTGTTACTGCAGTGCCTAGAAAGGGAGCAGCACTGGTGGGTGTGCAGATGAAACCAGGTGACAAGTGGAGGTGCCAAGGTGAACATGAAGCAGTGAAAGTTGTGGTAGGAAGCAAAATAGCAGAAGGAGACATTTTCTTGCAGGCCTTTGACAGCCTGTAGACTCAGCTTTGGATCCTTTTGAAGAGAAATCAGATTATTAACCTCAAGGAGGTTCCTGTGACTCTTCTTGCTGAAAGTCAGTTTACTTTGGCTCTCCCTGGTGCAAAGGGAGTGAGGAGAAATCAGGTGTTGCTTTCTTAGTTCCTCTGTTTCTGCTGATTTCTCTGCCTCCTTTTAGTAGTCCACTCTGTTTTGGCCATGAAAGTGTTTAAAAATAACCCTCTATTGGATTTTTCCATGTGAAACAAACCCCGTCTCTTCCTTCTGCAGACCTTCATGGTTGGGGAAAGCTGGTGGATCGTGTGGGAGGAATGGTGTGCATCCCTGCTTTTCCTGGAGTGTCTTCAGAGCAGCTTTAAATGTTCATTTTAGGAAGAGTAAGAAAACACTGGAGAGAGAGAGAGAGATTTTCTTATGTTAATTATGTTCCCTTAACGTTTTAAGAAAACTTCAAATGTGGAATCCTGTGTTTCTCTGGCACCTCCCGGGATCCTATTAGGGCTCAGCAGTTTACAAAATCCGACTGAGTTGTCCCCGACTGAAATGGAAGCAAACATTTGAGAGTTTTTTTAATGAATGCCCTTTTCAAATAGCTTCTGAAAGCTCTTGCTCGTTGAGGACCTATACTGTGCTGGCTGTGAGAATGAAAATTTGAGAGTGCAATTAATATATGTTAATTTTTAGTATCAGACAAAGCCAGCGATTGTTTTGCCACCATTGCTGCTTTTGGAGGAACAACGATTTTTGTTTCATCTGGCAATTCTGGTATTGTGAGGAAGGTTTTTATTTGTTCTTGACATTTTTCTTGAGAATGGTTTGACAGAAATATGCATGTGTGTACTTTTTTGTAACCACTGTGGCTTGTCCCGAGCTCCCTGAGCCCATCAGGAACAATAAGCCGGCTCATCAGCCAAACTCCGTCACAGCAAACGAGCCTGGCACATCCGTGGAGCTTCACTCCATTGTATCCCTGGGAAGCCTCCTCTGGATGGGAGGGGAGTGAAAAGTGAGAGAATGAAAACATTGTTTAAATGGAAATTTCCTGCTTTTAAAAGGTCATTTCCTACTAAATCTGACTGAAATTCCCCCTTGGTGCTGGACTTTCCTTGGGCTGGAGGTTTCATGGCCCCATGCCTGCTGTCTTGTATGGATTTCTGCCTACAGTTCCTGCTGCTTCTCTGGAAGTGTGCATCACACCACTGCAGCAAGAACCTGGAATATTCCAGCTTTTTCCTTTTCTCAGTTGGTGGAGAAGGGGTTGTAGTCTGGGCTGCTCTGCTGCCCCACACTGCTGAGCTGTGACCTTCAGTTTAACTTCAGGGAACTGCATGGTGGCAAAGACCAGGAATCCTTCATGGCAAAAGCTCATCTCTGTGTTTTTGAACAAGAAAATTCTCAAAATGGCTTTCTAAGTCCTGAGACAGATACAGTAGCTTAAATATATGCAGGGCCCTCAGCAGGCCAGGTCTGGGCCTCCTCCTGAAACAGAAGATGTTGTCTATCGAGGGGGAATAATTTTGTTTGCATGGGACTGCTGGGATATAATTTTTGGTCTCAAACCTGTGTTGTGCAAATTCCTGCTTCCAGTCTCTTTAGAGCCAATAACATTCTTCTCTGTGCCAGTAATTACCATGTAAGTTCCCAGCAGTGCTGAAGGGTTTGTGTGAACCTCACTGTGTTGGTTTTCTCCTAAGGAGGTTTGTTCTTCCCTCTGGGCTAAGCCCAGAGCAGGTTATCCATGGAAGGACTCAGCAACATGCCTGGGGAGGGCAGCTCCCGTGCCAGGGGTTGGGAACTGCAGCTCCTGGTACTGCTGCTGGTGCAATTTTGTGTTTTGGAGGCTTGCTCGGCCATCACCAAAGACACGTGCCTGGGTCTGGGGAAGAGGATGGGTAGTGTTCAGTGACAAGTTTTCCGTAAGTGTTTCCAGTAGGTGACTGTGGGGAATTGCAGCAAGACTTGGGCTCTGTTTACTGAAAGAACTTGAACTCCTTAACTTTGCTGTTTCTTTGCTTCTCAACCTGAGGATGATACATAGGCTCCTGAAGGGACTTTGCAAAGCAGCCATGTGTATTGTATTCCATAATTCCCAAAACCTGGCCTTTGGGGAGCCATTACTGTGCTGTATCCCAGGACAGGGCTCAGAAAGAAGTTCCTTGCAGCTTCGGTGCTTTGCAGTTCAGGAGCAGCAAGCCAGACCCTCCCTGCTCTTGCAAAACACTTTTGCTTTAGCTCCACTAATGATTTGCTTTCCCTGAGGGTGGCTTTGGGGATTAGCAACCAGCCTGGGATTTTTTTTGGACTATAAGTATGATTTACCATAAGGTTTTATTTGCATGTTTGTTTCTTCCACGTTAGGTTCGTGCTGGCCGTGGGCAGCGCCGTCTTCGATGCAATGTTTAATGGTGGGATGGCCACAACCTCCACAGAGATTGAGCTGCCTGACGTGGAGCCTGCTGCCTTCCTAGCTCTGCTCAAGTAAGCTGCTTCTAAAGCACAGGAAAACTGGGATGCGTGGATTTAGTGTAGAAAAAAAAATGTTTTTAGTGAAAGCAGGGAAGTATTTGTAGAGTGGAGACTGTTAACTTCCAAAATAAAATACCTTTTTGATCTGTTCAAGGGTATTTAAATGCTGGTGTTAAATCCCTGTTTTCCTGAGTAAGACTCTAATGTAACTACTGCATTAATATATATATCTGTAATATTGGGCATTGTTTTATAGATTCTTATTCATAATTGGTTTGGTTTCATCCAAATGCCCTTTGAGAGAGGAGGGGAAAAGTGATCCTCTGAAAGCTCTGTAAGTTACAAATACTTGGAGCTTGTTTAGGTTATGAGCAAGTTGTAACAGGTAAGCAGGGGTATGTAATAAATGTCAGCTATTCCATGTGGTATCACCCTTTGTGTGGGTTTTATTCCTCTTTTGGAGAGCTGGATTTGAATTTACATTTTCAGCGTGCGTTGCAAGTCTGTGTGCTAGAAGAGGAGGAGGAAGGAGCTGTAATGTCCTATTCACCAATTCCTTTAAGCTCGGCTGGTGCTGTACAGCATCCAGCAGCAGTCCTGAATGGATGCTGGAAAGTCATTGTCCTGTTTCTATAGGATTTCTGTAACCTACTTCCAGGGGTTTCCAGTCCTGTGCTCTTGACATGTTCCCCCCTTGCTTCCTATTGGGAGCAGTGACTATATATAGCTCTGGCACACTTTTTGCTTTACCTTCAGAAAGTGCTTTGGCCATGCCTATGCTGTCTTGGAATATTTTAAAATTGATCTGGGCTAGAATGAAAGGCCAGAAATAATTGGGAGCCCTGAGCCCCCTCCCTTTTGGCTCGCTTTAAACCAGACACCAGCATGTGGGGAATCCCTCTAATTGGTGTGTGCCTATCAGCCACGTGGATCTCTCTGGAGTGCAGAGCTTGTAACTATCTTTAAATCTTAGTGAGGCCCAAATATCCAGTGAATTAGAGGCAAAATTCCTGTTGTTTCCCTGCCAATGCTGAGATTTCAACACTTAATTAAACAGAGGGATTTCAGAAGAGACCCATCATCTCAAAAGACAAAGTGAAGAGTTTAGGTGGATTTCAACAGAAATACTTACATTTTTTAATGGAAGAAGTCAGTGGTGGATTACCTTAGTGCCTCAGAGCTTGCAGTTATGCTGCAGTAGCTGTGCCCATGGTCCAATGACATCTCGGGTACTTAAATCTAGAACTGAACTTTTACATTGTTTTTAAAATGCTCAGAGCTTAAATGTGCCTGAGGAGGTGTGGGTGCTGCTTTCCAGGAGAAAGCTGACCATGTATGTGGTATGTGTTCCTGGAGTAAAACCAGTCCCTCCAAACACTGATCTGGAATGGCAGCTGATCCTTACATATGTCTCTGGACTTGGTCCAAGCCATGATCTAATGCTGTAGGATCAGGGACAAAGTGCCCATCCTGAATGTTCTGCAGAAGGTCCCATCTGGATGCTGGATTGTGACGGAGTTTGTGGGCTAGTGACCTTTAATAGGTCTGCTGTAATTGTGTAAGAAATTATTTTTTATTATTATTATTATTTTCACGTTAACCCAAAGATAAGAACACTTCTGGTTGTCTGGGGTTAGTCTGAGTGTTATTTTAAATTGATACTGGGCTTTTTCACAGTTTGAGCCTCCCTTGTTGTCTCTCTTAGCACACACTGGACTGTGGTAAACAGAAATACTGACACAATCCCTGCAGTAAACAAATGATTGGTTTTAGAGCCACTGTGTTCTTTCGATCTTGAAATAGAAAGGATTGCTCAGTGCAGATGGGGCTGAGAAGGGATGTGTGCAAAATACATTGATGAACCTGTGGACTGATGCTGCTATTGACAAATGCCCTGGAGCAGCACAAAAGCCTGCTTTCAGCAGTGAGAGTGCTTCCCTTCCTGTGGATCCCACTGTTGATGCTTCCCTGAATGGCATCCTGGTCCTCTCTAGCTGGAGGAGCAGGAGTTCCTCTGCTCCAGATGGGAATGCTGCCTGGCATCCCCCTGGAAGAGCCCTGCTGCTGCATGAAGCTTCCAGGAACAGCAGCCACACCACCTGCTGCTGCTGCTGTGTCCCCTTCAGAGAAATGCAGAGCGAGAAATTGCTGGAGTTTCTAAAATATCCCGTGGAATGGGAATGCCAAGCACAGTTAACACATTATCACATCTCTGTGCTTTGTGCCTTTGAGATCCTGATTGGCAAATGCTCCACTCGTTAAAGGAAATGCAGTAAACAAAAACTCTGCATGGGCTGTTCAGCCTGGGCAAGAGAAGGCTCTGGGGAGACCTCAGAGCCCCTTGCAGGGCCTAAAGGGGCTCCAGGAGAGCTGCAGAGGGACTGGGGACAAGGGCTGGAGGGACAGGACCCAGGGAATGGCTTCCCAGTGCCAGAGGACAGGGCTGGATGGGATCTTGGGCAGGAATTGTTCCCTGGGAGGGTGGGCAGGCCCTGGCACAGGGTGCCCAGAGCAGCTGTGGCTGCCCCTGGCTCCCTGGCAGTGTCCAAAGCCAGGTTGGACAGGGCTTGGAGTAACCTGTGGAAGGTGTCCCTGCCCATGGCAGGGGCTGGAACAGGACAGTCTTTAAGGTCCCTTCCAAGCCAAACCAGTTTGGGATTCTGTGAAAAGGACTAACACCAGTGTGTCACTGGTTTTACTGAGCTCAGCCTCCAGTTCCTGCTGTCTCTGGTCAGTGAGTTCAGGTATGAGGAGGTTCAGTCAGGTTTCCTAGGAAGACCTTTGTTTTTCAGATCACAAATCTACTTCCTTGTTTTGGCCTAACAGGGAAGTCTGGTGCTTGGCTGCAGCGTGGCAGTCCTTGTTTTTCACTGCAGTTAACTCTTGCTTTATGCTGAAGTTACACTGTGAGCTGTGCTTAAACATCTGTGCCATGAAATGAAACAGTTCAATCTGTAAAGTGAAGAGATGAGAAAGGGGAGTGTGGGTAAAGCACCTTGTGTGCAGTGGATGGATAATGGTCTGAGTGCTTCTCAGCACTTCTGAATTAGTACTGTAAAATGGAGTTTCTCTTCTGAGGGAGGAAGGCATGGTTGAATTTTTTTTCCTTATTTATTCTAATTGAACGGCCAAAAGAATGAATTTTAAGGTGTATGCTTGGCCAGTGACTGTTTCAGCCTGGTGTAAGTGGCAGGCTAAGAGCTCAGTGGTGGTGGAATGCAAGGCAGTTCTAGCTGCTTCAGTGGAAGTCCCAGCTGTTAAAAGTTATACTGTAAAATGTTTGTTACAAAAAAAAAGAAAAAAACCTTCTTCTTGGTAAAGCAGAGTCAGTGGAAAGGACGTGAAAACCCTTCTATCTCCCCAGTAGAGGAAATGGACCAGGATGACGGGCAGAGGCACAAAGATGTTTTCTGTGAATTGCATGGGTTTTACCCTGTTACCTTGATTCACCACAGCAATGTTTGTTCGGTGTTTTCAGATTTCTTTATTCAGACGAAGTTCAGATCGGACCAGAGACTGTTATGACAACACTTTACACAGCTAAGAAATATGCAGTTCCAGCCCTTGAAGCTCATTGTGTGGAGTTTCTTAAAAAAAACCTCCGAGCAGACAACGCATTCATGCTGTTAACTCAGGTGAGTTTGTGATCATCTGCCTTCAGCAAGGTCCAGCACAGTCAGGAAACGGGAGTTTTCTGGGTGTTACAGAGTTGATCATCCAAAGTAGAGCAGTTCTGGGTCGTTTAGAATTCTTCCTCACAGGAGTCCAGCACTGCTGAGCAGGTTCTTACAAAGAACAATAAAATACAGCAAGCATTTCTGCTGTTTCAGATCTTTCTGTTTCACTGTGGCAGGTGGTTCCTTCCAGAGTGTGAGCTGGGGATGGAGTTAACAGGGTGGAAAGATTTCATCTGCCAAGAAGAAAAGTGGAATGAGAGGATTTCCGTGTGTTACAGAATCAGGACTGGTAATGCTGAGCTTTCTCTCAGTGCTGTGTCTGGCTGCTCAGCCACTCCTTGAAGGACTTTTGTGCAATACTTTCCCTGAAGTGGGGGTGAAAGAAAACTTTTCCATGAGTGCTTTGGTTTATTTTCCTGGGAGAGGAACAAGGTGCTTTCTTCCTCAGCCTGTTCCAGCTCTGCCTCCTGCACTTGAAGGCTCACAGACCTGGAGTGTCAGAGCAGCTGTTCCTTGGCCCTGGGTCTGATCCAGTCTCTGAGGGTTGGGCTCCTCCACCTTCTGTTTGACTTTTGAAGCAGCAAAGTAGGAGACAGTGTTCACAACTTCTGCTTAGTTTGGAATAGATCAGACTTTGCATCCAGGTTGATTAAATGAACATCACAGTCCTCCTTCCTATTTCCCAGCCCCATCTTCTCTCTCTGGTCCCTGCCACTCTCTCGGACAGCTGATGCCATGTTGGGGATATCCACAGTGTTGTCACCTGTGTGGGGGAGTCTGGCACTGCCAGGGACACCCTGTTCTGGGTGCTGTAGGAATAGGAAACACACAGGCATTGTGTGTTTAGGGAATGGACAGGCTGGTCTGGCTCTGGAGGGATATTTCTCATCAGCCAGCTCAGGAAAGCTGCTGTGATGTCTGATGTTAAATAGACCTTGCAGAGGAGTTTCCCAGCTGCACTGAATTGGGAGCCAGCACACTCAGGTGTCCCTCTGGCTCTGAGGGATTGCCTGTCTTGCCCAGCATTCCTGTCTGCTGGGTTATTCCCCTTTGTCAGGAGTGCAGGTATCTCAGGCTGTAGGCACCATGTGGGTGGCAGTGGCTACACCAGCAGTTTTGCAGATATTGAAGCAGTGCTGGCCTGAAACAGCCACTGCTGAGCTCTTTGCTCGGGATTAGGCTGGGATTTTTTTTTTTTGAGTTTAAATATTTGGACCAGTTCTCAAAGTAGTTCCCTGTCACACTGCTGTTGTAGGCACTTGTTCAGCTACTGCTGCAACACTCCATGGCCTTCTTTACACATCCTCTTTAACCTTGCCGTTTTCTATGTGCCATGAACACAGCCCCTGGGATGTGGGGGATCCACTCTACACGTCCCAGAGGAAGATTCAGGACTTGAAGGCTCTTGATTGGGCGATGGCAGCCAAATCTCTGCTCCCATCTGATGCATGGCAGGACAATTGCAGCTCCTTGGCTGCAGCTCTCCTGTTTTTTGGGTTCAGCAGCTACAATCTGAAAGATCAGGAGCTGTTAGCCAAGAGCTGGGAACAGATCTTTCCTGTAGGCTGAAGTTTTGGGGAGGCATCTGAGGCTAGCCATTGCCTCATGATGAATCAGAGGTGCTGGCTTTCAGTGGTATTCCTTATGCAGAGGTTTTTTGTGGCTTCCTGTGTCTCTGCACTTGAGTTTGGAGCTTTTGGCAAAGTAATATTTAGGCTTATGGTGACTTCCTTACAGGTCACATAAGTCCTTCTTTGGCAAAGGAGGAAGGTATCCTCATGTTTCAGGTACCAAAACCAAAATACTGCCTGGCACTCTTATCAGTGCCACTGAGGCAGGTGAAATGCCAGAAGGAGAAAGGCTTTCCTGATTCCTTTTGTTTGTGGCTTGTCCATTCTGATTAATCATCAGTAGTGATTCCCATCTCGCTTTATGTTCACCGTTGTTCTGTATCAAGTCTGAGATGTTTGAGGCAGGTGGTGTTTGAGAAACGTGCCTGATCTCAATGACTGGCTGCACCTCACTGAAACGATCTCTTCTTACAATCCTCTTGTTTCTGATCTCACACTGTGAAGAACTGCCTGTTTTCTGCTTTCACTGCATCAAGCCAACAACCTCTTCAGTAAATTACAGACCTGAGATAAATCTTGTACAAGGCATTGCCCAAGAGCCTTAAGGTCATGGACCTGAGATCCTAGGTAGAGCCCCAAACCTCCTTTTGGGCGTGTCTGCCCAATCTGCTAGTCCAGCAACTGTCTCGCTGTCTGTCTCAGGCAACTGCTGATCAGTGGCAGAAATATCAGAGCTTTCCTAATTGATTGTGCCTTGTAGTGAGCCGTGATCCTCTTTCATGCCAGATGTACATCCAAGTGTCACTTTGATCAGCAAGGAAATAAAGCTTGCCTGGAGCTGCTGTGGGGGAGAGCTCTGCAAGTGTAGTGAAAGTCCTCACGTGTCCAAAGAGCCACTAGAGTAGTAAAGTCTCAGTCAGTCACAGCTCTTGATGCCAAGAGTGTAAAGGCACTGGCAGCCCTCCATCCCCTGGAGCAGGTGACAACTGCTGAAGTTTCCCTGGGCCCTGAGAAATTGTTGTTTCAGCTTCTTGCACTTGAGGTCTCAGCGCAAAGGTTGGCCTTGCTGAACTCTGCGCCCCACAAGCAGGGGTGAAGCAGGAGATGCTTGCAGGTGCCTCCTGAGTGACGGAATTCCCAGCCCAAAACACGAGTTTTAACCCTTACCTGTGGCAGCAAGCTGAAGTCCCAGTGTGTTCTTGTTGGGTGCGATGTCAAGGCAGTTCCTTCCCAAACAACAAAACCAAAGCACTGGAAGTAAGAGGTCATTTAGTGTTTTCTGGGTGTTCCACCCCATTTCTGTTTAAGCTGGGCACAGGGCTGGTAACGCGTTGCAGTCCAGGGTGATTTGAAGTGGCAGCAAAATCGTTACAAGACTTAAGTTGGGCAGAGAAATTCTGAGCAGCTCTCCAGGCTGTGTGCAGGCTTTGCTTGGAATAGTAACCTATTTTGGGACAAATTCTTTAAGGTAACTGGATTAGAGTAGCTGTTTCTGTGGAAAACATGGAAATGCACTAAGCAGGCTGTGTACCCTGTAGGGCTCCCCAGGACACATAGGCACTGCTGCTACAGCTTTTTTGCTAATACACGAGATCAGTGTGGCTGTTCTTACAGAATAAGCTGCCTCTGCATTATTCCTAGAGCAAGCAGGCCTGGAGTCACTGGGCAAAGCTTTCTTGTAAATAGAAAAACGATGTAAAAATTGCCCGTGCTCAGCTGACAGGGTCAGTGTGGTGCTAGAAAGCACGATCAGTGCCTGCACCCAGGCCCTGTTAAAACAAAGACGTGCCTGAAGACATGCACAGCTGAACCAGGGCTGCTGCCAAACACAGAATTTTCTAGTGTTTGCCTTGTCATGCTTAACTGCTTGTGAAAGGCGCAGTGGATTCCTGGTGCAGTCAGGCATGGTATTGCTAATGAAGATGGGCTGTGGCAGGGGATGGGGGGTTCTTAGTGTAAACTTTAAAATAGCCTTTCTGTTAATGATGCTCTCTCCTGCCTAGGCCCGGCTGTTTGATGAGCCCCAGCTGGCCAGCCTGTGCCTGGAGAACATAGACAAGAACACCTCAGATGCCATCAATGCAGAGGGGTTTACAGATATCGACCTGGGTAAGCTCTTTTCTGCCCCTCCCTCTCTCTCCCTGCTTTCATAACCAGCTTGTCTTCAAAGTTGTTACAGGTTAATGCTGGCACTTTGTGGCTTGGCTGTTCTGGAGCAATCAGTTGAACAGTCTCTGGCACAAAGTGGCTGGAGACAGGGAATTTGCCCAAGAGTTTGCTGCCTTGCCTGCAGAAATACCCTGGAATTTGCTTACTTTGGTGCAAGTTGAGTTTGCTGGGCATGACACAAAGCCCATTTCCTGTGTTGATGTTGGCAGGTTTTGGGTGGGTGTAAACTTGCCTTTTTTTGTAGAGTTGGCTTTGTTCCCCAAGTGTTTGTCAGGTTTTGGAGTTAAAAAGGTGTTGTGTTTTTGGAAGCAAGAACTGGCTATTTTAATTACCGTCTGCAGTTTCCAAACTTGCTCGGTGCAGTTAATGAACATTAAAATTCAGGCTTTAACCTTCTTCTAATGAGATGAGCTGTGGAGGTAAGGCACAGGTCACCTTCTGGCTTTCATGCTGCTTGTTTCATCCAAATTTGACGTCAAGCAAGTTGCAGTTCATCCTCCTGCACTTGCATTAACATGCCAATTAAATGGGCTCTGTTTGCTGCTCCAGTGAGTTCCTTTCTGATGGAATATGCAGATAAATCCTCCTCAGAGGCTGCAGGCAGCACTTTTGGGAGATGCTGTTGGCCCAGCCGCTTCCTCTTCTACCTTGGCTGTGCACGGGGTGCTCCTGGCAAGGTGAAAGGGGCTGATTTGGGATGAGAGGCTGAAGTTGTGCCTGTTGTCGTGCCCTGCAGACACCCTGGTGGCAGTGCTGGAGAGGGACACCCTGGGGATCCGGGAGGTTCGCCTGTTCAATGCCGTGGTGCGCTGGTCGGAGGCTGAGTGTCAGCGGCAGCAGCTCCAGGTGATTCCAGAGAACAAGCGGAAGGTTCTGGGCAAAGCTCTCTCCCTTATCCGCTTCCCACTGATGACTATTGAGGAGTTTGCAGCAGGTAACTCAACAAAGGTGTTTCTGGCAATCCTGGTTCTTTGCTTTTCCTCAGCTACAGAGAGTCAAGTCACATGAAAGAAGGTTTTCTCTGTGTACCCTGTAGTAATTTAAATATGAGATTCCCCCACATTCCTCCGCATTTTCCCTCATTCTCCCCCATCCTCCCCCTGAAAGGGGTTTAAGAGAAGGCTGGAAAGGGACATTTCATAAGGGCTTCGAGTGACAGGACAAGGGGGAATGGCCTCCTGAAGGGAGGGCAGGGTTAGACTAGATATCAGGAGGAAATTCTGTACTATAAGGGTGTGAGGCCCTGGCACAGGGTGCCCAGAGCAGCTGTGGCTGCCCCTGGATCCCTGGCAGTGACCAAGGCCAGGTTGGACAGGGCTTGGAGCAGCCTGGGACAGTGGAAGATGTCCCTGCCCATGGCAGGGTTGGCACTGGTGGATGGGCTTTGAGGTCCCTTCCAACACTATGCTGTGACTCTATGATTATAAAATCTGCTGTCTAAATGCCATTTTCATCCATGTTCATTCATTCATTTTAAAGCCTGTGGTGCTCCCCTGGGAGGAGCAGGAGGATCACAGCTGTTGTTTGCTCTCACAGTGTGGTTGGGGGTTACTGTCCCATTCAGCTGAGAGCAAAGATCCAAACTGGGCTTCACCTGCTCCCCTTTCCAGCCATCCTGAGCATTTAAACTACACAAAGCTAATGGAGTTGCAAATAATTGCTGTTGATCACAGCCTGTTCCCAAAGAGAAATGGGGATGTTTCTCCCCATCCTCTGCCTGTGGTGGTGTAGGCCCTGTCTTCCCAATGCTGTTCAGAGCAGAGCCCCGTATCTGAAAAACTTTGAAAATGTTCTTTGAGCTGAGGGCTTGATGTTGTTTAGTCTGTGTCTCAAAGCATTTCATAAGTTTACATTAAGATCTTGATCTACTGAGATGTCTAACTCATTTCACAGCTTGGACTATAGATTGCCTTGCTTTGTTTTCACTGCCTGTTGTCTTTGACTTCATCCTCTGGTGATTCCCCGGGGACTGGAAGCTGGCACTCGGCTTAAATAGTTTTCATGCTAAAAAGACACAGTGGAGCCATTTTCCAAACTGCAGCTTGTTTCAGGCTGCAGTGCTGTGTACACAGCAGCAAACAGGGGCACTGACCCCCTTCCTTTGCAGGTCACTTCTCAGGGCAGTGCTGGCGTCAGCTGGTCAGTCCTTAATGTGCCTGTTCCCGTGTGAGGAGGGCTGGTAGTAAGGAGAAAATCTGTGCTTCAGACTTGGTCCCCACTCTCTGTTTGTCTTGTCACAGCTGTGATGGGGCCTTAGGGATGTGGATTTCTTCAGAAGTTCACTCAGTGAAGCAGAGATCTTTGCATTTTGCCACAGATCCCACTTCTTTCAACCCTTCCCTGCGATCTTGTATCATTCTGTCACTGGAAGGAAAGTGTTCATTTTGGCATGTTGGGTTGAAGGCTTTGAGCTGGGAATGCTGGTGCCCCTTCTCATGTTGTCTGTCACAAACTGCCTGTCCCACTTGGACCTTTGTGCTTTAAGTGAAATTCTTACGTTTTCTCGATCCACTTAACCTAAAAGATGAACAAAACCCCCAAACCTGAGGGACTGCAATGATCAGCTGTTCCTTAAACAAGGAATTAACTTGGAATTCCTTCAGCTTTGTCCTTCTTCTAAGTTTCTGAGTGACTCTAATTTCTGTGGTGATCACAGCACAGACAGGAGAGAGGGAAACCTTTCCCCTCCACACCCCTCTCTCCCAAAAACCAAAAAAAAAAAAAAAAAGGAAATTTTAAAGCAGTGGTTTCACCAGTTTATTGTATAATCTGGTATCAAACGTGGGGTTTTGCATGAAGATATTTTAACTGGCAAATGTGTCCCTCCCTCCCCTTAGAGCAGGTAATTTGAAACATTGCAGAAATGAGTTGCAGCAACATGGGATAAGTTCAGACACGATCAGTGAGGCTGATTTTTTGCTGAACAAAGTTTCCAAAAGCTCATTTACGTTTGAGGAGTCATCTTCCTTGAATTCCTGAGTCTCTCCCCATTGCAGCATTGGACCAGGTTATGTCTAGGTAACATCATGCTGAATTTAACCAGCTACAAGTAGTTTTGGACCTACAAGCAGCTGGGCATTTGCTCCTCACATTAAAGAGCATTTAACTGCTCTTGTTTCCCCAGTACTCAATGGTCTTGTTTCTGTTCAAAGCCTTGTGCAAACAGAGCTGTAGAGAGGCTTTTGAGCCTTAGGCTGACAGACTAATTTTTATCCAGTTTCACTTTTGGAAGTATTTGAAGTTGTTTGCAAAGATGGAGTTTAGCATCACTGAGTTGGTTGCCCAGAGCAGCTGTGGCTGCCCCTGGATCCCTGAAAGTGTCCAGGGCCAGGCTGGATGTTGAGGCTTGGAGCAGCCTGGGACAGTGGAAGGTGTCCCTGCCCATGGCAGAGGTGGAATGGGATGGGCTTTAAGGTCCCTTCCACCCCAAACTGGTATGGGATTCTGTGATCACTTTGGAAAAAATGTCTTGTTACTGGAGAAATGATGAGAACGTGCTCCAACTCATGCTAAAATCATTAGCATTTCCCCCAGGTTTCTACAATATAGGTACTAAAATGCAAAATGTGGATTAAATGTCTGGAGGAATGAGCTGAACCACCTTTGTCTTGAGTAAAAATACTCTTAAACTTTTTGAGTTGATGGTAACTGGGTGACAGTCCCTCTCTCTTGTCCTCATGGTCTTTCATCGTGTCAGAACCACCGGTGTGGATGTATGGAAATCCCTGTCTCTTACCAGTGTTATCATTTCCAGAGGGACTGGGGCAAGGATCAGCTGCATGCAACTGGGTTTTTTTGGTAGCCCAGTGCATTTGGGCTCCACAGAGCTGGGCACTTAATCCCAGTTCCATGAAGGCTCTGCAGCCCATGACTGCCATGTGGATAAAGGGCAGCATCTTTGTCTGGGATTTAATGTCCTGATGCACCACTGGGATCCCATCTGTGATGGGGGTTTAGCCTGCTCCCAGCTGCAAGTCAGGCTTGTTTCTCCATGAAAATCCCAGAGGGATTCCTTCTGGCTGTGCAGTTTTTGGGTCCACAAGATCAGAAGCATCCAAAGCTGTTGGAGAGTGTCCAAAGGAGGGACATGGAGCTGGGGAAGGGTCTGAGAGCGGCTGGAGGCTTGGCTCTTTCAGCTGGAGCAGAGGAGACTGAGGGGAGGCTCCTCGGGGGCTGCAGCTGCTCCCGAGGGGAGGCAGAGGGGCACGGGCTGAGCTCTGCTCTGGGCCAGGGACAGGAGCCCAGGGAAGGGCGGCAGCTGTGTCAGGGCTTGGGATGGAGCTCAGGGAAAGGTTCTTCCCCCCGAGGCTGCTGGGGCACTGCCCAGGCTCCCCAGGGAATGGTCCCGGCCCCAAGGCTGCCAGAGCTCCAGGAGCGTTTGGGCAGCGCTCTCAGGGATGGCCAGGGTGGGATTGTTGGGGGGTCTGGGCAGGGCCAGGGGCTGGGCTGAGGATCCCTGAGGGTCCCTCCCAGCTCAGGATATTCCAGGACTCTGTGGCTCCCTAAGGCTGACAGCATCGCCACTTTCCTCCCCTCTGCAGGGCCTGCCCAGTCGGGGATCCTGACAGACCGGGAGGTGGTGAGCCTGTTCCTGCACTTCACTGTGAACCCGAAGCCGCGGGTGGAGTTCATCGACCGGCCCCGGTGCTGCCTGCGGGGCAAGGAGTGCAGCATCAGCCGCTTCCAGCAGGTGGAGAGCCGCTGGGGGTACAGTGGGACGAGTGACAGGATCAGGTCAGCTCTCGCGCTCATTCCCACCCCTGGGCTGGTGTTCCTGAGCTTTCCGCTGCTCTGGCTCTAAACACGCGAGATTCTGTGCTACACCCCGACTTCCCACCGTGTCAGCCCCACAGGAAAGGTGTTTTGCTGGGCAGAACCACCCCCTGATGCGGTGACCTGCACGTGTCTGCCACTTTGCATTTCTCTTGACAAAGGTTTCCAGAAAAGGTGGCCCCCCAGCACAGGAAAGGGAGGGAAATAACCCCTGCAGCTGTCGGGACACGTAAATAAGGGGTCACCAGCTGTCACCCTGCCATGCTTTGTGGGGGACAGGTAACCAGGGCTCCATCAGGTCGGTTCCCTGCTCTAGGTGTCAGTGTGGCTTGTTGAAGCCCCTTAACCTCTCCTGTTGGAGGGAGGGGTTGGGATAAAGTTCTGCTGACACCCAGTTTGTTCAGACCTGAGCTTGTGGAGAACCAGCAGAGCCCAGTCAAGGTGACAGGGATTGGCAGGCAGATGGTGCTTTGCAAGGCTTGTGAGGCCAAGCAATGAGAGTGAGACAGGAGGGAATCAGGAAGCCTTGGTACTTTCCTGATCCGTGTTTATTTTGGATGGCAGGGGGCTCCCAGCAATGTAGCTCTTCATAATTTCTAAGATGGTTCTGTTGCACTGGAGCTGTGGGTGGGATCCTCTGGTCTGTTCAGCCCTGGCAGTGGGAACTGCTGCCAGCTCCAAACACTTCCTGCTCTCACTTCAAACGCTCACAGACATTCTGGAGCTTGGGTTTGACCTCAGGTTCAGCCTCTGCAGCATCAGGGTCAGTTCCAACACAGAATATTCTGTGCTGGCTGCACAGCAGAGGCTTCCAACCTGCCCCAGGTGTTCTGGAAACACAACAGGGCTAAAAGACTTGGTGGATGGATAAAGAAATGCTGTGGGCAGCTTGGCAGGCACTGAGGCTTCTGCTGCCTGAGATGGTGGAGCTGTAGTGGGGTAAACATCCTTCCCCTTCTTCCTTGGGCAGCAGGGATTCCTGCAGTCAGGAGTGACTGAATCTTTATTTCTCCTCTTGTTAAATTTGGAATGCAGCAAATACCCAGCAGCACATGAACAACTCCCCAGGGCTCAGCAGTGAAATACCCAGTGGCACTTGAGTGGTGTTTGCTGGACAGAGCCCTGTGAGGTGGGCACTGTTCCACGCTCCCAGGCTGCCCTGCCTGGGCCTGGCAGGCATTTGGGGATGCTGATGTTTCAGCACAACTTGGAAACATTTCCTGAGCCTGGACCCTGAAATTTGGTGATGGGATTGGGCAGCTTTGTGTTTCACACAAGCCCAGTGGACCAGTCAGAGGTGTGAGTGTGCAGCTGATGGTTTCTGTGCAGGGTTTCCTCAGTAAGGGCTGCACTTAAATCTGTATAGGTTTGATTAAATCATAGATGTAAAATCAGCACTAGTGGAGATACTTGTGTATCAGCTTTGTACTGGAGCAATACAGGAGTGGCAAGTTTGGACTGACTTCCTGCTCTGTTCCTGCAGGTTCTCAGTAAACAAAAGGATATTTGTAGTTGGGTTTGGATTATACGGATCCATACACGGGCCAACGGATTACCAAGTAAATATACAGGTAATTCTCTCTGCTGCCTTAAAAGTCCTGGCTGTTTTAGGGGCTGGCAAACAAGTTTTAGTGAACCTGTAACAAAACCTGAAGTTCAGAGGGACTGTGTGTGTCCCTGGGCAGGGGGGCTGGCAGATGTAGCAAGGGCCAGATTGGGCACTGGGGATCAGAAGGATTATTGCTCTTGATTTTATTGCACATGTCACTGCAGCATCTCCCCTGGTCTGCTCCCAGCTTTGGGGCAGTTGGGAGGCAGTTTGGGAAGAAGCTGTGCATGATTTCCCACCCCGAGCAGGCTGGGGGAGGCTCAGTTGTCTTAAGTCCCTCATGATCTTGTGCAGAGAGCAGGTGGATCCCGTGGCTCCTGTGTGCCTGGTCTGGGTGCACGTGTCACCCCAGGCTGGGTCCCTGGAGGAGAACTGTCCCCAGGAGAGTTACTGCAGTGCATGGGGCTGGTGTGATTGACCTTCAGCATTTCTTCCTTGGAGAAGAAATCGAGCTCTTGGGGGAGAAGGGTCTAAGCACAGTGTGAGCCTGCAGTGCTCTGCCAGCCTGGGGGTGAGGAGGGGGTGTCCTGGGCTGTCTGGGACTTGAGCCCACAGCTCTGTGGTGAGCTCAGAGGGGCCCAGAAGTTCACGTCTAGGATGCGGCTTGGAGCAACCTGGGATAGTGGGTAGCATCCCTGCTTGTGGCAGGGGACTGGAGATGGATGATCCTTAAGGTCCCTCCCGACCCTGCCTGGGATTCTGTGGTTCTGTGATCACTGATGAGGGACACGAGTAATGACCAGTGCAGTCATCACTGGGCTGGTCAATCTGGGAGTGCCTGGGGCTCAGCCCAGCTCAGGGACTCACACTGGGCAGGACTGGCAGTGCCTAACCCTGCAGATGAAGGCTGACCCTGTGTTGCAGATCATCCACACGGACAGCAACACGGTCCTGGGGCAGAACGACACTGGCTTCAGCTGTGACGGATCATCCAACACCTTCCGGGTCATGTTCAAGGAGCCTGTGGAGATTTTACCCAACGTCAACTACACAGCCTGTGCTACTCTAAAGGTACCACATGGGGTGGGGAGAGGTGCAGGCACGTGAGAGCAGCTGCTGTAGGTCTTCAGTGCAACCTGGGCCTTACTCTGTGTCCTTTGAGGCCGCTGGTACAATCTCCAAGGTCTCTGTGTGACCTGCTGCTGCCATGAGCTTGTTCACCACCAGCATTTAGAGCTGGTTTTTGACTTCTCTCACAGCCCTGATGTGTTTCACTGAGGAGGGGATGGGGTGATTTTTTGGCGTGTACAGCTGAGCTGTCAGTTCTGCAGGTGTGTAATCCAGAGCCTGCTGCAGTGGCCTCAAAAAGTTCATATTTAGCTGTTGAGACCTGGCTAAATTAGTGTTAAGTGATAGTGATAGAGATGAGATTGAGCTCAGAATACCTGAGGAAAAGGGAGGAACTGACATCTCCAAAGCTCCAAACCCACCAGGGAACCTGGGCAGCAGCAGGGTTCTGACCTGTTCTTGTCTTCCGTGACCCCTGCAGGGTCCAGATTCCCACTATGGAACCAAAGGACTGCGCAAAGTGATCCATGAATCACCAACAACGGGAGCCAAAACCTGCTTTACGTTCTGTTATGCGGCTGGGAACAACAACGGCACCTCCGTGGAGGATGGACAAATCCCAGAGATCATCTTCTACACATAGTGCCGCTGCCCAGCCCGCCCTGGACTTGACTCTTCCCCATCACCTCCCAAACTAAATCTCTGGCTGAGTTTGACCACACCAATTGGAGCCACACTAGCCAAAGGTCTCAGCGAAATCATTTCAAAGCTCATGTTCTGCCTTGTGCTAGTGCTGCTGCTGCTCTCAGGTGCCAGGCCAGCTGGTGTCCCAGTGCAGGCCAGCTGGTGTCCCAGTACCATTCATAGGTTGTCTGTGGCTTGTTGTTTTTCACCTCCTGATTAACCCTATTAACACCGTGCGTTTTTTGGACTGTAATGAATGTAGATGCTTTTCCACCGGTCAGAAGCGAGGCAAAGAGTGGCTCTGGTTGTGGTTTCACTTGCCATGAGGAGATGGTCCTGAAGACAGACTCAGTCAGGGCTGGGTGGCCCCTGCTCTGTTCCAGCTCAGCAGTCCAGGCTAGACTGCAGGGCTTGGCCAGCCTGTATCCGGCACCTTCCCTCCCTGCTAGCAGCCTCAGCACACACAGCCGCCTTCAAAAGTCATGGGAAGTGGCCTTTTCCCTGAGGCTTTGCTGTTCCAGCACTACACAAGCTTGGAGACCTCAAACTTGAGCTCCTCTGGAGGGACCCCACAGCATTTTCCTGCCCTTCTCACTGATCTGTGACAATCTTCACCTCGGGCAGTTGGTGACAGCGAGGTGACCTCCCTACAGAGTGGGAAGGGGCAGCAGCCTGGTCAGGCAGGCCCTCCTGCATTCTGAGTCCCCGTGGTGCTGCTTCCAAACCCCTGGCACGTTCCAAGCACTGGCTGATGCTCAGCTCACCCCTGAGCAGCCCCAGCTCTGGTTGTTGCTGGTCATTGTCCTCTGCATAGTGCCAGGGTTGGGTGGTTGAAGCAGAAGGGTGCCTGCCTCAGCTGGTCCCGGCCATTCCTGCAGTTTTCATGCGCATTTCCATGCGTTTCCCTCTGTTCTGTGCATTGCTGCCCCGCCCCTGCTGCCCTGATGGAAGCAGGAAAAGAGGCTGGATGTGCTCCTGCCTGTTACCTATAATGCAGCAGATGGACAAGGATTTACCAAATGGTTCAGGAAAATGTGGAATATTCTCTGTGCTGCTGTGTGTTTGCACACTGCCTGTTGGCCAGGCACAGGAGGGAGATCACAACCATCACCTGTCAAGCTGTGGAGCCCTTGAAGACACCCCTTGTACCCATTCGGGGCCAACTGCTGTTCCCCATGGCTGTCACAGAGAGGGTGGCTTGTGCTGGGCTGCCTGACCAGCCCCACCCTCCCTGCCCATAAGTGAAGACCACGAGACTCTTCCTCCCCTCCTCTGCCGAGGAAGCTGGAGTTAAGCTCAGCCTGGCAGTGAGGCCGGAGCCACCGGCCTCAGGGCCCCTTCTCCAAACTTTGCTCCAGCCCACGGAGCCATTGCCACTCTGGGAGCTGCTGCCTCTGGATTTCACTGCTGGAAGTTGAAACCTGGAAGTCCTTGGCTGGAGCACAGCTTCTCCTCCTCCTCCCAGTGCCTCAGCCAGGATCCTGGGGCTATGCTGGATGGAGTCCCCTCCTCAGCTGTGCAGCAGCAGCCTGGGAATGCCCTGCACCTCCTCACCAGTAGCTGTTAGAGATGCCCAGAGCCTGTTCCGTGCTCCAGGGCAATGCTGTGAGGTGTGTGTTGTCAGCCTCCTTCCAGGTGGGATGGTTCTAATATGGCCAGTACTAAAAAAATAGAAAAAAACCCCAACCCTGGGTCCATGACTCAGTGACTGAACGCGACTCTGTGCAATGCAAAGTGTTGTGAGATGGATTCACAGCCCAGGCTCCGTGGCCATTGGGATGTCTGACTGTGCCCGCTCCTGTCACCACCCCTCTCCCAGAGGTGGTGGGACTGTGACTGGTGGCACCCAGGGCCCGTGCTGGGGCCTGCACCTTTCCCGGGAGGTCTGATCTGGGTTCTGCACCTCGGGGCATCAGGTACAGGTGGAAATAGTGGAATAATTGGAATTTGAGAGAAGCAGAGCAGTGCATTTGGCTCTGGGAAGAGCAGGGTGTGGGCTGGCCCTGCCCAGCTGCAGCGGGTGCCTCCCACTGGCTGTTCCCTGGAAGTTCTGTTCTCACTATTATTTTGTTACACAAATTCTCTTCCCAAATCCCACCTTCCTGCCCACCCCGTGTGGGGCAGGTCTGACAGCTTGTCCTGTCACGACGGGAGAGGAGTCAAACTCTGAACTACAGCTGAGCAACTTCTGTTCTTACGGCTTTTCCGCAGTTTGATGCAATTCTGGCTTTTGTAGATAGATGAATGTAATTCCTTGTTGGACATGCCTGTTCCCAGAAGTATGAGCCATTCTGTTGTACCACGTCACCTTCTGAGCAGCGCGGGCCTGGCCCGGCTCCTGTGCTATTTGATGAATGTATCCGATGCTCTCGTCCCGTGTTCACACTCTGCTTTTGGCCAGCTTTGTGATTTGTAAATAGGAAAACAATAAAGACATTGAGGTTGTCTTTACGAAGTTTCTTTGTGATGGGAGGAGATGGTGGCCACTGAAATGGTGGAGGGGAAATCTGGGCCAACCATTTCCCCCAGCTGAAGGTGTGGGGTCGTCAGTTTCCCCATCCCCAGGGTGTGGGGCGAGCCGGACCCTCGGGAATCCTGAAGCCCAGCAGTCACTGCTGGGGAATCCAGACCCTCGTGGTCTGAGGTGGTAGTTGGAGGGTGGCACAGGGTGGGCACACTCTGGTCTTTGTGATGTCATTTTGTGACTGAATTTCTTGAACCTTAATTGGAGGTTTTTGACAATTAAATGCACTAAAAGCTGCCTCAGCCTCTGCAGGGGCCAGTCCAGGCCGGGGGGGAAAGGCAGCTCCTCTGCCCTTGTGATTCCCAGCATGGAGAGGGTGGGGGGGGCTGCTGGAGCAGTGGAGAGGGCTGGGCTCAGCACCGCGAGGCCACCAGGCCCCTGCCCTGGCCCTGCCTTTTGCCTGGAGGGAGCAGCGGGGCCCTGGTGAACGTGAGCCCCTGGGCAAGGGGCAGCTTCCCAGCGCTCCCGACTGTGCTGGAGCTCGTCCTCGGGGCCCTGCAGTGCCAGGAGCAGGGGGAGTCCAGCCCGGCCCGGCCTGTCTGGAGCTCTCACCCTGCCCACACTGTGCTCCCCCCCGGCACACGGTGCTGGGGCCTCAGCCGGATCATGCTGCACTTAGCACAATGTCCTGGCCTTCCTTCTCCTCCTCAGCCAATGCTCTCCCAGCTCCCGTACCTGGCTCTGGGCTGTGTCCTCATTCCAGGCGCTGTCGCCGCTGGAGTGCCAGGCCGCAGCTGGGAATTGCCCTCCTGCACCATCGCCTTCCTCACTCACGGGCTTCACAGGAGCATCGGCCGGGAGCGCAGGGAGCGCTGCCCGGAGCCATTGGCTTTGCTGCTGTTCCCCCGACCTGTCCCCCACAGATTTTCCTCCTGCTGCTCCAGGAGAGGCTCCTGGGTAGGGAGCCCCTGCAGGGGGCTGGGGCTGCTCCCACCCTCTATTGGGGGAGCCTCCAACAAAAAGCGGGTGCTTGGGCAATGTCCTCAACCTTATGAGCCACACAATGAAGCACAGAACAATGTGTTGGGTTTTAAAGATTTTTTTTAATTTGATTTTTTTTGTTTTTATTTAAAAAAAAAAAGCCCCTAAATTCTATGGCTTCCAGGAAGCATCAGAGAAATTGAAATGCCGTTTCTGTACACTTGGTTTTAAAGCAGTAACTAAACTCGCAATGGAACAAACGCTCTCACGTACAATCGCAGTATTTGGACTCCTCGCTGGAAGGACAGAGTCCCGGGCTCGGGCCACGTCCCCGGCGGCCGAGGGTGTGCGGACGGAGCCGGGCACTCCGCGCACACCCTCGTGGCCGCATTCCCTTCCCCTCCACGGCTCCTCTTCGGCCTCTGCCGGGGCTGCTCTGAGCCGACGCGCTGACAAGGGGCCACTTCCAGTGAAAATTTTAAGGCGATTTTTAAAATTCGCTTGTTCGCCTCGCTGGGGACACGAGGTCAAACGTTGCACGTCCCCTTCCCGCCGTGGCCAGGGACGCAGCAGCAGCTGGGGCTGCCCTGGCTGCGGTAGCCCGGACAAGCCAAAGCTGGGGTCAATCCCGAATTTAGCATGAAGAGGGGCCCTGGGGAGGGCACGGCCCCAAGGGAGACCCCACGCCCCCCCAGCCCCTCCACAATCCGGGGTCTCCAGCCGCCCCCCGAGATGGTCAGTTTGGACAAATGTTTTGAAGCAGCCACAGATGGTCCCATCCCTCCCCCGCCCCCCCAGCACAGCCTCAGCCCCTTCTCTTGGGGCAGAACAACAGGGTTTTGGTAAAGATAAGTGTGTGTCCCCCCACAATGTGTCACGATCAATACACACGACAGCGCACGGGGTCAGTCACGTGGGGAGCTGCAGTGCCCTGGGGGTGGCGAGGAGCACGGGGGGTGCGGGGGTGGCCGCGTGTCAGTTCCAATACCTCCAGTTCACCCCGCCCCAGGAGCGGGCCGGGCGCTGGCGCTGGCGGGAGGATGCCATGGAGGGAGGATCCCATGGTGGAAGGATGCTATAGTGGGGATTCCACCCCGGCGCCCTTCCCCGCCCCGCCCGACCCCCGGCTCCGGCCCTCCGGGAGCGGCCGCGGGGCCTCGGGGGTCTCAGGCTGTAAAACCAAGAGGCCGATCAAGCCCTGCCCACACCTACAGCTGTTGTAGAAACATCCAGCCCCAAGACACGGCAGCACCAGAGACGAGGCTGCTCTGCTTCCCCTCCCTGCTCTGCCACCTCCATTCATGGGTCCCTTTGGTCTCGGCCATCCCTGTCCCTGTGTCCCCCAGCCCCTGGGAGTCTCTGACCTGCTCTCGGCGGGACCGGACGCCTGTATTGCTCGCAAAAGTGCATCGTAAATGAACTGTAAACGCGTTTCCTCTCCCCGCCCCGTGCGCCCCCGGCTCTCCCTGCCCGAGAGGGGCCGGAGCGGAGCCCAGCGCTCGCCACCAACGGCCTGACCGAGGGGACCCGGCGGGGGAGGCGGGGCGGGGCCGGAAGGAAGAGCAGAATTCGGTAACACTGAAGATGATGGTCAAAGACTGACGACTCAGCACTCTGCACCGAGACTCACTTTAAATTAACTTAAGAGACAAAGAAGCAACAGAAAAAAAAATATTCCTCCTTAGCCCACTGCTCTCGAAATTGTCTTCATCTTCTTCTGACAGCGACGGGTCAGAGTCTGTAGTTGATCCCCATTTCAGACTGTTATAAACTCAAAGCAAGTGACGCCGTGGGTTTTTCTCTTTTTTTCTGTTTGACGGACACAGGAACTTCAGCGAAGTTGGGCTTGGTTCGAGTAAACGGCCACGAGTGGCGGAGGAAAGGACAAGCAGTTTGGGGAGGCCCCGCTCCCCACCTGCGCGTGGGGCACTGGGGGAGCCCGTCCGGCCCGGCCCCCCCGTCCCCGTCCAGCCCGAGGGGCCATTGGCTCCGCGGGTCAAGATCCAGCCACGGCCAGAGGGAGAGGAGCCATCGCTCGCCGCTCCGCCCGGCCCCGGCAGCTCACTTGCGACGCTTGGTGGTTTTCCTCTTCCTTCTCTTGAAGAAACAGCAGCACCTGGGGACAGAGGGGACCCGTCAGCGCCTGGGTCGCGGCACGGAGGGCGCAGCAGCCGCGGGGGCAGGGAGGACAGAAAGCCCTCGGTGCCTTGGTGAGCCCCACGTAGGCAAATCTGCTCCTGGAAGTGCCCCTGGTACACGGCAGGGGCTGCACTGGGAGCACCACAACGGCCACCAAAAGTGACACCTGCCACAGCAAGGGGCACTGACCAGAGGAGGGACACTGACCATGGCACACAAGGCCGGCCACATGGCCAAGAGCCAGGGCCAGGCAGAGGCTGTGGAGAAGGAGCAGTCCCAGATCCATCCATGTCCTGCTGTGCAGGAGCCTTGGACAAGGTGAGGTGGGAAGGGCTGGGGGTAGTGGTGGCCCTGCAGGGACACCCCTCACAGGGTGCCAGGGGACAGCTGGGCTCTTTCTCCCCTGAGAGCACGGGACAAGGTATCCCAGGGCAGCTGCTGATCCCTCCTCCAGCCTGGCACTGGCAAAGGGGCAGCGGGGCTGGGGCCTTACTTTGTATCGTCTGTCACCTCCACCTCGGTGGGGGCTGTGATGGGGGCGTTCGAATGTCCTGCCGTCGGGTCATCTGTGTTCAGCTCTCCGTTGGTGGAGCTCATCACCTGGGGAGAGACCAGTGTCAGTGGGGGCAGCCTGGGGGTCTGCAGCCCTTTCCCTCCCCACGGGGCACAGGAGCTGCCCAGGAGATCACCCAGCTCTGCCCAGGAGCACCAAGATGCCCTCGGCAGCAGGATGGTGCCCTTGCCCAAGCTGGTGTTTGGCCTCGGTGCTGAGCTCTCCCCAACAGCCCCATCACACAGAGAGCTCTGAGCCCCTCAGCCAATGCCCCTGGAAGGATCCCAGCACCTGGGAGCCCCTGCACCAGGAGAGGGGCTTGCTGGCAGCCAGCTCCAGCATGGGCAGGAGATGGGGCCTGGGAAAGCTGACAGCTCCAAGGAGCCCTTCCCACAGCTGAGCACCTGGAAACAACCTCGGCTTCCTGGCACCAACACTCAGCCCAGTGTCCACCCTGTGGGCTCAGGCATCCCTGAGCTCCTGCCCGCTCACCAGGGCAGCAGGGTCAGCCACAGTGCCAGGGCCAGGAGGACATCCAAGCCACCAAGGCAACGGGCAGGTGTCTGAACCGCCATCCTGTGCCAGCTGCCCACAGGCAAAGCCAGGAGCTCCCTGGGGATGCACAGGCCAAACACTCTCCAAGCTGCTCGGCCCCGGCCAGGAGCCTCAGCCTTTCCCAGCCCCACGAGGAGCTGCCACCCGACAGCCAGTGCCCAGCCAGCAGGGCCACGTCAGGCTACAGCCCCTGACACCAGCACAGAGACCCCTGCGTGTCACCCCTGCAGTGCCGGGCGCAGGCGGAGCACAGCAGGAGGGTTTGCAGAGCGAGGAGGAGGAAGGGAATGTGGGACAGGAGGAGCGAGGCAGAGCACGAGCTGGTCCCTCGGAGTGCCCGGCCCCACGGCCTGCCTGGCACCACGGAGTGCCCGGCCCGTGATGGCAGCAGTGGGAGCTGTGCCCAGGCCTGGGGCTGAGCACCAGCAGAGTCACTGCAGAGGAGCAGGAACGAGCGAGAGCGGTGGGGAGGAAGCAGAGATGGAGGAAGCAGTGCAGGCCCAGCCGGGGGGACCCAGCATGGATGTCCCACCATCCATGTGGGACGGACCCCCAGGCCAAGGTAGGGCTGAGCAGCAGAGGACAGGAGGCAGCGAGGGCGGCGAGCACGGGGCTGACGGCGCGAGCACAGGACCGGGGCAGGACCGGGGCAGGGGGACACGGCCAAGGAGAGCCCGGGAAGGGAGGAGAAGCAGGACTCGGAGCCAGGGCTCCAGTCAAGGAGGCACAGGGAAGTCCCTGCTCAGACGAGCAGCACTGGGGGCAGAGCAATGCCCACCCAGCTGCCGTGCCGCAGTGTGGCATCCATCCATCCATCCCTCCATCCATCCATCCCTCCATCCATCCATCCATGAATCCCTCCATCCATTTATCCATCTCCAACCACCCTCTAATTCCCCGTGGCAGCACCAAGGGAGCCCAGCAGCCCCCAAGAAGCAGCACCAGCCTCATCTGTGAGCCGTGAGCATCCTGTTGCACCACAGGGACAGGCAGCAGTGCTGCAGCTGGGGCAGCACCCTGGGATGAGTGGCCCTGGGGCTGGGGGAGCGGGGCTGATCCCGGTTCCGCGGGCGTCCACGAGGCCCAGGCTGGCTCCGCTCCCTCCCGTGCCCGCCCCTGCCCCAGGCGCGTGATTTCGTGTACCTGCACGGACCCCCCGAGCCTGCCGGCTGCCAGGTGAGCTCCCAAAGGCTCCTCGGCAGGCTGCCCACTGGCCTGAGGATCCCACAACTCCGTCCCCTCGGGCGGCTGCTCGCGACAGGCAGGAGGAACAGAATGAAAAGAAACAAAAGAAAAGAGGGAGAATGGGGAAGAGAAGGGAGAAGTGGAGGGAAGGGGCAGGAAAAGTGGCAAAGGGAGAAAATAAGACATGCAAAAGCAAAAACATGACCGGAGCAGCTCGAGTTGGTGATTGCGGAGGGCACCCGTGCAGCACTGGCCCGGCGGCTCCCAGGGCGGTCCCTGCGGTGACAATGTCCCCCTGCCACCTACACACACCCCCACCGGCCAGCCGCCAGCAGGGCCATCCGACGGCACAGGGCCAGCCCCCAGCAGGGCCGGTGGCCGTGTTTGGGAGTGGCAGCCGGGCCCAGGTGACGCCGTGTCCCCAGGACGACGCAGCGCTTGGCGGTGCCTGTGTGGCACGAGTTGTGCTGCTCCTCCAGGGCTCAGCTGCCCCACAGCCAAACCCTCCCTCAGTGAGCATGGCACAGCCCCACAGCTGTGGGGACACCCTGTGTCCCCAGGCTGGACACTGCTCCCATGCTCTGGGAACTCTGTGCTTCGCTTTTCCCCCTGCTCTGGAGAAGGGATGTCAAACACGGCATTCCCCTGGTGCTGGAGGCAGAGAGCAGACCTTACTGGGAGCCAGTTCCCAGAAATGAGCCAGAGGTGATTTGAAGATGTTTCCCTCTCCCTACAAAGTGCTGCCAGTGAGAGCCAGGTTTGTGCCAGGCTCCCTGTGCTGGGCAGGAGCAGCCTGCAGAGGACAGGGTGCTGCACCCTGGCTCCAGCCCCTCTGCAGGTGCTCTGCCCCCAGGGAGGTTTGCACAGGACTGCTGGGAAACACATGAGGTTTGCTCTCGGTGGCAGCAGTGCCAGAGCTGTGTCCCGCACCAGGGCAGGACAGGCCACAGCACTGCAGCAGTTCTGAGGAGCCCAGCCCCTCTCCCACGCAGCTCTGCCCGGGCTCCCTGTGCCCAGCCTGCTTCCAGAGCAAAGGCAGCCCCAGTGTGGGGCAAAATGCTGCCAAGCTGCCCCACCAATCCTGCCCTTGCTTGTCCTGTGTCACTGTCCCATCGATGGAAGGGCACCACAAGCAGAGAAGCGAGTCACTACATGGGGACATTGTCCTTAGCAGAGGTGGCACAGCCTGCACCAAGCCCTCCCCCACAGCTCAGGCTGGACCCTGCCCCTCACCAGCTGATGTCCAGGCCTGGCACCCCCAGTCATGCTACAGCCCCCCAGTGCTTCCTCCCTCTTCTGCCAGGCCACAGGGGCACTGCCCTGGGCCCCTGGCGAGCCACAGGACCCAGAGCTGTGGGAGGGAACTCTTCCCACAGACAGCACTGAGGGAAAATGATGCTCCAGCCCCTGCCACCATCCCCGCTGGGCTCCATGTTCCTGGAGCTGCAGCCCGAGCTGCCCGTGCCCATGGCCCCGTGCCCATGGCCCCGTGCCCATGGCCCCGTGCCCCGGCTGGGCTGTGCCGTTGCTCACCTGGTGTTTGGTGTGTGGCTGTGCTTTGTCTCTGTTCGGGGGCTGCACCTGCACCTCGCTGTGCATCGTGCCAATGGGGGTGGGCTGGGGGCACAAGGACAATGTCATTGCAGCAGGGAGCCCTCCCAGCACCCCGCAGCCAGATCCAACCTCTGGTCAAACATGCAAAACCCCCAGAACCGGGGCCTGATCCCAGCCCCTACCCCCAGCCTAAGCAGTGCCACGCTTGGCACTCTGGCTGCAGCAAGCCCATGGAATGTGCCCATGGCAGAAAATGAGGTGCCAGCTTGGCTGCCGGGGTCCCCTTGGTTCCAGAAGCATCAAATTCCCATGTCACAGCCCTGGAGCCAGTGACTGGTGAGGAGGGTGGAGCTGATCCCTCGGACACAGTGTGCGGCAGGGACGGCTGAGAGCCACATCCTCCCTGGCTGCTGCCACTGACCCCGCTGCCCCGGCTCCCTGAGGTCCCTCACCCTCTGTCCCTCAGTGCTCACCAGAGGTTTCCCTGCCCAGTCGTATTCGTAGTCGAACACGTAACCGTTCCTCTCGAACAAGTCCGTGAAGAGCTTCCTCAGGTAGTCGTAGTCGGGCTTCTCGAAGAAATCCAGGCGCCGCACGTAGCGCAGGTACGTGGCCATCTCCTCTGCAGGGACACGGGGGCTCAGGGGGACAGGGGACAGGGGGCTCAGGGCTGGGGGCTGGGCTGGGCAGTGCTCTCACCTGGGAAGTTCTCACAGAGCACCTCCACTGGGGTGGCTCTTTTGGTATCACCAATCTTCTGGTACCTCTCCTTTAGCGTGTCGGCCTGGCGGGGACAAGGAGGGTCAGCACTGGGGAAGGCACTGGGTGCTGTCACACCGTGTAGGATTTCTTGGACCCCCTTTCCCAGGTAACTCCTTCCCAGGGAACTCCCCACCCAGGGCAGGTCTGGAGGGCAAACCCCAGGGTTTCTGAGACAGCCACTGTGAGAGCAGCTGGGACCCCCACACAGTGGGGGGACACAGGGAGACCTTCAGCTGCTCAGCACAGCAAGGGTGGGGTGCCAACCCTCCAACACCCCAGGGGCCAAACCTTCCCTCTCCCCGTGCCAGGGCAGAGCCAGGCCCACAGGCAGCCGTGCCCAGGGGCAGCAGGAGCTGGCAGTTACCTTGAGGCCTTGCCAAGGAAGGCTCCCACGGAGGAAGTACATAAACATGTGCCCTAATGCTTCCAGGTCATCCCTGCGGCTCTGTTCTGCATGGACAAAAAGAGACGGGGGTCAGTTCCCACTACAGGCACTGACCCTGTCCTCCCCATGCAGCACCCCACGTGTCCTGCCAGCACCCTGAAGAGCAGGAGAGGCAGCTTGTCCCCAGCCCCACCTCTGGCACCCCTGCCCTGCAGTCCCTCCAGGCACTCAGCCAGGAGGCAGGGCTGGCTGCCTGTGCCCACACACCTTTCCCCAGGTGGGTGTTGATGCTCATGTAACGCGCTGTCCCTGTCAGGCTCTTGTGCTCTCGGTAGGGGATGTGTTTTTTGGTCTCGGGGTCAATATACTCTTTGGCCAGGCCAAAATCGATGATGTGGATGGTGTGCTGCCGCTTGCTGCCTGGCCGCCCCACCAGGAAGTTCTCTGGCTTGACATCTCTGTAGATCAGGCTTTTGGTGTGAACATACTCCATCCGTGTGATCTGGGGCAGAAGGAGACGTCAGCGCCAGGTCAGAGACCCACCCTGTGTCCTGCACGCTGCTGCCCTGTGCCCTGCTCCAGCCGCCTCGTCCCAGCTCCCCTCAGCCTGGCCCCAGCCCCAGGGATGGCCACATCGGCTCCTTCCCACCACGGGAGACAACCCCAGGACAGCTGCACCTTGGGCATACAATGAGAGGCTCTGGGCACACAGTGAGAGGCTCTGGGCACACACTGAGGTGCTCTGGGCACGCAGTGAGGTGTGCTCTGGGCTCAGAGAGGGGCTGTGAGGGGGTAGAGAGCCCTCCCTCAGCAGGCAGGGGTTGAGGTATGGGTGAGCCGGGCTGGGATGTGCCAGCATCCTTCCCCCATTCCCTGTGGGATGCCCGTGCTGCCTGAACACAGTGCCCACACCCCCTGCTGCCTGGGGCAGCCAGGGGGGGCAGGTGAGCCGTGCAGGGCTGCAGGGGAGGCAGAGGTGCTGCCCTCACCAGCTGGATCGCGATCATCAGGACGGTCTTGAGCGTGAAGGTCCGATCACACAGATCGAAGAGATCTTCCAGGCTGGGTCCGAGCAGCTCCAACACCATGGCATTGTACTTCCCACAGGGGCCAAAGTAGTAAACCTGAGGAATTCCTTCTGCAAGAGATGGAGCAGGGGCTGTGTAGGGCTGCAGCAGGGCCACGCTGTCACAGCCATGCAGGGACAGGGGCTGCAGAGAGGAGATGTCCCTGCGCTGCCCTCCCTGCACAGCCAGCCTGGCTCTGCTCTCAGCAGCAGGGGGAAGGAGGCAGCTCCATCTGCATCCCTGACTCTGCTGCGGGGGCGGTGGAGGGAAAGAACTAAATCAAAAGAGATCAAAGATGAGACGAAGCTTCTGTGTAAAACCAGCCTCTCCCTGCGGAGCAGATGGGCAGGAGCTCAAGCTGGGAGTGAAGTTGCAGAGTCGCGTTTAGGGAAAGCCTCTCTCCCAGCAGTGCCCCTGGCAGGCAACTCCCCTGGGCAGCTCAGCCCGGCCCCGTACCTGCATTGCCAAGCTGTTTGTAGAACCGATACTCCAGGTGCAGCTGGGGGGCACGGGATTTTATGGGTTCCTTGGAGGAGAAAAAGGAGAACAGTTAAGTAGGAAGCAGGATGTTCAGGGGGTCTGGGTGTCAGACACCTCATTCACATGCTGGCAGCAGTTGGACTGAGAGTATTTGGGGTTGGGAGCAATTGGTATAAAATGGAGATGAAGGCTCAGGGGATGATGAGAGAAAATCAGCCCATATGGGAGCCAGATCATCCCATCCAGAGAGGGGAAAACATCAATGGGAGCAGGTACCAGTGGGGCCACCCCCTCTGCTGCTGGCACTGGCTGAGCACAGCACAGGCCACAGTGAGGGCTGGGAGAAGAGAAGACTCAGCTCTTCCCTGCCCAGCCCTGGATCACCCCACCTGCAGTGACGTGTGCTCCCAGCCTGCCCTCGATTCCAAGCAGCCACCCATACACCCATCCATCACATCCCAACCCACTCCACCTGCCCCAACACCCGGAGAGGGGGAGAAACCTTCTTCCCAATGGCTGGAACATCCCCCACCCCGACCATGGAGGAACTCCCCAGGTTGACAGCTGCTCACCAATTTGATAGCTACGTATTCGTTTGTGTAGAGATTCTTTCCTGCAGGGAGAGACACAAAAAGGCGATGAAAAGCAGTCCCTGCATCACCCCCACCGCACACCCGCTGCTGTCCCTGAGGGCTCCTGGGCTCAGAAACATCCTGAACAGGTTCTGCAGCTCCCACAACACCTGAAGGGGCCTCAAGGCACGAGCAGGAGCAGAACCCTCTGTGGGGAATTGTGACATGCCTATTAATTATCCCCAGGTGGGGTATGTGGATTCCTCTGGGATGGGCAGGCTCCTGGGGGCTGCAGCCAAGGCTGATGGGAGGGGCAGCAGCAGGGATGTGACTGGGCAAGGCAGGGACAAGGCTGGGACTTGGTGCTTCTCCCAGACACAGCCCCACAGGGGGAGGGGGTTACAGACGGATGGCGAGAGTCAGGGGACACCGAGCTATGGCCAGTGGGACCCCATAAAGGGTGGCACGGAGGAATGGCCCCCGGGAGCACTGGGGCAGCTGGCAGTGGTCTGAGGGCACCAGAGGCAGGTGGAAATCTCTCCCCCACAGCTGGGGTCACTCCTGGGAATGGCACACGCTTGTGCATGTGTGTGAATCAACCTCATCCCTGGGGATGCTCCCACCCAAGGGCACAGGGGAAGCCAGGAGCAGACCCGTGGCACAGCCCACACTCTACTTAGAGCTGAAGGCTGCACGGAGTGCCCAGGGGAGCTGAAGGAGCAGCTGTGGCACCCAGCATCCTGTACATGACTCCCTGGAGGGCTCCACACCTGCATGGGACTCTTCACACCTGTAACCACAGGAAGGTGGATTTCAGGGTGCCTCCACAACACCCTAAAACCAGAGGGCCGAGGAAAAGGGGACACGCCTGGGAAGTGCCAGCACAACCTCTGCCCAGGCCCATAAAGGCAAAGATCAAAGGTCTGCAGGAACAGCTCTGGGTGTTCCCTGTGCCAGAGCCCGCAGGAGCCCGGGCAGGTGGGAGTTAAGGGCAGTGGGTTCCCTGCAGAGCCAGCTGACTCCAGATCCCACTGCCTGGCACGTGCATATCTGATGGAGCTGCATCTGTCTCCTCGGATTTTCTCCAAGCAATTTGCTCAGGGAACAAGCTCCTCCCGGCGTTAGATTTCATCTGCTCCGGCTGCTGCTCTGCACCTGAAGCAGCAATAAATCCTGGCCGGGTGACATCAGAGCCAGCTGCTGAGCGCCACAGTCGGCGGCAGGATTAAGGGAAGAGGGATGAATGGGAGATATTAATGGAGCGGCTCCTCCCAGGATGGGCTCTGCAGCCAAGGAGGGGCTCAATCCTGCTACCTCCCTGACCCTCTCCCATCCCAGGGGACCTCTGCCAAGCCACTACGTCTCCTGCCTCTGCATAAAACAAATCCCCTCACAGCGATTAGGGAGGAGGGGATTTGGGACGGAGGAAGGAACGTCTGGCGAACACAGCGTGTGCCAGATCCAGGGGTTTGCACCATCACTGACATTCCTGGGGAGCAGGTGGGACACCCCCAGACCTGTGCATGGCTCCACAGGTTGTACAGTTCCGTCCAAAACAATTACTGTTGCCTTCAGGGCAGCAATATGCAACCAGAAAACTCACAACTGGATTTTCCTTGAGGTCAGGCAGGCTCTGAAGGGGGAAAAAAATAACATGGCAGGAAAACTGCCAGAGGGACACTGCAAAAGGGACTCAGCCCAGCAGGGAGGGAGAAGGGATGGAGGCAGGAGAATCCCCAGCAGTGGCATCTGTCCTGTCCCCACCACATAGGACCCCTGTGGCTCACTGGCACAGAAGGCTCCCAGAAACAAGGCTCTGGAGCTGGCATTATTCTCCCAGCCCAAAAATGAGCCCAAATTATATGGTAGTCCCCTAGTTCAGCCCTTTCTTGTGGAGCTTGGACACAGCTGATGGACAAGATGGGGAGCAGAGAGAGTATGGACTGGTCAAATCACCACCCTCCACTTCCCCTTTCTGAATTAAAAAAGGTGCAAAGAGCAGAACTGGCCTGTCATAAGATTAATAAACCAACAGAAAAGGAAAAGCAGAAGAGCAAGGAGGGAGGATTCCTTCCATGCCAGGAAACTCCCTGCTGCAGCTCCTGGAGCCACTCGCTCTGCCCAGTGCTCACAAGGGGGCAACTTTGACACCCAAAATGTGCCAGAGCCCAGGGAGTGCCTGGGAGGACTAGAGCAGGCAGGACTTGCAGCACAAAAGGTGCTTTTGAAAGGAAATAAGAGGGAAAAGTGGTGAGATGGGTGGCAGAGAGCACATATTTGCTTTGCAGCGGCCTTTGCCCAGCTTGGTGCTGGAGGTGTCTCTGAATCCAGCTGCCAGCACCTGCAGGACGTGTGGGATCAGAGCGGGGCCAAAGGCAGGAGCAGGCAGCCAGGCCTGGGGTGTGTTAAAGCCGGAGGTGGCTTTGGCTTTCCCTGCTGTCCCCTCCCCAGGGATTTGGCAGCAATGCCCGGCACCTGCTCCTGCACGTCACTGCAGCCCAGGAGGAGCCAGGCTCTGCGCTGAGATCCCAGCTGGCTCCCCATCCAAGCAGCTTAGAATCACGGAATTACAGAGTCATTAAGGTGGGAAAAGACTTTTAAGATCACCACTCCAATCATCAAGCAGCAGCACCACCGTGCTCACATTAGCCCATGTCCCCCAAGTGCCACATTCACGCATTATTTGAACACTTCCAGGAGTGGAGACTCCACCACTGCCCTCGGCAGCCCCTTCCAGTGCTTCACAACCCTTTCAGTGAAGAAATTCCCCCAGTATCCAACATAAACCTCCCCTGGCCCAGCCTGAGGCTGTTCCCTCTCCTCCTGTCCCTGTTCCCTTCGAGCAGAGCCCGACCCTCCCTGGCTGCCCCCTCCTGTCAAGAAGTTGTGCAGAGCCACAAGGTCCCCCCTGAGCCTCCTTTGCTCCAGGCTGAGCCCCTTTCCCAGCTTCCTCAGCCTCTCCTGGGGCTCCAGACCCTTCCCCAGCTCTGTTGCCTTCCAGCCCCTCAGTGCCTTGGCCGTGAGGGGAAAAGTGAGCACCGAGGCTGCCCCTTGCCCGAGGCACAGCACCAGAGTGCCCACGCTGGGACCCTTTGTGCAGCAGCAGCACAGAGCTGTGCTTGGGCACTGGGATGGGAATTTGGCTTCCCAGTCCCTGGCAATGCAGTGGAGGAGCACGCGATGAGGCAGCTCAACACAAAGGCAGCCGGGCCCAGCCCTGCCAGCACTGCAGCTCCAGTGAAACTGGCTGCACCAGGCCAAGCAACAACAGCTCTGTGGGGCACTGGGGTTTAACACCATCACAAGAAAAATGTTATTTTAGAGCTTGACCTTCTTCTAGAGGAGACTCTGAACAACCAGGAGGAAAAACAAGTCTGAGCCTTCAGCAAGGGAGGCAGGAGCAGCAGGAATTGTTTGGGTTCCTCTCTCCCAAAGCCTCCAAAGACACCCGAGTGCCACCTCCGGCACGTGGTGAGTCGTGAGTCTGTGGCTCCAACCTCCGGGAGGCAGCTGAGCCCTGGGCCACCCTGCAGGTGCTCAGAGGGAGGTCTCTGCAGAGCCCACGGTCAGGAGGGTGTCACGAGCAGACACATTTTCAGAAGGCACCTTTTGTGGCCCCCAAGGAACTCCCTGTGAGTTCCTGGGAGGCAGCAGGACAGGCCCAAGAGCCACAGCTTAGGAGAGCTTGGGAATGTGCCCAGCACCTGCACATGACCCTTGAGCTGGGGCATGGCCCTGGCCCAGCTGTAGTAGTGACCTGCACCTGGCTCACACACTGCACACAGACCCACTCCCCCTGTTCCTCCCCCCAAAATCCCAAGCTCACTTTAAAAGATAATTAATTTCCAGCTTTTAATTTTGAAGGAAAACAGCTGATGGGGCTCCAAGCTGCCAGCAGCAATGCATGCAGCAGGCTGGGGGAGAGGGGTGGGTACTGAAAAGCTGCAAAAAGCACGTTTGCAGAAGTTTATTGCTAGAAGAACAGGAGCAGCAGCCACTGCCAGGTCCTCCATCCTTCCCTGCACCCTGCTCTAGGCTGAGGTTGCCCTGGGGCAGCTCCATGGCACAGCCTGGCAGGAGCACCAGCCCTGGGCCAGGCGCAGGAAGGGGCCCTCAGGGAGCACAGCAGGATTAAGGGCAGCTCCTGGCTCTGAGGCAGCCCTGCAGAGGGGAAGGAGCTGCACAGCACCCAGGTGCTCTGGGCTCGGTTTTGACCTTTCTGCTTAATGTCTGGGTTTTCCTCCTCTCCCCCCACCCCAGTCCATCCCAAGCACTCCTGAGCAGCTGCTGAGAGGAACCTACTCCAACAAATCCTCCCTGTGAGTGTGCTGGCCCTGCTCCCAGGGCACAGGGAGCTGGCAGGGAGCTGGCAGGACTGTAGCTCGGCCATGCCCAGGGCCAGGGCACATGAGCCACCAGCCACACTCCGGTCACTCACTGCCACCAGCGTCCTCCTGCCTTGTGTTTCAGAGGGCAGTGTCCCACCCTGGCATGGAGAGGGGCTGGCTGCGGGCAGCATGTGGGCAGGGGGAGCTCAGGGGGCTGCAGGCAGTGGGCACTGCCCAGGGATGCTGTTGGAAAGGCCCAGGAGGAGCTGGGCTGGTGTTGGACCACAGCCGGAGGCTGGCAGGGGGAGGAATGAGCCCTCACCAGCTCAGGGTGAAGCTCCAGAACATAAGAAGGTAACAGGGCCCAACACCTGCCCAACATAATCCTGACTCTCTGTGCCAGAGGGCTGGGGCAGCCACCCCGCTCCAGCTCCCAGCACAGCTCTCCAGCCACGCTGGTCCAGTGAGGAACTGGCTGGCAGCACTGCCAGACTGGGACTGGCACCACATCCCTGCGCTGCCCTGGATGCCAAGGCCAGCAGGGACAAGGAGAAGCAGGATCCAAACGCACAGCCCTGGCAGCCACAATTCCTGCCCACGTCATTCCCCTTCTGGCTTCCCACAAATGCCTTATGCCAATTGTGTTTTTTGTATTTAATCTTTAAACAGATCACTTTTAATTTTGGACACCTACTACATGGGTGGACACTCATCTCTACCTGGGGCAGCTCAGCTGAGGCACCTCAAGGACAGATCACCATGTGCCTCTCAGTGTGGTGGAGAAATACAGCAGTGTGGTACCTTTTTGAGGAAGACAATGTCCCCTTCCTCCATCCCCACCACTGGAAGCTGGAGCAGTCACCTCCAGGTACATTTTTGCAAGATCTCCTGGCCTCTGTTGTGAAAGGAAAAAGGCCAAAGAAGATCTGGGAGCTTTTAAAACACTGAGCTACAGTTTGGCCTCTAAAGCCTTGAGGACTGAATTCTCTACTCCCAGGGGAAAGCTGGAAAAATGTCCCTGTTCATGCCACCACTTCACAGCAGGAGCCCTCTGGTCCCTTGCCATTCATCTGCAGTTGGAGGAATCCCTAAATCCTGAAAGCATTCCTGAGCCCTGACGCAGTTCCAAGGCACACCTAAGGAAGAGAGATGTGATTTTAGGAGAGGAGCCACATAGCTGTGGCTTCCACTGCCATGATGAGATCTCGTGCTCAGGCCTGTACCATGTTATGGCCAAGCACTGCAGGGTGTGACAGAGCAAAAAAGCCACGTGAAGAGACTGGAAGCTTCTCTTGCTGGTGGCAAGGACAAACTCTCACTGTGAGCATTGACCACTGCAGAGCCCCGGAGCGAGAGCTCACTGCCTGTCCCTCCAGCCACGAGCAAACCGAGCCCAACTGCTCCCAGGTCCCTGCAGCAGCCTGACTGTCAGTTTGACAGACATTCCTCAGATCCATGTGAGACTTGTGTCCCCTCAGTGCTGCCTCTGGAAAATGAGGGGGAGGCCAAGGCAGGGGGTGTAACACTGACCCTCAGCGCTGAGCGCAGCAAAGCAACATGGCCGCGGCCTCCTAGAGCAGGATCCTGGGATCCAGCTCACCCCAAAACACGGATCCACTGCAGGATGCTCACTGCCAAGCAGGGAAGAGGAGGTGTAACAACACAGGTGGAGCCTGCACAGCTCAGGGCTCTCTGTCCACAGGCCATGAAGGTAGGCACCGGCAGCAGGAGTGTGCAGATCCACCCAGGGAACTGAAAGGAGCAGCTGGCGTGGCAAAATCTCCCCAGTACCTTCTCCTTCTGCAAGCCCTGGGTCTGGAGGAAGGCTCAGAGCTCTTAATGACACCAGGAGACAGACCCTCGGGAGAGACAGACCCTCGGCTGCTGAACTCAGAACTGCTCAGCTGGATTTTACCCAGAGCATTGCCCCAGCTCTGCAATTACGCCGCGATCCCGCCGGGAAGCGCAGGGACGGGGCAGGCAAGCCTGGCACCAGCCAGTCTGTCATCCTGGGAAGAGCTGACATTAACTCCCCACACAGGGAGGTGGGGAACTGACCCCACCCGAGCCGGGGCTGCCACGGCTCCTCCCTGGGCCCATGGTCAGGGCAGGTTTAGCTCAGAGCTTGGTTTGAGAAGATGCTGCTTAAAATATGGAGCAACAAGGCCTGTGGCTGTCACAGGCTCTGGGGACTGCCTCTCTTCCCTCCTCCCACAGCACAAAGCACTCACAGCCAAGGACAGAGCTACAGCTGGCAGGGACTCCAGCCACACATCCAATACAAATTCCTGGAGACAGCCACACTGTGCTGTCTGGCACTGCCAGACCACTCCCAGCTGCCGGATGCCAAGCAAAGGGTTAACAGCTTGCTGAAAGTCTCCAGGGACATTCCCAGTCCTGGGAGAGGAGCAACCTCCCCACCCTCCAAACAGGAGTTTGCTGGAGGAGTTGGCTGATAAACTTGGTTCAAAATGGAAAGTGACCATGGAAGATGCTTGGGTTTTATTCCTCCCTTTCTCTGCCCTGCATGGAATTTCAGGAGCGTCACTCAAACAACCAGTTTCTACAACTGAAGAATTTACCCAGGATAAAACATGGATTCTCCCACCCTAGATGTTTGTCCCAGCAGGGTGAACATCCCTCAGGCCCCCATGCTCCATCTCCTGTCCCAATGCACAGCAGAAGGGGAGCATCCAGGCCACAAGTGGGGTGAGATTTGGTGAGCACACAGTGACATCTCCTGAATCATTCCTCACTCAGTGTTCCTGGATTTGGGGACACCCAGATCTCCATGGTCACCACCACTTACAACAGACAGCAACAGGCACAGGAAAGAGATAGGAAACACCTCTGCAACCAGTCCTCTGGGCTGGGATGGGCCTTGGTAGGTCAAGCACAGCGTGAAGGATTAAGGGAGTGGAGCCTCTGTGACAGAACAAGGGCTACCTGCGAGGGGCAATGCTTCAGCTCTGTATGGCTGCTCAGCACATGGCCACAGCCTGTGCCAGCTCCTCTTGCTGCAGGAGGAGGATGCCAGGGCAGCCCTGGCACGAGTGGGTACAGTGAGGACAAAGACGACCCTTCTCACCTAGACGGAGCTCCCCGAAATTGCCGCATCCAATCTTCTTGCCGACACGGAAGTTGGGACCCACCATTAAGACTCCCGAGTTGGTTCCAGCACCCCGACCTCCATGACCACTCCTTCCTCCACCTGTCTTGGACATCCTTTTACCTTCCTCCAGCTCCCCTTTCCCTCCTCTCTTATCAAAATCCATAAGTTTGTGATACCCCGGCCTCTCCACGGTTACGCTGCTGCCATACAAATCCCAGAGCTGCCGAAAATGGAAGGGTGAGGAGGAAAGAAGCAGGGTTCCTCTTGGTTAATACACCATCCCGGTGAGCAGTGGGAGGGCCGGGGTCTGGAGGGTAAGGAGGGGTAAGTGGCTGTCCACGGGCGCTGGGCTACTGAAATGTTAATGCTTCCCAAGGTCCCGCCGGGACTGTCATCATCGCCGGTCACAGGGAGTTCTTTGGTGGAGAGAACATCCTGCAGACAGGGTCCTCCCAGCGCAGCTCCTCGGTCTCCCAGCTGTGGAAAAGGAGAGGGAGAAAATCAGTATGAGGAGGCAGAGGACAGCAGAGGGCTCCGGACTCCTGCCCCCAGCTCCACAGAGCCCCTCCAGCACCTTCCCTGCAGGCAGGTAATTCCTACAATGACAGTGCCACAGTTGAGGGGTGGGAGAAGCTGGGATAAACATCAGGATCATCCCAGAGTGCCCCATGCCTGAGGTGTTGGTTTAAATAAACAAATAAACGAATTTTCAAAAAGCTTGGTCGGCCAGAGGTGAAATGGTTGATGAGTGTCTCCATGTCAGAGGCAGCTAACAGTGATGTGGGGACAAAACTGTCCCCACGGGGGAGGGCTGCTGGCAGCTTCTGGGAGCATTCAGAGGCACCAGCCAGGGGCTCTGAGAGCCCCCAAGAGCAGAGCCCAGCACTCTGAGCCCATCATGCCAGGCGTGGGGCTTCCCACGGACTGAAAAGGATGCTCACCTGCCTGGGAGTGTCCCCGTGGATCCAGGGCAGGGGCCAGGGGTGTTGGAGCCCTTCCCACTCCAGCACCAGTCTCTGCTGTGGTGGGCAGGGATCTCGTGCCAGCAGCCCTGCCCAGGACACTGTTTCTGGGGAACAGCCACACTCAGGTGCCCACATCTCACCTGGGCTGGGGGAAACACCCACTTGGCAAACAGGAACTTACTAACACCCCACTGCCTCTTCCCCTGCTCTTATCAACCAACCTGGATTATAACTGCAAAGCTGGGAGCGAGGCCCCTTGGCTGCAGCCTGGGCCAAAGCTGTGACACTCACCAGAGCAATGGATGCTTGGGGAGCTTGTTTGCTCAGGGGTGTAGCACTTTGCCTGCCTTGTGTGCTCCCAGTGAGGTTACTGGGAAGCTCCGTGCTGCTGGTGGGGCTATCTGGGTTCCCCTCAGCTCCCACAAACAGGCAGGACTCAGCTCAGCCCCCTGTGTGCACAGCCCTGTTCATGGCAGGGGCTGCATGAGGTGACCTTTAAAGGTCCCTCCAACCCCAGCTATTCCATGATTCCACGACATGAGTTCCACACACATCCCTGTGCAGCTGCCTGTGCTCGCGTGGGTACAACAGCCCAACACCAAGGCCAAACCAGATCCTTGCTTCCTTCTGGACACAAGAACCATTGACCCGCACCGTGCCCAAGGAACCAGGTGCCCAAGAGGGAGCTGCGCTCTCCCTCCCTCCAGCATTCCACCAGAGTGGGATGCCCCCTGCACTGGGGGAAGGTCAGGCTGGGTCCCTCCTCGCAGGGATGCCTGTGTGGGAGGCAGGAAGAACAGTCAGGAAGCTAAACATGGAGAGAGGGTGTCAAGCAGGAGCTGGACGTGCACCGGGAGGGCACAGGAGAGACCCACACACCTCCATTTCCCCCCACTCTGGTTTTGCTCCCAGCTTGACCCTCGCCAGCCTCCTACCCCTCCTTTATGCTCCCTCCCAGTCCCACTCTCCCACTCACCACCTTCCTCTGCTCCTCTCCGGGCCCCTGTGACAGCACTCAAAGCCTCCCAAGAGCCCCCAGTGCCGCAGAGTCCCGCTAACCCCGTGGGTTATCCAAGCAAACCCCCCCTGCAGCACTCGGCTCCAGGAAATGAACACACTGCGAGCTCTGACGCTTGGCCAAACCCCATAAAACTTTTTATTTGCTCTCAATAGCTATTAATAACAAAAAAAAGCTTCTTGTGCTCAAGGGTGCACAGAAGGAAATGTGGGAGCTTTGAGAGCAACAGAGGGAAAAAGACACCAAAGCCAGAGCTCAACAGGGAGAAAGACGGGCTGTGCAAGCCCCTGAGGCAGCTCCCTGGGGCTGTCCTGCTCCCAGCCCTCTCCTGACACCCAATCCTCACTCTCCACAGCACTCTGGCACACTGCCACTGCTCTCCGGGAGGGACCAGAGCTGCTCCAAAGGTGCAGAGTGCTGGGGTCCCACTTGTGGGACCTGCCTGTCCAAGCACAGGGGAACAGGGCTTTCATGTTCTATGGGAGCCCCTCCTGCCCCCACAGGCTCCAGCCTCTGTCCAGTTCCTCTGGAGCATCCCTAGAGCACAGCAGCCTGGCCCTCCAAGGCCACCCCCAGGACACCAACACCCAGGGACCATCCTGCGGCACCCAGCACACCTCAGCCGAGGGAAACTGAGGCACATGGAGCCTTCCAGCTCTCCCAAAGGTGGGCAGCCACGGGCTGGCTTCTGCCCTGATGCTCCCTTCCCCCAGCAGCGTCTCCGTGCCAGCAGGAAGCGGGGTGGGAGCGGCAGGAGCAGGGCTTCCCTGAGCTTTGTTCTGCCCCAGCCCCGAGCGCGCACGGCCCACACGTGACATCCTGCTCATTCTTTGCTCCCCCAATAATTTCCGCTCTGGGTTCAGCACATGGTGCTGCCCTCCTGACCTCCTCATGCTTCTCCCACCTCCACAGGACACCGGGAGCCATTCTCCCATGGCCTCCCAGCTCCCAGAGCAGGCAGTTCTCGCCCGGCCTTTCGGGAGCCACTTCCCCTGGACATGGCTCCAGCCACACACTGGGAAAGGGGAGCAGCCAGTGATGCACAGGCCCTGCTGCTCCATAACCTGTTTTCCTTCTGAATCAGACCTTTATGCTCAGTCCCAGGGGATTCCAGGCCCAGACTGTTTGCACAGTCAGGCGGCCGACAGCCAGAGCCGAGGGAGCTCCAGCCCCGGTGCTTGGGATTATTTTCTTTGAAGAGTTATGGCCAGCCTCTGCAAGGGAATTCACACAATGAAGTGAGACAGAAGGGAAAAATTAAATCCTGTTTCCTGTGAGCACAGGGAGACTGTGCTGCCTTCTCCCAGCCCAGACAAATGCGGGGAGCAGCACAGCACGACTGGTCCTGCCTGCGGAGCCTCGGGAGCGGCCCCCTTGGAGAGACCCAGCTCCAAACCCCAATTTCAGGCATCTGGGCCAAATTCACACCCAGCGAGGCCACAGCCCAGCCCCCCAGGCTGGGGCTGCCAAGCTGCAATTCCCCCTTTCCCAAAGCTGGGCGGTCAGAGCAGCAGGAAGTCCCTGAACCGCATCCATGTGAGTCAGGCCAGGACAAGTGATGCTCCCTCGTACTCTGCCCACCAGCCTCCCCTGTGGATGAGCCAAGGGCTGGGAAGAATTTATTTTCTCATCCCAGGAGTGCCAAGGAGACACGGTGGCTCCCTGGACCTTGGGACAAAAGCAGGACCCACCTCTGTGCAGTGTCAGTGACTGCTCAGGTTTTCCACCCTGTGCCATAAAGAGATCACTGGACTTTAAAATCGACAACAACCTAATTGGAAACAGAAACTTTTGGTAAAATCCCAGGACTCCCACTGCTCTGGAGCAAAAAACCCCCGTGTTTGTTAAAACACAGCAGCCTTTGGCTGGGCAACAGGGACCCAGACCTGACCCATCCTCCCCAGGCAGCAGCACCATGGGAGGGAGACTCCTTGGATAAAACTGATGTCACATTGTTCCATTTTGTACAGGAATCCTCACCCAAAAGGTCACAGCAAGGCAAGCAGCCTCAGAAAAGCACCTTCTAGGCTGGATTTGTTGGCCTGGAATCAAATCTGATGCAAGATGAGACTAAGAAAACTTGTTTCTCTCTTTGGGAGGGAGTGGGTTGAACAAGGGAAAAAAAAATGAATATGCCTCAAGTTTGGCAGAAGAAATTCCAAAGCAAGCTGTGGTCTTAAAGCAAATAAGCAGTGCCCTGTGGTGTTTGCAGTGCCAGTGCTCCGAGCCAGGGATCCTGGAAGGGAAACAAACTGCAGGCAAGTGCAATTGCCTCAGCACCCCCAAAACAGACCCTCAGAAGCACAGAAAGTGCCAAAAAAAGGGGGCAAGCCCACACACCCTCGGATTCCCAAAGAGGGAGTTCATAGTGCTTTTGCTGAAATATTGGGTCCTCTTTCTTTGCCATCTGGTTTTAAGCAGGTCAGAGCTGCTCCAGTCACATTTACAAGCTTTTCCCTGCACACGTAAGGGTGAGAAAAGGGGAATTGGGGTTGGGGGGAAGTTGTTTTTTTCCTTAAAAGAAGAAAAGCTACCCCTTGTCTCTGTGACTTGGACCAAAATATCAAGGCTCGGGAAGTTCCTGCCCACATTTGCAAGTATAAGATGCTGAGGAGTTGTATTTTTAAGAATTTCTTTCCTGTAGAATGAAACCCTGTGGCTGCCGAGGAGGCACTTGTAACAAACCATCTGGGGCACATTGTTCTCAGCCCTTTATGTGAACACACACACCGTGTTCCTGCCCAAAAGAGGTTACAGCTAAACGGGGCAAGACAAAAGAAGGGAAGAAGAGGGGGAAAAATAGCAGCCTGGAGCGGGGAAGTGGCTGGTGAAGGTCAGGGGGCAGGTCTTTGGTGCTGCTCAGAACAGGGCCCGGGTGTCCCGGAGCAGCCGGCATCCCCAGGTGCTGCTCCCTGATCCTCACCAGCCTTTGGGATGCTCCTTGGAACTGGTTTCCCCATGTACTCTGCACTCTGTGAGCAGAAGGGAAACACAGCTGCATCCAGATGAAAGAGAAAGGAAAGCTTCTTGAGAGCACAAAGAGAGAAGCCCTTGACACTCTGTAGCTCCAAGTACAGATCACAGCCAATTAAAGGCTAAAAATAATCACAAATACCCCGATGTCCCAAAGGATGACCCATCAGCTGGCTCCCAATGCAAAAACCCAGACCAAAAAGCAACCAGTGGCCTTACACAGCTGAAAACAAATCCCAATAAATTCTAAAAGTTGAACAGGCTGAGCTTACAGGGAGATCAAAAGTCTTAAAACAAAGCAAAGTCTTAAAACATCTTTAAGAGCAAGCTACAGACGGTCCCAAGTGATGTCTGCAAGGGTTTGTTGTTAAACACATGTTCCAGCCTGCAGAGCTGCAGCCAGCCCAGCTTGTGACAGAGCAGGGAAAGCTGTGCCTGTGCCACCACACAGAGGTTTCCCAAAACAAGGGGTCATGGAAAGCCTCACCAGGCTTCCCACGGAAGCCCTGCACTGGGCACAGCCAAGCCGGCTGCCAGCGCACAGTGTTGGGTCACGTCAAGCTTCTCTCATCTATCAAAGCTCCCAGTCCTTCTCTCCAGGGCTGATCTCCATCCATCCTTTATCCAGGCTGTGTCTGTGCTTGGGATTGTCCCAGCCCATGGCAGGACCTCGCACCTGGCCTTGTTGAACTTCATGAGTTTGGCACAATCCCACCTCTCCAGGTCCCTGTGGATGCCCCATCCCTTCCCTCCAGCGTGTGACTGCCCCACGCAGCTCTGTGTCACCAGCAAACTTGCTGAGGGTGCCCTCAGTCCCACTGTCCATAGCACCAGCTGAGATGTAAAACAGCACTGGTCCCAGTACCAACTCCTGAGGACACCACTTGTCACTGGTCTCCACTTGGACATCGAGGCATCAACCACAACACTTAAGAGCGTGACCATGCAGCCAATTATCCACCAAATGACCATCCAACAGGCTCCAGAGAGATCTCCTGACCTTCCTCCACCCTTGGACATGCACCTCTCCTCTGAGCTGGGCAGAGCAGCTGAAGAGGCTGGAACTCAGGTCCATGGGATGTGCTGTTTGGAGAAAGTCATCCTGACCCCAAAGGGAAGTTTTCTCCGTGGGCTTGAGAGGCAGTGGGGCTGTGCAGCCCCCAGAGCTCACTCCACATTGGACCTCCACCAGCGACAGCCCCAGTCATGGGAGATTCAAGCAAGCCTACCAGGGCAGCAGAAAATTCCTTATGGCAAAGGAGGACCGGCTTGTTCTGGCCCCACTTCCTCTGGATCCCTCAAAAAAAAAGGAGTTTCAGTGCTCTGACTAAGGGACTCTAGGAACCTGGTGGAGATGGGAGTACTGGATGTGAGCATCTCACATCCAGAGCTCTGAGAGCTGCGAGAGCTGTGCCCACCCTGTCAGGATGGAGGATAGGCTGCACCACTCCTGGGACAAGACCTGCAGAGGAGTTGCAGCAGCAGGGCAAAGGGTGAAGGGCCCTTTATCCATCCCAGAAATTCCCTTAAAAACCAGGCAGTCCTGGAAGCAGCCACTTTCCCAGCAGTTTCTGCCAAGTGCAGCCACAAGAACATCATCCCTGGCCCAGCAGGCTGGGTTCAGAAGTGACAGCATGCCGGCCTCCTCCCGCTCTCCAACCCTTTTTCCAGCCTCCAGTGAGGTAGGAGTCAGCACAGCTCTGTTTACTCCGCTTGCTCCTTTGTACGTTGGTGTTGGTGTCAGCACAACAGGAAGCTCTTGTTAAATAGTTTGTTACTTAACTGCTGATGCAGAGCCACCGGGGAACCCGGGCGGAACGTGCAGTGCGTTCCGAGAGCCGGGGGAGCCTCGCGGCTCAGCCTCAGGGATTAAAGAGCTCTTGGCTCTGCCACCCCTTCCCTGGTGATTTGGGTGTGTACGGAGTCCCTGGTCCTTCACATCCCGCCTGTTACACTGGGATAACTTCCCTGCATCAGCCTCATCCGCTGGAGGTCCCTGGAGAGATGTCTGGCTCTTTTTCAGCTTTTGAATGGTGCTGAGAGCTCAGCAAGCCCCCCCTGCCTTCTCCAAGGCATCTGCCGAGACAAGAACTGAGGGAACTGCCCCCCAGCTGGAACACCACCCTGTGAAACCCACCCAGCCCACCTGTGCTGCTGCTGCCTGCACGCAGGGTCATTGGCCAGGGAACATCCAGTGATCACAAATCTACTGCTGGCATCCCCACATCAGGCCCACAGGCAGCTGGTCCCCCAGAGCAGCCCTCAGCCCACCTCCCTGAGCGCTTCCTGAATCTGCTGCATCCCTCATCCCCCAAACACAGACCCCAGGGCTCATCTGTGCGGTGCCACCGGGCTGAGTCATCGATGACAGGCACACACAGCTCTGTCACCATGGCCACTGCTCCAGGAGTGCTTGAAGCACTGGCAATGCTGGCTGGTCTCCCCCTCAGCAAAAAAAACCAGTGGGGTTTCACTCTGCACCCCCCCCCCCCCCCCCCCACCCCCCCCACCCTCACAACACCNCCCCCCCCAATATTTACAATTAAGAAATCTGCATGGGCAGCTTGTCCAAAACATGGCTTTTTTCCATCCAGATTCTTTCTTGAAAAGAAGACAATAATAAAGCTGAGGTTAATGTTTCTACCAGAATTTCTTCTAGTGTTCAGAGGAAAAAAAAAACCCAACAGAAACAACCAACCCACAAAAACCCTGAACTGTGGCAGCAAAGCTTTTAATCCAACATGATCCCAGCATCCTTGTTCCAAACCTCCCCTCCCTTCCTGGCTTCCCAGCTCTTTACTGAGAACACACCGTGTCCGTGAGGAGAGAGGATCCCACCCAGCTGGCAGAGCAGTGGGCACAGGGCACTCCTGGTACCTCCAGCCCGGCCAGTGCCCCACGGCCGGGCTCTGGCCCTCCCCCTGCGCGGCCCCAGGGACACACAGCCAACACCGCTCCCAGCACCAGAATTAAAAACATAAATCCACTCTCAGAGCAAACAACCAGACACACCATCACCTCCAGCCACACCAGTAACACTGAACAAACAAAAGGGACTTCAGCAAACGAGACAGGAACGTGCCAAGCCTGTCAGGACACAAAAGGAGTTACCACGTGCAGGTGCTGCCCTGCTCCCAGCTCAGGCCATCAGTCAGCCCCAACACATCAGGGTTTCATCCAGGTATCCATCCATGGCTCTCAGCCACATCCATAAAAACATCCAAGTCACAAAACCACCAGGATGAAAAAAAAAATCATTAAAAAATGTAAAAATAATAAAGCATTTGGGTTTTTCCCCAGAGTTAAACTGCACTGTGAAGAAGATGGATTTTTCTTTCTGGCTTCCTCTTCCAGCTCTCATGTCTATTAAACTTTTCTCTAAATTAGAAATGTTCTCTTGTTACTGGCTATTCCCTTCCCCAGGAGACTTCTATGACACTGTGAACTCTGGTCAGCTCTTAACCTACAACAAATCAAGCTCTAAATTGTTTCAAAGTTATTTTCTCCCAGCCTCTGAACCCAAATATGGCTTTTTAATGGATTGCTATGAATTTTCAATATTTTTTTCAATGTTGGTGCCACACCACTCCCTCTGTAGCAATGAGGAGAGCAGAGTTTCAACAAGGCAGCAGGGAAATGCTTCTGCTGAAGGGGGTCCTGCTTCCCACCTCAGAGTCTCACCCACAAACAGATTCTCACAACACACACCCAGCAATGACTTGTGTGTGGTTTCACAGAGATCTCTAAAGGACACCAGGTGACATTCAAAACCATCAGGATGCCTTGAAAGTAAAATCTCAGGTGTTCCTCAAACTCCAGCCCAACCATCCTGCAGCCCATGAGCTGGCTGTGCCCATGGACCTGGAATGGGCACAGCGTTCCCCCATGCACAGGCTCCTAAAGGGAGTGGAAGCAAAACTGAGACTCTTCTCTAAACATAATGAAATTAAAAGAGAAGTAAAAGATGGGGGCAAACTACCAGCAGCAGAGTTTTCAGTTTCCAGTGGAACCACAAGGCACCACTCAAGAGGGGGTGTGAATTCCCTACACTGGTAGGATCTTAAACTAAAAAATTTCCTCCTCTCAAGATGAGCACAGAAGGGCTGCACAAGCCATGTGCAGAACACTCCTGGGCAGCAGCTGGAGAACTTCACCCCAAAGTCTCACTGCTCGCACCACAGCTCAGGGTGGAGGAGAATCCCTGCCGGGCAGTGGGATGTGTGTGCAGTGTCAGCTTTCCAGCAGGTCAGCAGGAGTCATTTTGCACCCAAAAATATCTAAGCAGGAACCAGGCCCCTCTTTGGCCAATGGGAGTGGGACTGTTTGATGACCATTTGCTCTCTGAACATATGGGCAGAAAGAAATCAATGTGCTTTGGACAAATGCAGAACTCAGATCCTCGACATCCAAATTCAGAACAACCCAGATGTTCATGCCACCCTGCAGAGTAAGGACACTTCTAAATCTCTTAGCAGCCACAAAAAAAAAAAAACCTCATGAAGCATCTCCACTCCTGTGAGCTGCCAACTCACTCCCAGCCCAATGCAAAATTTCACTCTTTTTCTTGGATCCTCATCCAAAACAGCTACACCTGGATGGAAAATATTAAACTGTGCTCCACCAAGGAGCCGGAAATACCACGATGGAAATTTCAGCAGCAGCACAGGAACCAAGCAAAAAGCTGAAAATACTTCTCTAGGAAAAATAATAACAGTAAATACACACATGCTAAAATAAGACCAGATCTTAAAACTAGTCTGGAAATAACAGACCCAGCCCAAGTCAGACAAACCCATCCATGAACCAAGTGCTCAAGAAAGTTGATTCACTTTTTTGGGTTCAGCAGGCACAAATTTAAACTTCCAGCTGCAGAATTCACAACCAGAAAACACACTGAAGCTCTAGGAGAAATGACTTGACAGGAAGCAGCTTTTTGGTTGACTTGACAGATCTCACAAAAGGGGTCTGCATTTTGATTTACACCTTTTCTGATGTGATTGTGCCCAACGACAGCCACTTCCCAGTTCTTGGCCTTGTCCATCTTGGGACTCATTCCCATGGTCCCCATGCTGGATCCACTGCATGAAAACAGCAGGAACACCAAAGCAGTGTGGGTGGTGGGAATGCAAAACCCCTGATTGCAGGAGGGAGTCAGGGGGCAACTGACACCTCATTCCTACCTTCCCATCCAGCCCTGCCATGATGCTTCTGGGATGTTACCATCATCTTCCACTCCTGTATCACTTCTACATGACCAGCAACAGCCGTCCTCAGGGCTGCTGGGCCAGGAAAAGTTCTGGCATGGAGCTGGAAGATGTCAAGGTAAGCAAATGACCCAATTTCAGCCCATTGCCTCACTGCTTGTGCCAGCATCACTCTGGTGTTCCTGCTCACATGGGACAATTTCTGGCTGGGGAACTGCAACTTGCTTTGCTCTTACCGTAAGAGGAAGGGCACAGGTAGCACACAGTAACCAGAGCAGGAAACCTCCTCCTGAACAACAAAGGCACAGATTTGCTTTCTGCCCGTGCAGCAATTCTGCAGAATCTATCTAACCAGCTCAACGCAGAAAAAGCCAATTAGGATGTCAAAGTGGTTTCGGTTTTACTAAGGCAGAGTTTGTAGCACTGGAAGAAAGGAAGTTCATTATGGACAAAGCCGAGTCTCTGGCTGGGAGACCTTAAAAGGACAGCAGAGTCCAGCTCCCAGCGCTTCGTCCCTTCCCATCTGCTCCGGCGTTTCCGCGGGACACGCGCAGCCACCCCGGCCAAGATGTGACGTTGTCTCTCCAGCCCCCGCTCGCCACAGCAGGAGCTGGATCCAGTCAGGCATTTCTCACACAGCCACTGACTCAACCCAGTGGTCTCAGCCCTCAGCCCCTCGCATGCATCGGGTTTGGCAGCTCTGCCACGGGGTTTTCCATTTAAATGAGACAATACACCCCCAAAGCAGCAAGCTCCAGGGAGACACCGGATACTAATTAAATCCATGCTGCTGCTGGAAAACCGAGCTGCAGAGGAACCAGCTGCCTTCCAAAAGTCCACAGCAGTTGGCCAGCAAAAAGCTGTTTACCAGTCCCATGGCTTCTGCTTCTCCTGCTCCCCCATCCATACTTTTATATTTACATTTTCCAATCAGTCCCATCCTGCCCAGTTCTTGTACAGATTCATTATCACAAGCGTGCTGATCTTGGGAAGGACCCTGCAAAGGTTTCATTTCTAGTCAAGACCCAACACTGCTTTTAATCCATAAAGCCCAAGACTCAGCTGCACAACCAAAAGCAAATCTGAGAAGTTTCAGAGCAGAACAACCCAGGCAGGTCTGACCGACACACTGGGAAAGGGCAGATCCTCAATGCTCACCTTCTGCAAAACCTGAGCTTTGCTTTCACGCCTGGTAACTCTCCACAAAACAGGCTTTGTCCACAAGCAGGTGTCCAAAGCACTGTCTGTATCTCAAATCACCAAGTCACATCTGTGCCCTGGGAAATAGAGAAGCCCAAGGAGAGCTGCTGCTCACACAGCTGCTGAGCACAGACTACAGAGCCCACAGCACCTTCAGGGCAGGCAGCCCTACCCTGTACCTCATCCTCTGCCACTGGATGCTGTGGGAAAGATACCAAAGCCTTGACAGCTCAGGCACCCTTTTACTTCCCTGGGAGGCTTAACAAGGACAGATCCAAGTGCCTGCCTTGTCCTGCAGGACCATGGGGATCCAGCCCAAGGCTGGCTGGCTGATGAGGAATGGGAGCTGCACAAGCACAGCTGGAACAGGCATTGCTGAGCCCTCTCCATCCCCAGCTCCACAGAAGTTGCGAGAGCAGATTTACCTTCAGATTCAGGAGGCAGCTGTAAGGCTCCCCTGCAAAGCCTGTCTGTGAAAGGTATGATCCTACATGTGTCACAAACACACAAATTCATCACCACCGTAACCCACACTGCCAGCCTGGCCATGACGGTCACTGTGCTGGGCCACAGGAACCCGGCAGGAAAGCACTGTGTTCAGATGGCAGGTTTCTGAGCAGGCAAGTTCCCCTTCCACCTCCTCCCCTCCCCAGAGCTCACACCCTGCTTCACAGTCACCAGGCAGTGGGACAAAACAGGCTTCTAGACAAATAGATAATTTTCACCCAGCAGCTGGGAACAACAGCTTCCATTTCCATCTGAGGCTGGAACACCTCCTCCTGTGCTGCTGTAGCCTGAAATAAAGCTAAGACCATCTCTACCAGCATGCTACTTCCCCAGCCCTGTCCCTGAATACTCCCACGCCCTTAAAAGCCAACACTTTTCATAAAAACAAGATGCTCGCCTTTGCCTTGATAAAGGACCTTAATGCACTTCCGGCAGCACACGTGGGAATGGATGTGGAAGAAGAGCTGCCATCAGCTTCCCAGGGAGAACGGGGGAAGGCTCTCTCCCCACCTCCACTGCAGCCAGAGATGTGCTGCACCTTTCCTGTGCAGCCACAGGCACGCAGCTGAGAGCTGCCCTGGCTCCAGAGAGCTCCAGGCACGGGCTGCAGGACATTCCCAGCTGAAGGACAAGGCTTAGAACAACCTGCTGCAAGAGGATTTGACAGCAAGCCCAGAGGAACAGCAGGTACAAATGCAGGCAGCAGCAGGAGGAAACATCAGAGGAACATGCCTCTGGCCCAGAATGGCCCAGCAAAGCAGAGAGGGGAACACTGCAGCAGCTGTGAGGCCACAATGTGCCCATTCAAGAGCTGACCCCGAGCTCAGCATCTCCTGGAGCCAGTGGGCACAGGGACCCATGGAGAACAGCACAGAGCTGACACTACTAACACACCTCACCAGGGCAGGGGGGCAGCTGGCTGGGCAAGTGACCATCCGCTTCCCAGCACGCTGGGATGGGCTTATTTCCCAGCCTGGCATCCAGGCCACTCTGCACTGGTTGTTGTTAAACTTTGGGGTCTTCCCTCCTTCCCTAGACTTTTCAGTAACACACAAGAGCACACACGTGTATTTAAACATTAGTGCCGAGTCAGATGGTTGAAACAGCAAACTAGCAGAGATGTCTGAATCCCAGTCCATGAAACCAGTTCTTCCCACCAAAGCAGGGAGATGGGAAGGTGTCCTGCTCTCCCTGCCCTGGGACAGCCCAAACATCACCACAAGGCCAGTCCATCACAAAGCCTCATCACACACACAACGCTGTGCACAGTGCCACTGCTTCTCTCCGCTGCACTGCCAGCAGAGCAGGGTCCACACTCTCCACTGCAACCCACTGAGAAGGCCCTACAGCAAAAGCTTCCTCCTTTATGCAACCATAGGCCCCTGAGGACAGAAACTGAGGCAGGACACAACAGCAGCCGTTCTGGGGAGAGAATGCCCCAGAAGGGGCTGCAGTGCCATTGTCACTCCTTGCCACAAGCTACAGAGTGAGTCCCCACCTGTGGCAGGCAGCCCTGGACCCTCAGCCATCAGTGCACGACACAACAGCTCCCCGCTGATACAGCTTTAGCAACTCCTTTATCAATTCCCACCCATGGGAAAGCTAAGAGCAGCTCTCAGACAGCAAGGAAGGGGACCCCCTGCAGCCCCCAACACCCTGAGTTATGGCCTTCTCTGTCCCACAGGACTCCCTGGAGAAGCACTGCTCTCCCCAGCCTGCCCTGCCTCCCACCCACTCCCTCTCCTCTGGGAGCCACCCCGCTGCTGTCGAGGGCATCTCTGGAGGGGGACACTGCCCACGGGATGATCCAGCCTTGTCACAGCAAGATGAGGCTCCAGAGGAAGCCCAGGCAGAGGCGTTTTGGTGTGCATGAGTCAGAGGGTCTGAGCACACAGGGAGGGGGGGTGAGATGTCCCCCTACACGCTGTGGGAGAGCTCCTCGTGGGACAGCTCTGCTTCCAGAGCGTGAACCACGCTGGCATCCCACGGGCTGGGAGTGGCAGCAGGGAGGACACGGGATGATGGGGCCATCCAAGCGCTGTCTCACAGGGAGTGCTGTCAGATGGTGGGAGATGTGCAAGAGCAGAGGAAAAACACAACTCATTCGAGGATGTCCTTAAGAGATCCCACAGCCTCAAATCCCACATGTGCTCCTTCTGGCATTGCAAAGGATCAGCTGAAGTCAGGGTGAGGGGATCAACATTTGTTCCCCAAAGGATAGATGTCTCCAAAGGGAGACATTTTCCTCTCCCACGACAAAAGCAGCACAGGCAAGCCCAGCACCCTCCTCCCCACAAAGTGGGACACCACAGGGACACACTCAGGACTTCTTCCTCCCCACAACCTTTGGACCAGCTCCTAAATAACCTCAGGAGAGGTTAAAGCTCCTAGCCTTAGGCTCCTAAATAACCTCAGGACACTGGGAACAGACTGCTGCTCCCAGACACTCACACCACGGGCCTCCTCACAGCACAAACGGCTGTGGAACAACACTGAGCAAGCCAGGGTATCCCAGCTCGCTCCCAAACTTCCAGGGAGTGGGAAATCAAAATTTAGTAGAGAACTAGAAGTGGTTCCATTTCCCTTCCCTGCAGCCTCTAATGAGCACAGAATGAGCAAAACCACTCCCTCCACTCTGCCTGCACAGCCTCCTCTCCCCAACACAGGAGGACAGGCAAGGAATCTCAGGGATACCATCAGCACATTGCGCCAGCCTGACAATTCTGTGCCAGGGACACAGGTGACGTTCACTCTTCTGGAAACCACCATCTCTGGAGGGCAGGACATCCCCGCTGCTCATGTTGTGGCCATGCCCATGTGGCCATGCTGCCTTGTCTTATCTGAACCCCAGCTTTCCAAGCAGCCATGCATGAGAAAACCCCCTCTGATCCAGGAGCGTCCAGGCCACCAGGGAGAGTGGATGACACCAGGTGTGGATGCTGCCTTCAAATTTACATGACACACCAGGTGGGACACTCCAGAAGAGACCCCATCCGCTCTCCTGTGTTGGCATCCACACCATATGGCTCTCAGGGCTGGATACACACCTCCTTCTCTCTCAGCAAGCTGGGAATCAATCCAAGCAGCAGCATTAGCCATCTTATCTTCCCAATGTCCCTTGTCACAGGCTCCAGGGGCTTTCCAGACCAATGCCCCCCCAGCTCTTACACTGCTCCTTGCAGCAGCTGGTTCAGAGTAGGTCACCAAGGAAGTGTCATTACAGAAGAGGGAACTGAGGCACAACACTGCCACACGTCACACAGAAAGCAGTGGCAGGAGAGGCAGGAAAGTCGAGTCCCCAAAGTCTGCTGTGCCCTCTAAGGTCACCTGCAGGGATGGTGGCCCTGACCACAAGTGTCTTCTCCAGGCAGGGCAGTAAGCTGGCACAGGGCAGTAACCCGGCACAGCCCCAGGAGCAGCTCAGAGGCCTGACCTGGTGATTGCCAGATTGGTTTCAGATTTGTTTCCTGGTTCACATTTCCAGGAGGTGGATGGAGCAGATGCCTGCAGCCCACAATTCCTTCCTCCTCCTCCTCCTCCTGCTCCTCCTCACTAGTGCCACCCCGGCAACCATTACCTCTAAGAGTTGTTGCCCCCCTGCCAAGGGATAGAGGGACACCACCCAGCTCTGCCACTCCAGGGCTGTCACCACAGAGGTGTGGGAAAGGAGGGACTCCCAATTCAACAACTTGGGAGGGTGAGCTGTTCTGTACCACCCAGAGAACCTGGTGCAGAGCCAGGGAGGCACTGGGAGCACTCGCAGGGTATCCGAAAGCTCAGCCAGAAGAAGATGCCATCCATCAGTCCAGCAACTCCAGTGAGGGGCTGGGAATTCTGTGTGGCAAAGCAACCAGCTCCTGACAGGACAGCCAAAGCCCACCTGGGTGGCTTTGAGAAACCAGACAGCTTTTCCCTGTCACTTTCATCAACACAGGGTGGGTATCAGGAGGAATTTGTTCTTAAAAAGGGTTGTTAAACATTGCAAGGGGCTGTCAGGAAGGTAGTGAAGTCACCACCCCTGAAGGTGTTTAAGGAAAGACTGGACATAGCACTCAGTGCTCCGGGCTGAGTGACAGGGTGAGGATCGGTCACAGGTTGGACTTACCTTGGGGATCTTTTCCAGCCTAAATGATTCTGGGATTCTATGATCACTTCCCATGAGCAAGAGCTGTAACACAGATTTGCCCAATACCTCCAGCAACAGGGCTCCTTTCCAGCCCTGCCTGGGACCAGGGGAGGAAGAAGCAGAGACAACACACAGCGTTGGAGGAATGAAAACCACAGTTTGATCTCCCACCTCCAAGACATGAGATAGCTACTCATCCTAGAGGGAATGGGGGCACGGGGCAAGCTGAGTACTCTGGAAGGGGTTTTTAATGAGCCACACACACACCAGCCACAGTTTAAAGGGGGAAATGGACCCACAAAGACTCCAACTCAGCAGATTCGGACCAATTCCAGCCCGGCTGCCAAAGGCCTGAGCACTGCGATGGCGAGAGTTGTGTGTGCCGGCAGGGTTCCCTGCTCCTCAGCCATCTGGGGACTGTCACTCTGCACAGATCTGCTTGGCCTCCTGTCATGCGTAGCGCTACCAACCCCTTTTTGTCAGCGGGATCTGGGTTGGCAGAAACACTTTAAATTGTAGGATTTTTTTTTCCCTTAACCTATATCCTCCTGACAGAACCAGGTTAGGAAGCAGCTGCACCGGCAGATCTGGGGTGGCCTTTTGCAAGGTGAGGCAGGGGAAAGAAGGGGTGCCTGGATCCAGTGATCTCTTCAGTTGCCAAACCACAGTTAATCACAACTTCCCCACCTCCGCTACGCTCATACGGAAAGGGGGAGTGCCACCAGCTCAGCTCTGTCCCAGCCCAGTCCCTTTGCTCCAGAGCAGACCCCTTGTCTTGGAGAGTTCCAGAGCGGGGTGGGCGGAAGGGATGTCATCCCCACTGGTGACAAGGGCTGCTTCCATTTCTGGGTGGCAGAGCTGCAGCTCTGCCAAGCTGAGCTGTCCCACATTTTCCCCTCTGCTTTCTTCCCCAGGCTGCTCCAAGCCCCAAACATTTCCCCTCAAATGACTGCCAAATCGTATGAATTTGAGGGGGGGGGACAAGAGGGGGAGGGAAGGGTAAGTGTCCAGTGGGGCTAACCAGGAAACCTCTCCCCAAAGAGCTGCCAAATTCTGTGTGCTGAGACGCCAAAACTACTTCCCTGCTGCAGAGCCACACAGGAGCTGACTCGCTGCTGTCCTGGCTCCCAGCTCTCCTCCTGAGCAGGGACAGTCACCCCACAGGGACAGTGTTCCAGGGCCACAGGCAGGACCCAGAGCCCAGACCACAAGGAGGAAAGAGCAGCACCATGCAATTAATCTTTCCTGCGGAATAACTGGGGCAGAGGGATGCTCTGTGGCACGACAACATCCATCAGCTTCCGTGCCAGAGCCAGCAGCATCTTCAGGGAAGCAGCAAGCGATCCACGAGGCGTTCATCTTCCCACCCCCTCTATTACAGGACCATCAGCAGCTCAATCCAGTTTTCCTCACAACCTCTCAAAGGTATGGAAGCGACCTGCTTATTTCACAGATGGGCATGGAAGCATCGCTGAGCTCTGAGAAAAAAAGAGGATAGAGAACAGCGATTCACAACTAACTGGAGACTAACTGGGACAAATTCCTGAGGCCTAGGCAAGCACCCCAGTCTGCTGGCTTGCAGGGAGGGATAAGCTTCAGAACAGAGGGACCAGAGACCTACATCCCATTCCTGGTCACAAGCTGTGCAGGATCTTTTCACTTCTCCATCTCTCACACAGAGGATCAGGCTCACAACCCTTTATTAAGCACTGGGACAGCTTTGTGGATTAAGGGCTCAGTCTGGTGTGCACCAACCTCCACATCAGAAAGGCACATTCCAATGGTTTTTTTCTCCTCTCCCCTCGTCCCCCACCTGTGTGTATTTTACAGGGGATGAGAAGGCCAGGACTGAAACAGGACTGGCTACAGCTGAAGACGTGGTGCTGTGCACTGGGAAAGGAAACTTTCAAGGGTTTCATCCAAAAGACTCTCAAACAGGTACATCCAGTGCAACCTCACCGGTTCCTCCCTTCCCCTTACCTGCTTTTGTCAACCCTACACAAAGGGCTTAATTTATAAAATCAGAGGGATAGTTCCAATGAAGGAACATGCAGGATACACCCCCAGGAGGACCCATTTCATCTTGCTGCTATTAATACCTGGAACGCTATTTGCACGAACAGACTGTCCTTTCTCCCTTGTTTCTGGGCTCTCACTTCTCTGGTTTGTCCCAGAAACCCCAGCCAACACACGTTCACTCTCCTCTAGTACACACTTCCATCCAAAACCCCAATCTTTCCTCTTTTTTTGAGTTAATTACTCATATTTCTGGTTCACATCACCTCTTTCAACCCCTGCAGACAGGATACAGCTCCCCTGGCTCCCTCATTCATTAGGCAGCCAATTTGTGGGCCTAAACCCATCAACTCTCATTATGGAAAAGGATCAAGACTTCCCACAGCTGCCCAGCATCCCACTATCCTCCAAGCTGGATGGGGCTCTCACTCCTCTTTGTTTCCCCAGCACCAAAGCTGTGACTAAGAGCTAGAGCCATGCTCCACCTGGGCTCGGTTCTCCTTGGCACAGCTTCAGGCTGGGCCCAAGGGCTGCCTGCAAGCCCGTTGCTCCACTGGCACAAAGAAGTTCTCAACCTTTGAGAGCTGTGCTGAGCTCTGCCCACAGGAGCCCAGGCAAAGCCTTCCCCTTGCAAACAGCCACATGCCTTTGGTTTTGCTTCAAGAGGAAACATGTTTTCTCTGTATCCAGGTATAAAACAGACAAGCCCGTCCAAAACCATCCAATCAACAGCACACAGCATGACAAGTCAGGGCAGAGGGCTACCATGGAGCTAAGGAAGCCCAGACTTCCCAGCTAGACCCAGAATTCCTGATCTGCCCTGTCTGCAGAGAGGGGCTGGGAAGAGGATCAGCCTCCTCTCCATCACTGTCCTCACACACCACAACCAGCCTGAGCAGCCTGAGATGCCACCACAACCTGACCCAAATTGTGACATACACCAGCACACAGCCCTGGTTCAGCTGCTCTCCCAGAAACGTGGGACAAGCTCAGCACTGAACCAGCAGCAGGCTTTACCTGGCTGTTCGGAGCACCCTTCGAGAAGGATCACAAAGGCAAAGGATCACACTGAAACGTGAGGAGAAGCCATGAGCACCTCATCAAGCCAGCCCAAGGAATGGGAAATCCTGCCATTAGCAGGCTCCACTGCAGAGGATTTCACACCTAATGAACCCTTGCCACCACAGACCACAGCAAAAGCAAAAGCAGCAGAGGGCTTCTTTTCTGATAAGCTGCTTTTATCAGGAAGTTCAGCCCGGCTGCCCACACCAGCCCCAGCTGGAGAGCAGCTCCAAGCCTATGCCTTTAAATCCCCTTGGCAGCGCAGGACTGGGGCTGTGGGAGCAGACACGCCCTGTGCTCCAGCGCTGGAGCACACAAACATTTCCTCCCAGCCATTCCCGCACCGCGGCTCAGCCAGAGCTGCCTCATACCTGCCAGGGCCGTGCCAGAGGGAACACAGGCTGTGCCACACAGACCTGGACTTGCACAGCCTTCGACTCATTTCCTGAATCCCTCCTGCTTCCCCGCCAGCACTGGACATTCTTCCCTCAAACTTCTTCCTTAAGGCAAATATTTGGAGTCTAACAGGCATTCCTCATGGAAGGCACAAGTTAAATATTGGCCCTAAAACAACAGCAAGTGCCTTTCAATGATTCTGGCTGGAGAAGCGTCGCTCTGGACTTTGATTTCTGGCTCTCAACAAAAATAGGAGTAAAGCACTGAGCGTTACACTCTTTTCCTGGGAGAAGTCAGATTTCAGGCTCTGCAAGTCCCCTGCCAGGACCACAACCAGCAATGGGAACTGTCCCTGCTTGTGCTTTCTCACACCTTGGGTGTCTGCTGTCACCCAGCCAAGGCTGCTGCAGTGCATCCTCTGCGCTGGGCACAGGATCAGACTGAGTCTCGTTTCCAGATCTGTGATTATATATCCTCAGAGAGACACCAGAGAAGACCTGCTGGGAACCACAGGTGCCATCCAGGGCATTTGCACACCATGTCCTCCCTGCCTCTGGCTGCACCACCAGCATTGCCAAAGGTGCCCACCTCTCCATCCAGCCATGCCCAGCCCTTCAGTGCAGAAGATGCTCCAGGCTGTTTCTGCTCTGCAGGCAGCCCAGCTCCCGATGGACATGCTGGCTCTTTTAAGAAAACATCCCAGCAAGGTAGGAGCCCAAGCAGCCAGAGAGATGGCAGCACAACAAAAGGGAGAGGGAAGGGTGAGGAAGAAAAAGAAACCTTCATATACCTGAAGCATGGCACCACTCAGGTGCTGGGATGTCATGGGCATTTTCCACATGGATCAGGGGAGCAGAGCTGCTGTCTTGACTCTCCAGCCAGAGCCCTGCAGAGCCAGGTTTGTTGCACCCCAGAACAGCTCTGTGACGTCCAGATGGTGCTGATCCAAGCCTGAGCAGAGGGGCTACTCCATGACCCTCACTGCAGGCAGGTCCCAAAGAGCCTCTGCCAAAACCACCCCAAACAGAGCCCGCTCCAACACCAGGGGTCTGCCCACTGCTTCTCCAGAAAACAGCACAACAGCTACCCTGAGAAAGGTCACATGGCACATATGTGCTACACACCGACTCACACTCACAGGGTTTGTTCTATGTTCTGCTAAATTCAGCATGGGGTGTGTTAAATGAGCTTCCCTTTCACTCTCCTGTGGACCCAGTAAGCCCAGGAGCACCTTGCTCAGCTCTGCCTGCTCTGAGCAGGCCTCGGAGGCAGGAGAGGGACACAGCAGTGGAGAGCTGCTCCCTGGCAACATCCCCCGCTGTTCCGTGAGATGGGGAGCTCTGACGGTCTGCTGTGCTGGAATTCCTCTCTAATTCCTTTCCAAGACACTTACCATGGCACTTCAAGCTGGGGAATCTGCTGGGGGCTCTGATAACCTCTCAGTGAGTTTCCCTGAAGGGGCAGACACCCCACTGAAAACAGCATGGGTTTAAAACCAGCTGCGAGTCACCCTGGGGGAAATGTTAAAGTTCTGAGCACTTCCTATTCCTTCCCCAGCCAGCGAAGCCCATGGAGCAACGAGCTGCAGCAAGTTTGAGCAGGAATTTCCTAGGCTCAAGGCAGAGACCAGCCTGCACCTGTCCGCAGCCACACCCCCTCATCCCACGGCACACTGACCCCGCACTCCCAGAGCTGACTGCTGCTCCTCAGCTCCGAGCAGCCCCTTCCAGCACAGGGACCCTACCTCTGCTCCCAGTACCTCAGTCCTTCTTTAATATTCCCTGTACTTGGCAACTCCTAAGCCAGACTTTGACTCAAACCGGCATCGCCTTCGGGATGAGCGGAATCGGCAGAGCTGGGGGCGGGGGGATTCCGGGAGAGCCTCGGCCTGCCCCTCGCCCACACACAGAGCACAGAAGGTGCTGGAAAGCACCATCCTCTCCCTGCATCAAACCAGGAAAACCAGGCAGAGTATAAACTTCATCACTGCCAACAGCCCCTGCTAAAAAAAGGATAAGAGAAAGGGATTTTTGCTTTGTTGTTTGTACCTCAGTGCTACCTCAAAAGCAGAGAGATTTTTTTTACCTGAAAACATTGGGCAAGGACAGAGTCTGCAAGAATGGAGCTTCTGTAGCACAAACACAGCTCTGTTCGGGTTTAAATTAGATTTCCACTGACCTTTTTGAGCCCATCGTTCAGCCACCCACACCCAAGCAGCCCCTCTTAGCAAGGAAGACGAATGAACCCCCAGAGACTTGGCTGTGCTCCCAGGGAACCCCCACACCCCTCCCAGCACTGCTCCCGCTGCACGGAACTGCTCAGCTGCAGGGCTGCAAAGCTCTTCCAAAGGAAAGCTGTACAAAATCCAAGTTCAAGCTCAACCTTAACCCCTGTTTATTAACTTAAGAACATCCCTCTCAGGGTGACAAAGCCCGTGCATCACCTGCCAACTGTCTCATTCACCACTGGGAAAGCAAAGGCCAGGCCTGCCTCATTAAAAAGCATTACATAACATTAAGTAACAAAGGGCTACAGGACATTCTTTGCTTGGTGGACACATAAAAATGAATGACTCAAAAATTAATGGCTCCTTTTCTCCAGACTCCCAGTGTCTCCAGCACCCTGGGAGGCCAAAGAGCACCTTAATTTCCAAGACAACAGTGTCATGGCTCATCCCAAATCCTGCTCTCACATCCAACCTATTGCCACTCCTGCCCTGTAGGCACTCGACAACACACAGCACTGCCCAGCTCTCTTTCAGAGCACGGTCCCCACCAGACACCAGTGGATGTGTTTCTGCTGTGTCACAGCTCACACTGAGGGGAAGCCGAGATCTTGGCCTGTGGCACAGGGACCCTTCCCCAGCCTGGCGTCAGCTCGGCTGGACCTCGCCAGACAGGACTTTGGGCTTTAGCCATGTCACCATCTCAGTGCAAGCCTTTCACAGATGGGACTGTGAGAGCACCTGGTTTCACTGTCACCACTGAACCGGCCTCAAGACCTGTGTTTCCAACAAGGAGGATGTTTCTGCTGTGACATTTCAAGTGCCAGGGGCCTGATGCGGTGGGGAAGGCAGATGCCAGCAGGGCACTGCTTGGAAAGGCCACTGCCACCAACCTCTCAGCAGAACAGACTCCATAGGCACTGGGAGATCTTCCTGGACCAAGATCTTCGCTGGAGCCAAAGAAGCCAATTTAAAGTCTTTATAGAACTAATTGAATTCCTCTACTCCAGGAGCAAACTGTCCTTACTGTGGGTGGTGGATGAAACCAGAGACTTCTTGCTCCACGTAGCATTTTTAAAACATCCTGCAAAGCCCTACCTAGAAGTTTCAGCTTACCTGAAGAGCCATTTCCTACACCGCACAGGGCTCATTGTGAGTGCTGATCTGCTGCTGCCGTGCTCTGAGCACAGCGAGCAGAATGCAGAGAGACGTCCTGTGGTTTTACAGCCACTGCACCTCCCTCTCTCCTGCCCCACCAGGCTGGGAAGGCACAGCTTTGAGCAGCACAGGTGTCACCCAGGGACCTGACAGTGTAGGACAGACAACGCAGGGCTGTGATGGAACACCTCAGCTCCATGCACGGAATCACAGAATGGTTTGGATTGGAAGGGCCTTAGAGCGCATCCAGTTCCACCTCCTGCCGTGGACAGGGACACTTTGCACTAGACCAGGGTGCTCCTTTGATCCGACCTGGCCTTGGACATTTCCAAGGACGAGGCAGCCACAGCTGCTCTGGGCAACCTGTGCCAGGGCCTCACCACTCTCACAGGCAGGAATTTCTTCCCAATATCCATCTAACCCTGCCCTCTGTCAGGGGGAAGCCATTCTGCCTTGTCCTGTCACTCCAGTTCCTGATGCACAGGCAGCTTTTTCAAAGCCAGTTATTAGGAATAATGCATCAATGTAACATGCAAGGGAAGGGCTGCTGGGCCACAGCCTGGGCAGGGATTTAGAATTCCCCAGGAGGAGGAGGGCAGCTGGCCCCAAAACTATTCACACAGCTTTTCTAACAGGAAGATGACTTGTTCTCCAGCAGAACCCCAGAGCTGCTGGGACCTGCTCTCCCTCCCTGCCCTCCCAGCTCACAGGGTACAGCTGGACCAACGCAGACTCCACACCATGTCTGGGCCAAGGAAGGAGGCTCAGGTTCACAGCTTTTCACTGCACCCACAATGAGCCACGTCTGCCCAGTCAGAGATCAATTACAGGGCTGTGGGCAGAGCTGTTCCCACAGGCTCTCAGCAAAAAGCCATGGCAAACACACGAAGGAAGCTCCTGTGTTGGCACACGAGTCTGTCCCAGCTCAACAGCACTATAAGGGAAGAGGGTCTGACTCCTCAAACTGCAGCTGGAAGACACAGGAGTAGCACAGGGCAAACCAGGCCACTGCCCTCTGGTACCAAACCCCACAGTGCCCGGTCCTGCTGAGCGAGAGGAGGGTCTCCTCCCCAGCCCAGGGGCTGCACCTCTCCTACATACCCCACAACAGCACATCAGGGGTTGCTACTCACATGAGGCTTCCCTCACCCCTCCCACCGAGCCTTTAGTGCCTGTGGAGCTCCAGTTCCTGTCTGAAAGCAGAGATAAACAGCTTCCTACCCAGCCTGGCTCGCACAGGGCCTGGGCCTTGCAGCAGTGGCCCAGATCGAGGGCCGGGCACACACCTGGAGGGACCAGCCAAAGCACAGGAGTGCTGCTCCAGCACGGCTCATCCCAGCTCCTCCTAGCTAGGAAAACCATGGGGAGGGGGGTGGGCAGGGGGAGACAGCTCCAGAGCACAGCCAGGCCCAAGTCCAGCAAAGATGTATATTGGCAGCAGCTCTCAGACATTGTGTCTTCCAGCCCAGTGGGGCTGGAGGGGGGGGAAAATACTGACTGTCCATGAGCACAACCCTCATGTCATTCCCATTGATCCGCTGAGTCACTCCCGTATTAACAGTTTTGACAACACCCAGGCTGCACAGGAGCTCTGACACAGAATACAAAACAAGGGGCACTGTGAAGCTGCTCCGGGGAGAGCAGCACCCAGGAACCTGCTGAGCTGCCAGGGCCCACTTCCTCCTCACAGGAGCTGCACCAAGAGCAGCCAGCACACAGCACGCTGCAAGGGCAGAGCATACAGCTCCATCCAGTCTGCCCGGGGAAACTGCTGGACACAAGGTCTGCCCTGCAAACACCACCAGCTGCACCCCGCGGATGCAGGGGCAAAGCAGAACAGCTGCTGCTTTGGCAAAGGAATGACACAAGTGATTTTTAAGTGATTTACAAGGCCTCAGAGAGCTGTCAGTTAACAAAGATGATCAAACCCTAAGGTACAGGAGGGGAGCCACCTCTCCAGGCTGAGGGACCAGCCCTAGAGGGCTGGGGGCTCCCCAGACCCGAGCGTGCTGGCATTAGACCAGTCAGCACCACAACCCTCCCAGTGCCCCAAACGTGCTCAGGAGCGATAAAACACTGACCAAACAACGTCCCTATCTGCAATGTACCAAATTAAAACAAAACCAACAAATCTTTGGCAAGTTCCTCACAGCAGCCAAGCCTATCCCGCCATGGCAAAGGCTCCCCATGGAGGCCTCCTGCCCTAATTTGCAGCAATTCTTTGTCAGACCACTGGCAAACACCAAACGTTTGCTCCAATCTGTTACATAAGGCCCAATTTTTAAACCTGTGTGCAGGCCGTGGGGAGATGGGGGCACACTGTGTGTGGCAGCCTGACAGGGCAGCCTGGCTGGCAGGTGAACTCACACACTCCTCAGAACGCACTTCCACATCTCCAACCACTTGTTGTGAGGAAGGAAAACAAATGTGATAGTTAAGGAGGCAACTTCCAAAGGTTTTACACACCTTTCAAGCCGGGTCCAGGCTAACTTGAACTGTTTGAAATGGACTAACATCACGGCAACTTGAAAGGGGTTTGTGAAACTTTGCTTTTTAACTTCCAAAATACACCCAACATATGGCAAGTCTTCACGTTGCCCAGTGCACAAAAGAAAAGGCACCTTCCTGACCACCCCCACAACTTCCCGTTGTTTGCTCCCCGAGATCCAAGAGGCAGCTCCCTGGCTCAGCTCCCTCCTGCCAGCCAGCGACAGTAGCCACAGGCCTCCCCGGCAGAGCTGCTCCTCATCTGCAAACCTCAGGAGCAGCTCAAGTCGGCTCCTGTCTGCTGGGGGGCAGGAGGGGGAGGGCACTTTTCCCGTTTCTCACATTCATCCTCACCCGCTTCGCTGAAGAAAAAAAAAGCCGTTTTAAATACCAGGTTCAGCACAGTCCTTTCCCCAAATAAACACTTCCCAACCCCTCCGGAGAGAGGAAAGCCACATACAAAGGAGCCAACATCCTGCGAGGCTCGGGCAGGCCGGGACAGGGTGCGGGCCGAGGGGACGCGGCGGGGACGATCCGACCCCATCCCTGCCGCCCACCCGGCCTCGGGGGGCTCTGGGGGGCTCGGACCCCTTCCCCGGGGCCTCGAAACAGTCACGGCCGGGAGGGGACGGGGCGAGGCGGCCCTGGGCCCTCAGACCCCGGCCGCGTCCGACCCCGACGCGACCCCAAAGCCTCCCCCACCCCCCGATCCCAACCCGACCT
>VXAC01006140.1:249174-274596 GCA_013399225.1 Rhipidura dahli | reverse complement strand
GGGCGGAGCGCGGCGCAAGCGCAGCGGGCGCGAGGGTGGCGGCGCAGCGGCGCTGGCGTAGCGCGCGTTCGGGAATAGCGGCCGGCAGGCGGCGGCGCGGCTTTGCGGCAGCGCCGCGCGCTTTACGGCAGCTCCGGTTAACCCCGCGCTGCCCGGCGCCCTGCAGGGCTGGAGGGCGCAGCTCTCGCACAGGGAACAGCCCGCGCTCTTGGGTGCCCTGTAGGGCCCGGCTGCACTGACGGATGTGGCTCCGGTGTGGGTTGTTGCGGTGCTGTCGCGACTTGGATGCCGCCGTTGTCCGGGTGGGGTACGGGCCTGTTGCAGGGAACAGCATGAGGTGTATGGACCCAGTTATGGGGGACAGCCCTAATTTGTGAGTGAGCCCCGCACCGGAATACAGACCCCGTGCAGGGGTCCAGACTCTGTTTTGGGGTACAGCCCCATTCTGGAGTACAGCCCCTATTTTGGGGCACAGCCCCCTTGTTTGGATATAGACCCTGTTTTGGGGTGCAGCCCCTTTTTGGGGCACAGTTCCCTCCCCACATCCATCCCCACTCCAGGCCCTGTGGGGCAACCTTGGGATGGGGAACGGGGGTCCTGCAGAGGGGGCACAGCTGTGGCACCCTTCTGATGGAGCAGAGGGAAGTTGGGGTGGAATTTTACAGGCATTGCCATCTTTTTGGGGACATCAGCTCTGAGCAAAGCCACTCTGAGGGAGGCAGAGCTGCTGCCATGCCACTGCCACCCTGCTGCCTCGCAGGGGACAGAGCTCCAGGATAGTGGGATCTGCTGGGACAGGAACCGGGCAGGGACACAGACCCCAGTGCCACCTCCTCAAGCCTTTCATTTTCCTCTGACTGATCACCTGGGGATAAATCCTCCATCCCCGAACGCCCTCAGTGAAGGAGGGCACAGCCAGAGGATCGTTTCTTTCTCACCCCTTTTTTCTCAGCCCCCAAGTTTGAGACTTTTCAGGGTAGGGGACACCCCCTGCATAACCCTGCTGCTCTCACCTTCACCACAGCATGGAGCAGATGCACCCCAAAAGCATTTCCAGGCAATGTGCAAATGAGTTTGTGTGGGTTTGGGGGACAATCAAGTCTCCAGCCACCAGCATCACCCCCAAGTACCCATTTCAGCATTTCCCACTGCTTGCGTTGGTTCTCTCTCCTGTGACAGAAATGTTGCAGGGAAAAGCTCTCCCCACAACGTTTGGCTGAATGACTTTTCCCTGTGGGTGTTTGCTCCTACAAAAAATGCTGATTTTAGAGAATCAGGAAAATTCTGAACGTGTGAATTCCAGCTGCTCCCATCCAGTTCCTGTGCTGTGGCACAGCTCGGGAGGGTGGTGAGGGGCCGTGCCCCACATCCTGCCCCTGGAGAGGATAAAACCACCCCTTGAGAGAATAAAATCACTCCTGGAGAGGATAAATTCATGCTGAAACCTTCCCTTTCCTCTTTGCCCCATCCCACGTCCCCCAAACTACAATACTGTGGCGATTTCATGCACTTTGAGAACTCACAAGCCGTTCAGACGTTTGGCTGGAGAATTGAACCACCCTCGGAAGCAGGAGAGTGGGGAAGAAGGGAGTTTTGATTTTTATTTCAAGGCAAATCTCCAGCGGTGAGCACATGGTGTGCCAAAGGCCTGCAGAGACACGAGCAGCTCATGCCACGGAACCAGCGCGGGGAGCAAGAAAAGCCAGGGAATTTCTGTCAGGAGAGCATCCAGCCAGGAACCCTGTCCATCTCCTGTGGGCACGAGACAATTCCAGCTCATTCACAAGCAGACAACACAAAGGGACCACTGTGACTGCATGGGAGAATGGCAGAACGAGCTGCTCTGGGGTGGGTGGGCAACACCTTCCCAGCTGGAACATCCTGGCCTGGGAAACTGGGGAGTGACAGAAACACAGCAAGAACCAGAGAAAAGGAAAAGCCAGGCCTTCACAGTGTCCCTCACGCCCTGGTGCCAGAATCCAGAGCTTTTTGGGAGCTCCTGAGGGTGGGGGGCTGAGCTTGGCTGCACAACCACCCACATTTCTGAATCCAGGTGCATTCCTGACAAACCCTGCCCAGTCCTCCTGCAGCAGAGGCAAACCTCCCCCTCATTCCAAGTGCCAAGGTCCTGCCTGAGTGGCAGCTGGAGCAGGAGCTATAAATGTGCCTCGTGCTCAGATTTTGAGGCCCTGGAGCATGAATTTGAGGAAAATCCAATTTATCCTCATGCTCAACACACCCAGGCACAGCAGCAGCTGTGGGGAGCCAATGTCAGAGAGTGAGGGATGGTGAGGGCCAGGCAGGGGAACCTGGCACAGGGCTTTGGAGACACAGAAGACACTGAGAGCAGCAGATGTCACATCAATAGCTGTGAGGGAAATGGCTCTGCTAGGATTAAATATCTGCCATGGAGTGGAACTGGGGTGTGACACCACAATATGGTGATTTCCCTATTCCCACCTGGAGTGTTGTGTCCAACTCTAGGGCCCCCACACAAGACATGGACCTGTGGGAATGAGTCCAGAGGAGGCCATGGAGCTGCTCCCAGGGCTGGACCCTCTCTTATCTGGAGCTGAGCTGGGAGAGCTGGGGGTGCTCACCTGGAGAAGGGATCCAGGGAGAGCTCAGAGCGCCTTGCAGGGCCTAAAGGGGCTCCAGGAGAGCTGCAGAGGGACTGGCGACAAGGGCTGGAGGGACAGGAGCCAGGGAATGGCTTCCCAGTGCCAGAGGGCAGGGCTGGATGGGATTTGGGGCAGGAATTGTTCCTTGGGAGGGTGGGCAGGCCCTGGCACAGGGTGCCCAGAGCAGCTGTGCCTGCTCCTAGATCCCTGGCAGTGCCCAAGGCCAGGCTGGACACTGGGGTGTGGAGCAGCCTGGGACAGTGGGAGGTGTCCCGGCCCATGGCAGTGGTGGCACTGGATGGGCTTTAAGGCCCCTTCCAAAACAAACTATTCTGGGATTCTGTGATAACTCTGGAAAAACATTTTGGGTAATAAATTCAGCCACATCCTAAAAGAGCTCAACTCACCTTTGCTGTCCAAGCCCATTTACACCAGGGTCTCCTTCCAGGCAGTAACTGGGGAAAGCAGCCACCAGCACTGCCAGGTGCCAGCACGAAGCTCTGCACTGTGGAAAGGCCACAAAAATGACCTCAGTGCTTGGGAAATGGGACTTTCTCCACACTCTGCTCTCCAATCCCATTGTTAGAAGATGGGAATAATGGCAACACCTTTGGTCAAAGCTGATGGGGCATCTCTAAGAATACAAAGCACAAGGAGCCACTCACACCATCCCCAGCACAGAGGATGAGCCTCATCCATCAACATGCTGTTCTTTTACAGAGAGAACAACATGCAGTGGGAGACTTTGGAGGAAAATAGAGATTTTGCCATTTCCCTCTGCCAGATAACTCTGGTTACCTAGGAACAGACACTTCTCTGATGCGGCCAGTTCTCCTCATCAAGCACAGGATGAGCATTTATTGTCTTGTGATCAGGAGAAAAACACAAACAAAACCCAGAGCTCCACGGGTGACATGAAACATCACACACAGACACGCCACGTGACGCCCGACCACACCAGGAGCCAGGGCCGGGTTAATGTTGTTAAGAACTCTCAGAAATCTATTGTAAACATTTAAAAACATACAGAGGAGGCAAAAAAAAAAAAAGAGGGAAAAAAAAAAAAAAAAAAAAAAAAAAAATTAAGCCATGGCTGTTCAGGCAGCATGTTGGGTCAACTTTCTGGAATTACGGTTTCTGGCATCGAAGAGGAGGGAGGGGGATGAGATGGCAGATCCCAGCTGAGGGTGCATTGAGCTCCACAGGGATCTCAGGCAGTGCAGGCTAACGGGGAGTTATTTTGGTGTCCAGCTCCAACCATTCCGCTGGGCAGGCTCCCAGGCACCTCCTCCTCTTGGATCAAGCATTTCCAGTGTGACTGAGGGTGGGTGCTTCAACACAGTCCCCAGATTCTCCAAGGGGAAAATCCCAAAGAGAAGCAGGATGTGGAGCCCCCAGCAACGGTTCTCCTCTCGGTTCCTTCGAAACCTCCAACCTGACACACTAAAATGGGGCAGGAATCAAATGGCTTTGAAGAATTTTGGCAAGAGGCTGAGGATGATGAGGGGCAGGACCGAGGGACATGGGTGCACCATGTCCTGGCTCCCAAGTGTAGCCAATCCCACCTTCAGCGTCGCTGACCCTCACCCTGTGGTGCAGCCATCGTATTTCCAGGGAGTCAACGCCAGGCAGTTCTTTCACCACTCTGATGGCAAGCGACAGAGAACACTTAAAATTACATTTGACACAGGACAAAGGCACCTAAAAGCTTCACAATGCCATCAGGTCATGTTCTGTTAAGAAGGCTCCAAGAGCACGTCCTCCCAAGCACATTGCACACTATCCAGGAAAAACCCCTGGTGTTGGGAGCACATTCCGTGTCCCAGAGCCAGCGGAGGGCTGCTCCTGCAGCAGGGGGTCAGTGTGGCTGTAAACGGAAATTCAGGGAGGCTCTGCCCTCCCATCCAGGGCTGCTTGTGCTTTGGCCCTGGTAACACAGGGGTCGTACAGACTCCAGGCTGTGCTTCCCTCATTATTTACAGTGGGACACAGGACAAGTTAATATGGAAACAGGGAATTCTGCAAGGGTGAGGGGGAAGCGGGAGCTCTCCTCCGTGAACTGTGATTTCATTAGATAAGGCACATGTAGAGAAAAGTTTTCAAAAGATCACTTGCAAATCAATTCCACCTAGCTAGGACCATGTCCCTGTCCCTGTCCAGGAGCCAGTTTTGTTTTCCAGTTGCTCAGTGTGAATTTGGAGTGACCCCATCAGCAGCCTGCCAAGGCAGCAGGCTCTGGGTCTGATTCCCAGGGTGCCCAACCCCTCCTGGGTCTCCCAAATGGAGCACTCTTGATCATTGGCCAAAACTTTGAAAGCCAAAGACTTGGAACACTCCCGATAAAAAAATTGGGAACTGACCTCCCGGTTTGGACATGTTTGAAAAAATTCGCAGCAGGCTGAGGGGGAAGAGGAAACTGTGGCCTTTGCTGCCTGGATTGCTGTAGGACACAGGGAATTGGATGGCTCAGGCACAGAATGGAGATGAATGACAAGGTGGAAGATAACCTCAGGGAAAACAATCCCTCTCAACAGCTTCATCCTCCCTTCAGCTGATCCTTGGAGAAAGGCAGGAATCTCTCTCTCATGGAAGTGCTGCCAGCCACAGCCAATAACGGCCACGAGGACTAACAAGCTTCGCTTGGTCTCCCAGTCTCCCAGACCTCACAGTAATGTTTGGAGTTCAGCTACACCAGCAGAAGGCAGAATTAAACTATTCATTGTAACAGAAGCATTTCCAAACCACGCTGGGGCCCCAGCACTGAGATCCATCGTTATCTTGCATCCGGCTCCTGGCCGGGAACCCAGGGAAAGGGAGTCCCAACAGGACAAGGTGTGTCCAGTGGGGCATTCCTTGGGCCAGCACAAAACCTGGCTGGAAGTTACACGGTGGGGAGATGTGCTGAGTCCCTGTACCAGGGTGAACATCACCAAGGCCCAGTGTCAGCTCTGCACTGGTCTCCACTGGGCTTTGATTCAGGCTTTAGCGAGCAATCCTGAACCTAAGGAGATGAATCTGCGCCTTTGGAACACACAGATCCAGAAAGAAGTTTTGGCAGCAAAGGAAAGCAAGACCTGTAGCATCACAACAGTCTGAGCCAGGCAAATGAGGACTCGTGGGGACTTCACATCTGAGGACTCACCCAGGGCACACTCTGTTACCTGGAGGGATCCTCCCATGGAGGGTGGAGCTTTCACAAATCACGTCAGTGTCACTGGTACCAAATAATTTAAGTGCTGCATTTCCCTTAGAGTGAAAAATTCCACATTATTCATCCAGGAGAGTAAACACCAGTTGCTACCAATGCTCTGATTGCATTTGCTGCAGACGGCGTGGTGCTGAGCTGTGCATTCCATGGAAGCTGAGCAGGAGCAGGAGCAGCTGTGGTAGTGTTGCCATTGCGGGGAAGCTGAGCCTTTTCCAGGGATGGTTAGGAGAAGATTCCCTCAAGCAAGGGCAGCGAAGGGTTTGTTCTCAGTCTGCAACGAGGCAAATACTGGTGACTCAAGGCAAACAAAAAGCTTTCTGCCATGGCCGTGCAGTGCAGTGGAGGTGGGAAGGGCTGAGAGCACGGACATTCCGCAGGGATCAGGAGACAGAACCAGAGAGGTCCCCGAGATGAGTGGGGTGCTTGGGGGGAATGCAAATGATCTTTTCCAATAACAAGAATAAAAAGACCAAAAAGGAGAGAATCCAGGCAGTTTGCAGCTGTTGCTGCTTAAGGCCATTGGTTGCCAGAGGGGTAGTTGGGTACTGTGGGATACTCTGGCAGGCTGTTCCCAGAAAAATTGCTGTACTGGGCCTCCCTGCTGGGAGGGTTCCTCCATGCACCGCTGTTCCACTCGTCTTGAGCCTTCTGGAAGCTTCCACCAGCCCCTCGGTAGATTTTATGTACCTAAGGGATAAAAGGGAGGACATGAGGAAAGTCAGCACCAGGAGCCCAGAGCTGTGGCCCTGCAGAGCCACTTGGGAACAGGATCATGGATTTTGTTCCTGTCTCTGTGAAGAGCTGGATTTCCAAAGAACAAAAACTGCAATAATGCAGTGAACAGAGGTGCAGGTCAAAAATATCAACCCAACATTTGAACCCATCTCAGCTGCATGCCCAGGATTCAGGATCCCACCGCAAGGCAGCCAGCCCAGGCCAGGAGGTTGAAACCTCTCCAACCCTGACACCGCTGCTTCCACATGGCTTCTGTTTTCCCTGCCTGCCAAAGCTTTCCACAGAGTCCTACTGCAAATCCTTCTTTCTGCAGAGACCCACTCCCCACCCTGCTACCGGGTCCCCACTGCAGATGCTTCACCACTGCCACCGGGTCCCCACTGCAGGTGCTTCACCACTGACCATCCCAAAGAGCAACAAATCATGGAATCACAGGATTGCTGATGTTGGAAAAGACCACCGAGACCACCAAGTCCAACTATCAGCCCAGCTCCACCATCATGTTCACCACTAGCCCATGTCCCCAGGGGCTACATCCACTTCCAGGGATAATGATTCCACCCTGGGCAGCCCATTCCAATGCTTTACAATCCTTTCTGTGAAAATAGATGTTCCCTAATATGCAATCCAAACCTCCCCACTTCACACAGCCTCAGGTTGCTCCACATGAAGCTTGCTTTGCACGACATAAAGCATCATCACCACATGACACCGTGACAATTTCCAGCCTGAGCTGCCTTGTGCTGTCTGGATTTATTCTCCAGAAACTCTGAGAGACATCAACTGACTGCACTGTGCAACCTTTCAAAGCAGTGATGGCTTGTGGTGGCTGCTGAGCTGCCTCTTCACATTACTGAGATACACAGCAGGGATACTCCAAGTCAGAGAGAGAGATCTGAAGAAGCCCAGAATGGTTTGGGTTGGAAGGGACCTTAAAATTTGTCTCATTCCACCCCCCTGCCATGGTCAGGAACACCTTCCACTAGAAGAACCTACCCTTAAAATGCAGATGAGCATTGCGACCGCTGACATCGTGAACATGATGGCAGGGAACAGCATGAACACAGCAGCTGCCACGTTGGTGCTGAAGAAGGTGATGGCTGCCAACCATCCACTGGAAGAAACAGAAAAAGAGACCCAATATTATTATAATCTGCTTTTCAAAGTGTCCTTGTTATCAGAAAAACTGTTTACTCACTTATAAGGCCCTGGCACAGAGTGCCCAGATCAGCTGTGGCTGCCCCTGGATCCCTGGCAGTGTCCAAGGCCAGGCTGGACAGGGCTTGGAGCAGCCTGGGACACCCCATGGCAGGGGGTGGAACGGGATGGGCTTTAACAAATCCTTTCCAACCCAAACCATTCTCTGTTTCTGTGATTCATAACCCAGAAATTACAAGGCAGCCTTTAAGCTCTTGAAAATGAATGCGAACAATGAAGACAACTGACAGAATTCAGTGCAGGTATTTCCCCAAGATCTTAACTCTCACTTGCCAGCATCCCTCACTAAGCCAGTCTCAGAGCTTTAAGGGACAGCCAGCCACATGGAGTTTGGGAAGAGAAGATATATTCCCAAGGGGCTTTTGGTTGTGCATCTAGAGACCAGAGCTGGGGTCAGAGAACACCAGGGTCCTGTGATTTACACTCCATTCCTTTGCTGGCAAAAACCAGGTGAGGCATCAGCCATTCTGAAAACAGTGTTATATGGAGTACTAGGACTTTCCATTACTTGTGGTTTCAGCAGGAATTGCTCTCAAGCCTCTACAGACAGGAAGTTAAAATGCCAAACAATTATAACACAACCGGGGACAGACACTAACAAGCTCCCATTTATTTTAGAACTCTCACAGTATTTCTCATAGGCCAACAGTGAGTCACCCCACTCTGCTCACCGTGTGCTGCCTACGCTGAGGGCAAAGCTGAGCCTGACAGATGCTGGTTAATTGGTAGAAGAAGTGGACACTAAGGGAGGAGGCTACAAAGAGCAACAGGTGAAGATCACAGAATGGTCTGGGTTGGAAAGGACCTTAAAGCCCAGCCAGACCACATGGGCAGGGACACCTTCCACTAGAGCAGGCTGCTCCAAGTCCCATCCAGCTTGGCCTTAATTTCTGCCAACACAGCAATAAAACCCGAATTGTGCACCCCAAGAGCAGACACAGCTGTGCCACCAGGGAAATCAGAAAGCTTCTTCCTCTCCACTCTGTACAGACTCCCATCAGCCTCTCCAAGTCCTTGGAAACAGCCACAGCCCAGAGCTGCCAGGCCTGCTGGGACATTCCTGCTTACCACGCTCCCCATCCAGAGAAGCCGATCGCCTGCAGGACCGTGAGCAGGAACTGCGCCCCAAAGATGAAGAAAAAGGCCATGAAATTAAAGGAACTGTCCGACCTGTGGAGGAAGAGAGGAGGTCAGGGAGGCACTGACACCTTGTGCTGCTTCACACCCACATCTGACCCCAGCACCACAATCAAACCCTCCACAGTGGTAACTCCAGAGGGATCCCTCCATCGCTGTGTGCTGGGAGGTTTCTCCCCCTTCCCTGGCAGTGAGAGCACACAGCTCCATGACTCAGCAGCACAGACTGTCTCCCAATAACCTGGCTCTTGCAGTTGCTCCCCCCAAGGAATTGCACATATGATGACAGACAAGGAGAAGTGGAGGAACACGAGTCTCCTACAGACAGCCTGAATCATTCTCTGACCAAATGTTAGCCCAGCCTCACACCTGCCCAGCTCAGCCCCTGGCAAGGAGGCACACAGGGGCCTGACACTAGCAGGCAGAGCTTGTCCATACACTAAAAATGATCACTGAGCATGAGAATCCCAGCTGGGAATGTCTCAGGGTCTGCTTGCCACTATGTTCCCATGGCCATGGTAAATAATCCAGCACTGGGACATCACAGGAGGGAAAGCAGCCATGAGAGAGCTGGGTGGCATCCTGAAAGCAGAGACACACTTCCCTTCCCATCTCTGCAGGCTCCCCATCCTCAGGATGTGCAGGTGAGGTCCTTGAATTCATGCAGTACAATAATTAGGTACAAAATGACCCCAAGCAAGATGCTGAGCAGGGACATTCATGGTCTCTGTCATGGGTGCACTGGGGGCCCAGCACTGCCCTGCCCCAGTCTGGGCTCTGCCACAACACATCTTCAACTCATCAAACCAACCACATCAGGCACATCTAAAGTTCCTCAAACTATCATTTTTACTGATACAAATGGTTTCCATACTCTAAGGAACTCAAAGGACCAATGATTTATCTACAGATCTACAAAAAACACTTCAGGTGCTTATGAGGGAGTTTGGTGCAAAAGGGAGTTAACAAAAGAGCTCCAACCACTGCCAGATCCTGCTTAAGCCCTGAAAGTATTTAAATGCTTATTACTTTAATTATTTTTGTTATGCTAATGGTTGTTAATATTATAATTCTAGCCCCTGATGCCTAGGGAGGAGATGAGGGAGGTGAGGCACATAGAGAAGCCTCCAGCCAAGGCCCACGCCCCTCAGAGCTGCCTGTGTTGGTCTGGGTGTCTGTCAGCTCCCAAATGGTGGTTGTGGAAGATTTGTCATCTTTGAGCATCCTCACAATCCCACCCTTCAAATGCCACCTCAGAGTACAGCAATGCGAAAGAAATACTTTAGGCAGAGCCTGCTGACAGTGGTGCCTGTCAGAATCCAATTAACAAGGATTAGGCTCGAGGCTGAGCCTTCAAACAGACTCTTGCAACTCCAACCTGAAGGGGCTGGAGGAGTCTTCATTTGAAAGGATCTGCAGGAATTAGTGAGGATACAGAGAAAAGGTGATTTCTCATCCAGCTTTCTGGTGCAGATTTGCTCCAGCTTTGCCCCAGCGCCAAAGCTCTGCAGCTAATTTAATTTGGGATGCAGCGGGATGACGAAGGTTTTACAGAAGCATCCTCGCAGGACAGGGTGCCAGCACTGAAGGGTGGCCCCCTCCAGGACAAGTGGGTCTGATTTTGCCTCTGGAATCACCACTTGTGATCCCCACAGTGCTGCCCCTTTGCAGTGATTTCCGTGCCTCCTTCCAGCTGCTGTCCCAGGGGATGATCCCTGGACTCCCCACTCTGTCCCTGGGGTTGAGTCTTTATTTAACTGCAAGTCTGTGCACAGAGTAACCTCGGGGACCTCTCAGCATTCACTTGGATAAACACATCCAAACAACATTCAAGGAATAATGAGAAATGGCCCTTGTGGAGCCTGGGGGAGGTCAGCAGGGAGGAGTAATTTTTCCCAGACTTTAGAATGGAAATTCCTCTTTGAACAGAGCTCAAGTGCTTGGAGGCCCTGGGGCTTCTGAGCTCAGGATGGGGACAAACTCTGGCCCCAGAGGGCAAGAGTTCAGAGCTGGGATTTTCGTGTCATTTAGAACTTTGAGACAAATCCAACCCTCCTGTTTCCAGCAGAAACAACTCCATGATGCCACTGGTGATTTATCAGTACCTGCCCAGTGCTGTGGGCACACAAAGCATCAATTCAGAAGCACATTTAAACAATTTATCGTGTGGTGCTAAACAGACAGGACCCACCTGCCACCTCCCATTTCTGTCAGCTGCTTTTGCTGTAATCCAAACCAGCTCATCACAGGGTCTGGTGAATAATCAAAATCCAGAGTATCCTACCAGGAGGAGGAGCTTCACCTTCAGAAGGCAAAGCCCTGACTGGTGTGTGGGGTGTGGTGGTGGCACTGGGCAGGTCCCTCCTTTCCTTGTGTCAGGCTGGGAACTGTTTAGGACCCTCCCAGCTCTGCCAGGCTTTACACATTAATGTCTGAGTGATGCCTCATGGTCCACAGTAAATGCAAATGATTATTAATTAAAGCAAAAATGTAGGATGGCTTTAAATATTTGTGGAGTTTCAGAAGGACTGACTCCAGGGAACTGCTTTTATCTAAAAAGCTAAGCAGACAAGCTCTCAAGTAGCTAGAGACAGAAATCAGAAGATTTCTCAAAAACTAATAACTTAATAGTCTTCCATCAAAATAAGCCTCAATGAAGCTTTACCAATTTAGCACCTATTTTAAAGCTGCACTTAGATGAGGGTGCTGCTAAGTTTGAGATATTTAAGTAAAATACGAATTTAACCCCCTTAGAAGTGGCAAACTGCTCACCTCCAAGCTTATGTGACCCTCAGTCCTGTATCTAGTATTTAAGAGTAGCAACATTCTTCTTCATTTTGAAAGTAAACAAAACATTCAGACTTCAAGTGCTGAACCTTCATCCCAGCTAGAGAGATCTCCCCAGTAACACCCCCCAGTAACAACTGGGGAAGCTTCCAAAGGAAATCGGGCCAGAAGCACCTCCTGGGCTCTCACTCACCGAAAGGCTTTGTAGGCAGGTCGGAACCAGCAGACGTAGCCACAGGGGCTGAAGAGGATCAGCCAGAGGATGGCCAGGCCAAAGTTGACCCCGTAGCCTCCCCCGATCCACCAGGCCAGGCAGGCGATGAGGTTCACAGCCAGCGTGATGCAGTAAACTGGGGAGAGGGCAGAGGAGAAAATGTGGGGTGGGGCAGTTTCAGGACTTCATGAGAAAAGGAAACAAAAGATAATGGCTGGAGCTGTGTCAGGGCTTGGGATGGAGCTCAGGGAAAGGTTCTTCCCCCCGAGGCTGCTGGGGCACTGCCCAGGCTCCCCAGGGAATGGTCCCGGCCCCGAGGCTGCCAGAGCTCCAGGAGTGTTTGGGCAGCGCTGTCAGGGATGCCCAGGGTGGGGTTGTTGGGGTGTCTGTGCAGGGCCAGGGGCTGGGCTGATGGTCCTTGTGGTCCCTGCTAACTCAGGATATTCCAGGACTCTATGAAGCCTCTGGGGTTCCAATGGGAAGAGTCTCTGGGGCAGCAGTGCAGCTGCTCCAAGCGAGTTCCAGGTTCCTGTTTGACCCCAGAGCTGGGAGCACAGGAACATCCAGCTCCAGAGGGATCCTGCAGCAGAGGGATGAGGGAACTCTTTTATGACCTGTCACAGGATGGAGAGCTTGGGTAGCAGCTGATGTGACCAATACACGACTCAAGCCGGTGTCATTATGAATTATGAGCAAGGTCTAAATTCCATTTGTAGCAAAACTCTTTGTGAGAGGAGAGGGGGGTAACCCTGCCCCTGCCTCTGAATGACTCTGTGTTTGCTGGGGCTGCCTCAGGAGCTATCTCAGAGCCAGCTCAGTGCCTTGCAGGCTCTCTCTCTCCACATCCCTGGGCCTCTGAGGAAGCCTGGATGCCAGCTTGAGGGCTTGGAAGTGCTGCCTTGAGCAAGGAGATAAACAAACTCCAATCAGGCTGAGAGTATGGGACCACAGGGGTGGCTTAGAGGCCTTTTCACATCCCTGTTCCTGTCACTTGCATAAAAAGGAACAGTTGACAAAGGCCCCCAGAGCACAGCAGTGCTGCATTAAGTAGTAGTACATGAAGGGATGCTGCTCTCCCATTTTCCTGGAGCTCACATCCCTGGAAAGGGGGTTCAGCCCCAATACAGGACTCCCTGAAGTTGTCCCTGCATCCCCCCAAGCACTGCCAGGGTCAAAGAGGCCAATTTACAAGCTCCTGTTTTGGAAAACTGGTGGTGACTCTTCAAACCCTTTGTGGCAACCTGTATCAACAAGCACAGAGAAAGGAAAAGGTGGAAGCTCCAAACCCCAAAGACCCTCCAGCACAGCCTGGTGATGAGCTCATGGGAACACTCTGGATCTTGGGCTCAGTTTTTCAGCCAAAATTAAATCCCTGGATTTCTCTTCACTCGTGCCAAGGGTCCTGCCTATTCCCTGCTTCACCCCCTGATGTGGCTCTGCAGTTCATCTGCACATCACTGCCTTGGTCCTTCTGACTCTTCTCTCTCCTCCTGGGCACTGCCCCACCTGCCTTCACACAGCCTGGGGGTCCTAAACAACTGCAAGGTTTTATGGTCACAAAATTATATTGACAACATAGGAGAATGAAACCTAAGCCCAGCTGCTACTTCTGACTTACACGTGGCCTGAGAGTAAAATAAAATATTGTTTTACTGCAAAGAAAATGTCTTCTGAGTAGCCAACAAAGCTTAATAGACAATGGTTTGGATGTGTCTTAATGCTGGGGGGAAGAAAAAATAGTAGTTATTTAAATTAATTAATTTTAGGTATTTAAACTAACAGTTTGTAGATTCCCCATTCCTGGCAGTGCCCAAGGCCAGACTGGACAGGGCTTGGAGCAGCCTGGGACAGTGGAAGGTGTCCCTGCCCATAGCAGAGGGTAGGACTGGATGAGATTTAAGGTCCTTCCAACCCAAACTGTTATGGGATTCCATGAATCTCTGGTATTTCATTTATACACCAATTAGCTGTACTTCTCCAAATATTCATTTTCAGAAGGCATTTATTCTCCAAAAGTTACTTATTAAAAAAAAAAAACCAAAACAACACCAAGCCAAGAGCATCTACAAAGCTTTAAGGAACTTTTGGCTCTCCCTGTGCCTCAGGTTGGAATTTGTTCTCCAGCAGTGGGAGCTCTGGTACAGCCTTCCCCAAACCTCCCTCCACCTTAATCCAGCGCTCACATCCAATTAAAGTAATGAGCAATCACCCGTCCAGCAACGACTTGGCCATTTCTACTTTTCAAAGACGGCCTTTTCTTGTTTACCTTCTTCCCTTTACGTGTCTCTCTCCAAGCCATGCCAAAAAATCAGGGAGTTCCCAAAAGGAAGGGCGCTGTAGATGAAAATGTGAAACTCCTGGTGCAGATGGCAGCTCTCCTGGCCGTGCCCAAATCCCTGGCTCTCCTCCAGCCTGCCATTAACTCGACTGAGGGACTCTTTGTTTTGGGAGAGGGGAGGACAAAGGCGGCTTTACAGCTTCCACATCGCACCAGTGAGTCTGGAGGGACAGGCAGCTTCTTCAGGCAAGAAAATTACAGAGCTCATTGCAGCAGCTCCACATAACCAAAGAACAATGGAGCCATGGATTATGCCATTATTTATGCACACAAATCTCTCTCCTACACACATCCCGTGCATCTGGAATAAAAGCCAAGCCACCAAATGCAGAGCTGGCAGAAAACAAGCTTTCCTTCAGTGAGAGGAGTAAAGAGGATGACAAGCATTTGGGGAAAAAAAGATAAGCAAGGCAAAAAGATTCTTAATCTTCCAAAGCATTCCCTGTGGTTTCCTAGGCCTGCCACACCGATTTCATTCCTTGGAGAAGAATGGTCAATTTTCATTCCTGGTTTCTGAATGGCTGAGGCAAACAACAGGAGCCCAGGGCCAGGAGCTCTGTTCACAGAGTATCAGCACATCACCAGCCGTGACAGGGGATCAGCTCCCAACTCCAACAGGATGGGGAATGTCTGGGGGCTGTGGATAGCTGAGGAACAGCCAGCATGCAGCTAGAAGACACTGCTTCCACTGGGAAGAGAAATCAGTGGATAAGAAGGAATTTTAGCCTTTCTAGAGTGAGGTGGGGAGCCAGGTAGCAGCAAATGGGCCACATTTATTTTGTCTAAAATTCTGCTATTCCTCTTACTTTAGGGGAACTGGGGATTTCCTTAAGGTAGGTATTTTTGGGAGTTAAACAGGGCTTACAAAAAGGCTGGGGGGGGACTTTGGACAAGGGCTGGAGGGACAGGACACCAGGAATGGCTTCCCAGTGCCAGAGGGCAGGGCTGGATGGGATTTGGGGCAGGAATTGTTCCCTGGGAGGGGGGGCAGGCCCTGGCACAGGGGGCCCAGAGCAGCTGTGCCTGCTCCTAGATCCCTGGCAGTGCCCAAGGCCAGGCTGGACACTGGGGCTGGGAGCAGCCTGGGACAGTGGGAGGGGTCCCTGCCATGGTAGGGGTGGGATGAGATGATCTTTCAGGTCCCCTCCCACCCAAACCAGTCTGGGATTCTATGATCATTTGACTTTGAGAAAGGTATCCCATGTGCTCTGCTTTTTCAGATTTACTAATAGACTTTTCCAGCACTGACATGCTCCTTTCTTCAAGATCCTTCAAGGATTCAAGGCACGGCTTAAAATTCAAGCACAAAGTTGTATCAGAGTATTCTAAGGGGGATCATTGCTCCTCACCAATTAATTGCAGTCAGAACTTTAAAGCACATAAATCATTGAGATCTATGGAGCTTTACTACACAAATACCTTTTTCCAGCACAGGTTTTTTTATTCAACTTACAGATCCACACATGATAGATTCTCTTCACCAGGAACTGGTAATCGATAGGAATTTCATCAGCAAAATTCTGGTAGAAGCATGGTTTCAGAGGGATGAACTTGGGGAGCGGTGGGAAGTTATTCACCTTTTCTGGAACACAGAACACAGATTTCAGCTGGGAGCAGAAATATGTCAGATCCTCCATACCTTCCCAACAGTACTGCATGTTCATCCTCTCCCTGGACCACAAATATTTTGGTCTTCTTCCTCAGCAGTGGACAGAACATTTATTTTACTACACATGAGTCCAAGAGAGGGGAATAGAAACAAGCTAAGAAACATCACATGGATTTAACACCTTTACACATCAGTGTGAAGTTGTGTGAAAGATGCTGCAAGGAAAAAAAAACTTAAAATGAGCTCCAGGATGAGCTTCCTCAGGAAGGGGGAGGTGTCAGCAACACCTGGGGGAAACAGCTGAACAGAGGTGCGAAGTTACAACCCTTCAGAAATCCACAGCCAGAGGAAAGAAAGGCTGGTGAGTGTCCAGACAAATAGAGTTACCCTCAGCCACCATCTGTGAGCAGGCAGGGGCATGTCCTGCCCATGGGTCAGGCCTTAGGACTTGAAGTAGCCTGGGACCATAAGGAAGGGTGCCTGAAGGCATCCCCAAACTGGAATTCTGTACCCAAGCACCATCCAGTCCAGGGAAATAAGTCAGATGCTGGAAAGGAATTGTTCCCTGGGAGGGTGGGCAGGCCCTGGCACAGAGTGCCCAGAGCAGCTGTGGCTGCCCCTGGATCCCTGGCAGTGCCCAAGGCCAGGCTGGATAGACCTTGGAGCAGCCTGGGACAGAGGGAGGTGTCCCAGCCCATGGCAGAGGTGGCACTGGTTGGCTTTTGAGGTCCCTTCCAACCTGAACCATTTTGTGATTCCATGGTTTTATGTCAGGGATGGTCTTGTTTTGAGAGTACACATGATTTTTAATGGAAAAAGGGTTCATTCAAGTTTTTCCTGCAAGGTTAAACCCTAGGAAAAAAAAAAAAGAGCAAAGAAAAAGCAAAAGCTTTGCATTCAGAGACAATAAATCAGCAACTGCTCCCAAAAGCTATATGATGAAGAAAACCCTACCTTGGGAAGAATTTCTGCTTTAAAATCAAGTAATTAAATGCCTAAATCCTCTGCTGCTGTCAGCTCCCGGATTTGTCTGTGTGTGCCTGGATGTGTGTTCCTGCATGTTTGGGAATGTTTGCTCTTGCCTTGCAGAGCTGATTAAAGTTTGATTCCAGGGCATTGTGACTAATTGTCTCTAGCCTCCTTCAGCCCCAGTAAACAGAATTAAAAACAACCAGAGGAAGAAATGAAGAATGTCCTGGGAAAACCTCCAAATGGCACAGGAGACGAAAGGAAATGTCTGAACAAGAACTGTCAGCACAAGAGTTCCCCTTCTCTTCCCATCATCTCCAGCTGAGGAGACATTTTGCAGGAGCAGCTCCTCAGCTCCGTTTGAAGACTGGCAGGGAAGAGCCTAGAGCTGCAGCCAGGCTTTAGGAAGGAAAAAGGCTTTCCCTCATGCATATTTTCACACAGAAAATATGGTGAGAATGCCCACTGGGAATACATCAGAAGTAGCTATGGAATAATGTTTGAAGTCACCAGCCCAATCTGACTTCTCCTGATAAAAACAAACATCAAGCCTTCTGCCCCTCCTCACCCATCTCCCTCAAACCCATTTGACATCCATTCAGATGCTGTCCAAGCTGGTTTGAGTTACTGGTTAACACCACTGCTGACTCCATCCCATGGAGAGCCGATGGCCCACGGACGCTTTCAAAGTCCACAGGAATTTGGACTCCTCTGCATTAATTTTTTGTTTGCTGTAAACACCTAATGGGATTTCTCCTGCACAGTGTGTCCCTGCAGCCTAGAAAGGGATTTAACAATGCTGGATCAAGGGAGGGGGGGGACACACACAGCTTTTAAAGCTGAAGGGACAGGTCTCTAGGGAAACCAGGAAGACCAAGATTAATCAAACACAGTAAAAGCAGATTCTCTAACCATTTTTTTTTTCTGAGGGATGAGGAAACTTTTGTTCTGTCCCTCTTCAACAGCTGAAGCTGCAGATTGTCCCTCTGGTTCTGCTCTCTCCTGCTTTCAGTCGTGGAGAGCAGAGCTGCTGCCAGCTCCCAGTGCAGAGCTCCCACATGGTGGGGCCAAAACCAACCAGCCACTGCAGTTTGTCGTTTTTCAAGCTCATAAAATGGTCCAAACACCCCTGTAATTGTTTGCTAGGTACACAAGGCTGGGGATTACAGCTCTTCTCTGCTGCTGCCCAGCTCCTCCCACTCAGAGACCCTGCAGTTCCCAGCTGTTCTAGGTTACTTCTGAGATCAGACAAAATAATTACATGAAAATATCCCCTTTCATGTCTGACTGCAGACCTTGGAGTGCTAGAGTTCTCCCATCACAGCTGGGATCAACGCATCACATCAGCAAATGCACCCCATGCCTTCAAAAACCAAACTGCATCACCCATGAGCAGCAGCTGGAGGCAAATTCCAGACTTCCTTTTATTTTAAAAAAAGTTGGAATTTTGTTCCTAATTTCACTGTAAGTAAAATTCAGATGGCTCAATGTTAATAGCACAGCCAGGAACACCGTGAAAAGCCTCTGGAAAGAAGGAATTATTCTCATGGACTTTTTTTATGAATAAATTCCACCCTCATAAAACTTTCAAGCAAGTCACACCCAAGCCTTTATCACTTGGGCAGAAACCTCAGGTGAGAGATCAGGACACAGCAGGAAAGTGAATGTGAGCAAGGCAAGAGAAGTAGCTGAAGAGCTTTAGGGATCACCAAGGTCTTGGGAAGGGACACAGGTCACATTCCTGACACGTTACAGCCACCACAGCATCATGAAAAGCACTCTCTGAAACCACTCTCCCTCCTTGCTGCATCTGAGGTGCTCTTACCTGCCATTTCTAACACTTGTGTTCCCTGGTGAGGTTTCAGACAGAGCAACAGATCTGTTGGAGAAAGAAAATCAGGTCAGCACATGGCAATAACCAGCCCCCAGAGAATCTCCTGGAACTGGGAATGTTCCCAGTGTGTGACAAACAAGAGCCTGGGCTTCCCACTATAAACTGCTCGTGTCCAGTCACCCAAAGGAGCAAGAAGGAACCTCAAGAAACGATTCCAGTTTCTCCCTGTGCAGAGGAAGCTCTGGCAGCACCTCACTCAGCCACTTGGAAGGTTTGTGTTCTCCAGCAGCAAACAAATGTGCCCCTGGCACTCCCTGGCAAAGGCTGAGGATGCTCAGGGAGCCCCTGCCAGAACACCTGCAGTTTGCAGGGGCAGCCACACAGGTCAGGGTGGGACCCAGCAGAGCTCATACATTGGAAGAGAAATGTGTAGAGCTCACCAGACTTAATGCCTCATTTAAGTGTTGAGATGATTTGTTGGCTCCTGGCTCTCTGTGGTGCTTCCCAGCTCCTGGAACAAACAGATAATCCCTGTTAGCTGGGCACTAAACTCCTGCTTAACAAAAAAATAATCAGCTGGAACCAAACCCAACACCCCTCATTATTTTAGAAATTCTGCACAAATGCAGATTCATTCTTCCTGTGACCACCACTGAGCGTGGCTGTAACTCTGGCAGAAGCAAATCCTGGGAAGTTTACCCAGCATCAGCGTGTTGCTGATTTTGGCAGAGCTGATCCCACAGATGAAATACACAGAGAGGCCTTTGCGGAACTTTAATTCCACCCCTCCTACCTGAAAGATAAAAACACCATGTGTCCCTACCTGCAAATCCCAGAACGGAAACACAGAACACACAAACCACCCCTGCAAACCAGCACTGTGGAGAGTCTGACAGAANTATCCAAATCCCTCGGGATTTACAGCAGCTGGTTCCCCTGTGCTGCACCTCCGTGCTGTCCCCACCATGTGTCCCCGGTGATGTCTGGAGGCTGCACAGTTTTGCACTGGCACAGTTGTTTTGTTGAGTTGCTTTTCTTTTCATTTGAGCTACTCTAAGCCAGCCCGTGGAGACAGCAGCACCCGGGACTGTACAGGCAGCCTGTTCTTCCTCTGCAGAAATGTACAAGCTCGAATACATCTGCACAGAGGAGAACATGATTTTCCTGGACCAGTCTCTAGGAAGCCACAGAGTGCGGACAGGAGGCTCTGCCCCCTGGGAGCTGCTCAGGGATCCATCCCCACCACAGCTGAGACCTCCGGGCTGTCCCACGACACCAACACTGCCCCGTGCCTGACCGTGTTTTGTAACTGATGGCTTGGAAATGGGAGCCTTCTGCTTGGCATTTTTCAAATGTGTGAATAGAAAATAAAGGATGAAGACAGTTAAGAACACCATTAAAACTTCACCCCACCCTTCTGCAGCTGCTCCCAGCTGAGATCAATGAATTTTGGGGGGAGAACAACTGGCCCATGAACAGCAGCTACACCAAAGTGCTGTAAGAGAGGAATCTTTTACTGAAAAATGAGCTTGTGAACAAGGTCCTTCTTCAGAAGAGGATATTTAGCTGCTGCACTCCAGTGTTGGTGTCCTACTGCTGCAGAGAGATGTCTGTCCAGTGGAAAAGGGATCAGAAAGACTAAGGGAGACATTCCTGGCTTGACAGAGTTTTCCTGCAATGGCCAAACAATGTTTTTTCCTGTGCCCTCCTCTCAAGGAGATCTGGGGTGCTGCTGAGAGACTTTAACTCAAATAAATAAATAAAACCATCAGACAAAGCAGCATTCTGGTGATGGATCCCCGTCTCCTTTCAACCCAGCTGTTGTCATCCACCTGCTCCTTTCCTAAAAAACTCCAGCCACGCTTTGGTGCTTTGAAGACAGAGCACATGAAATTGGGATTGTCCTGTGCAGAGCCAGGGCTTGGACTCAGTGATTCTTGTGGGTCCTTTCCGACTCAGGAGATTCCAGGATTCTCACGCAAAGAAGTTACAACAGACACTTCTGGATACTCTCCTCTTCAGCCACCTTGCTTCCGTGAGTGATCTCACAGAAGTTCCAGGGACAATGACTAATTTCCCTGCAGAAAGATGTGGTCTAGATCAACAAAGCAGCATTAAGAACACTTCTCTCAGCAAGGATAGGCACACAAGGCCATGTTTTACACTGAATTACCAGTTCCTGAGAAGTGTTGACTTTCCCAGCTCCTGGTAAAAGGAAAGGGAGCTTCTTCCCATAAATTTCTTCCCAATATCCAATCTAACCCTGCCCTCTGTCAGTTTGAAGCCATTCCCCCTTGCCCTGTCACTACACCCTCCTATGAACAGTCCCTCTCCAGGAAAATCAGATCTCTATTCACCTGGACATTTTCAGTTTAACTGGCAATAGGTAAAACCCAGCACCCTGCACCCACTGCAGAGATTTTCTTCATCCATAACCCACTACTTGTGGAGGGAGGAAAATCCCACACATGCTAAGGAACCTCCGGTATGAAGTGAACTTCCTTTTTCCACCGTGTTCATCCGTGGTCAATGAATAACTCCAAAGTTCACAGTCAATTGCACATGACTCAGGAGTCTACTGGAGACAGTTGGAGCTTTTTTTCACCAGGATCTCACAGGCAAAATGCCCTGTGTCAGTCCACGGGACACCACTTCCCTCTCAAACCAAGACAAAAACACAAGCAGTGCTGTTTTTCTAGACAGGAAACACCACCATTCCTTTGAATGCTGCAGTGGTGTCTTGGGGTGACTTTATGATGTTGTATCCCCTTTCATTGCTCTCTGCCCAGAAATTAATTTTGTGCCTTTCTGTGCCTTTAAACTGAAGGCACAGAGCCTGACAGAGGGGAGAGGAAAAAAGCTGAGCGAACTTTTCAAAGCAGTTGTTCAAGGCCACAGACACACACTCCTCTGCATCCTGCTGCAGTAGCAAGAGCGGAGGAAGCACCCCTTGCTTTTCAGCTTTCAGCTCCTTTTCTCTGGAGGGAGACGGAGAGTTTGAACTTTGTTTTCCTGGGACTCTGTTTTTTGGGGTTTTTTTTTCCCTTCTTCTCTCCTGGACTGTTTCAACAACATCAGAACACACTGGGAGAATTTTTCTTCCGAGGCCCTGGAGGTGAGCCCACACCAACCAAGCTCCAAGGAGGAGAGAGACCACACCTACAGAAGGACTCTGAAATCTTCCCAGGTTTCTCTCCACAGTGAGAAGATTTATTGTTTAGCATTATTATCCTTTTCCTGTGTGTTTGTTAAATAAATAGTTTTTATCTCTTTCACTTTCCTCCGAGGAAAATTTCTTTTTTCCCGAACCCGGTGGGGGAGGGGTGGTTGTAACCTGCCTTCCCTCAGAGGATATTCTCCTCCAAATTCGGCCAAAATGGCACAAGTGGGAGATGCTGCACCATCTCAGATTAGGGAAAATTTTGTGAAGGAATACCTGTAGGAATCTGCTTTGAGGCCCATTTTGAGTATCACAGAATCCTGGAATATCCTGAGCTGGAAGGGACCCACAGGGATTATCCAGTCCAAATCCTGGCATGAACCAGGAGACCCCAACAATCCCACCCTGGGCATCCCTGAGAGCGCTGTCCAAACGCTCCTGGAGCTCTGGCAGCCTTGGGGCCGGGACCATTCCCTGGGGAGCCTGGGCAGTGCCCCAGCAGCCTCGGGGGGAAGAACCTTTCCCTGAGCTCCATCCCAAGCCCTGACACAGCTGCAGCCCTTCCCTGGGCTCCTGTCCCTGGCCCAGAGCAGAGCTCAGCCCCAGCCCCTCCGCCTCCCCTCGGGAGCAGCTGCAGCCCCCGAGGAGCCTCCTCTCAGTCTCCTCTGCTCCAGCTGAACGAGCCAAGTGCCCTCAGCTGCTCTCAGACCCTTCCCCAGCTCCGTGTCCCTCCTTTGGACACTCTCCAACAGCTTTGAATGCTTCTGATCTCGTGGTGCCCAAAGTGCCCCCAGCACTGGAGGTGAGGCTGCTCCAGTGCAGAGCAGAGCAGGACAATCCCTCCCTGGCCTGGTGCCCCCCAGGACACGGTGGCCTTTTCGGCTGCCAGGACACACCGGGGACTCAGATCCAACTTGCCAACTACCAGGACCCCCAGGTCCCTTCCCAAGGTGCTGCTCTCCAGCCTCTGATTCCCAGTCTGTCCCTGCATCCAGGGCTGCCCCAGAACAGGGCAGGATCCAGCACTTGCCCTGGTCACTTGTCACATGGTTAGGGATTGCTCAGCCCCTGCGTTTGTCAGGCACTCTCTGTGGGGCCTCTCTGCCTTCCAGGGGATCAGCAGCTCCTCCCAATCTAGTATCATCAGCAAACGCACTGACCATCCCGCCCATTCCTGCTACTGCATATGCTCCTCCTCAGTGCCCTTCTTTATTCTGCCCATATCAAATAGTTTTAAAAGTTTGTTATTTCTCCCAACTCTTCTCTCCAAAACCAGGGAAAGGTGGCAGAGAATAAGCAAAGGCCAGGCCAAAAGAGGAGCAGTGACAGGGAGATGGGAGAGCTGAACTCATTCCTGCTTTGCCATAAACTTACCAAGTGACCTGAGGCACGTCCCCAAGACCAGATTCACAGGACACTGGCTCCTCTTGTGCCCTGTAGATGTCCCAGCCAAACTCAGAAGAGCCCAATATGCCAAGCTTTCCATCCAACAAAACCCCCATTTTCTGAGTCCTTGCTTTAGGATATTTTCTGTACTGCTTTTATATTTTTATTCTGATTTGATGACTCTGTTCCCAGGGAACAAGTGACAGGACAAGAGGAAATAGCTTCAAGTTGTGCCAGGGGAGGTTCAGGTTGGACATCAGGAGGAATTTCTCCATGGAAAGGGTGGTCAGGCCTTGGAAGGGGCTTCCCAGGGAGGTTTGGAGTCCTCATCCCTGGAGGTGTCCAAGGAAGCCCTGGACATGGCACTCAGTGCTCTGGGCTGGGGACAAGGTAGGGATTGGGCACAGCTTGGATCAGGCACAGCATGACCTTGGAGGTGTTTTCCAACTTTAAGGACTCTGTGATTCTGCGATGCAGCGAGGCCAAGAGCTCCCACACAATCCTGGAGTCCAGGGTTTCACCCAGAGCACTTTGCCAAGAGCAAACAGAGAGACAGGATCCCAGCACAGAGCAGAACTGTCCACACTCAACAGGGATTTAACAATGGGACCACAAGCATAATGAGGAACCTGGGCACAACACACATCGCCTGATGGTGCTTCAAGCTGACCCTTTGGGGAGGACCACCAGACTACCAGGCCTTCAGAACTCACCCTGAGCCAGCAGACCCCAGACCTTTCAGAAGAGCCTAAAAGGAACGAGACCCTGCAGGGATCCAGGAGATCTGGATTTGAAATCTCCCAGCTCGGCAGGGAATCAACACAGCCTCTGGAGGTCCCACACAAGCAAATGCTTTTCTCATGATCTCTCCAGGTGAATTTAAAGAGAAAGTGGTGACTCTGCACTGTTTTCAAGACAAAAGGCTGGGTGTGAGCCTCTTTCAGATGCCCAGCTCTTACCAGGAACTTCCCAGAGAGCCCAAGGCAACAGCACTCACTCCAAAACAATCAGCTCAGCATTATAAACCCAGAGCTGACACAGCTTGGGTTTGGTGGTGTTTCCTCTCCCTGACACACCACCAGCCCTCACAGGGTGGGACACTGTCCCTGCAGTGACACAACCAGCCAAAAAAGAACTCCAAAAGCCACCCAGCACAACCAGGGAGAACGGGGAAACTGTGTATGGCAGCACAGTGCCCTGAGAAAGGGAGCAGGGAACAGTGAAGTTACAAGGGTTATCCCCCTCCCACGAGGGACTCCTGGCCATGCAGGGGGTTCTGCTGCCCCATCTCCCCCCATCCTGGAGCTGGGGACATAGCAGAATTGGAAGCAATTCCCCTCAGGGCTCCCCCAGCCTGTTTACAACCCTTTACCTGCTGCTGCAGCAGGTGGGTGGGAGCCTTAATTTGGCTATACAAAACCCACAGCAGACAAATACTGGTTTTGGTACAACCACATCCAGGAGCAAAGCATGGCCACTCAGGAGGAGAAACTCAGAAGGTTCAAGAAGACAGAAAGCACAGAAACACCCGTGCTTAGGACTCAAGGCTGTTCCACCCCCTGTCACCTGCTCAGACCTGCACACAGAAGAACTGGACTGCAGACAGCAGCAAAAATATTAATTAGCCCAGAATAACACTGAAATGCAGATAAATCAATCCACCGATTGCCTAATTTCTAACTCACTGCTCTCTTCATCACAGGTTCCACATCGGAGTTTCTTGAAAGAGTTACAAAACACCGAGACCAGAAATGAGAAGGGGAAATAAGAAGGGGAAATAAAACTACAAAATCCAGGTGCTGCCTATCGAGGGCAACACACACAGCTCCGGCACCCGAACCACGCACATCAGAGCGGTTCACCCTCACAGCCCCCGGAGAACCCCTGTCACGAACCTGCCCAGCGGGAGCGGGGCCGCCGGGCTGTGTCACCCTGTCCCCGCTGCGCCCCCAGCCGTGTCCCAGCCGGGAAGGAGCCGCGGGAGGCAAATTCCCGAGCGCTCCTCGGGAGCGGCTGGAGCTGGCAGCCCCCGCGGGTGGGGGTCTCACGGGACTCGGCTCGGCCCGGCCCGGTTCCTCCCGCCCGCTGCCCCCGATAGCGGCTCCCAGCGGGGCCGCCCCCGATCCCACCCCGCCCGGGCTGTCCCCGATTCCTCCCCACACACGGCCCGTCCCCCCCAGACCTGTCCCCGATAGCTCCCCAAGCG
>VXAC01006140.1:229488-244156 GCA_013399225.1 Rhipidura dahli | reverse complement strand
TTTTTTTTTTTTTCTCTCCTTGTCCCCAAACGTTTCAAAACACCCGCGGGCTCCGAGCAGAAGCACAGTCAGGCTCTGGGGGTGCTTTTCCCGGGAAGTGAATGGTGCTGTCGGAAATGATGCTTCCAAAAAAAAAAAAGGCACAACCCTCTGGACGTAAAAGGCAGTTCTGACTTCTCGCTTCTGTCCAAGCTTTGGAGAGGGCAGGAGAGGAGCCGGGCACATCCCCACCCCGTGGACGCTGCGCTGGACAGCGACACGCATTGGCACTGGACATCGCGTGGGGCCGTGGGAGGGCCGGCAGCCTTTTCCCAGAGACCTGGCTCCAGCGGAGGGGGAGCCAAGGCTGGCGGGCTCCAGTGTGCTCCCAGAAGCAGTTCGGATGTGCTCAGCAAACCCGGGGAGCTCAGGGCTCCACGAGGCGGGCGGCAGCTGCCGGGGAGGAGCGCGGTCCCACATTTCCCTCTGCCTTCGAGCGGAGCAGGAATCCCGTCAGCTTCCTGGGGAGTCTTCCCTCGTCAAGGTGGGTCCATGGTCTTCCCTAGGAGGTCTTGTGTGAAAAGCAGGAATATCCCTCACGTCACAAAGAAAGCTGCTCGTTTGGTTGAAAGGGTGCAGTTTTGGAACTGAAGGTTTCTGGCTCACACTCGGGGATGATCCGAGCTGCCGCAGGATGGGATTGGGTGTGCGAGGAATCAGCACGAAGCAGGAAAGGGGCTTGGGATTTTAGCCCTTTGTCAGCAGAAACTGGGGCTGCCTCCGAGCAGGTTTTTCCCTTGTAGTTTTTGGCATTTGCTACAGCAGGAGCAGGAGCGGGGATGGAAAAATCCATCTGCAGAGCCATGGAGTCTCTCAAGCATCCCCTGCTGCTGTGGCCTAAAACAGCATCACCCCACAAATCCTTCCCTTCATCCCCTTCTGAGCCTCCCAAAGGAGCAGCAGGTCCCAAACACACCACACACCTTCCAACCACCCCTGTTCCTTGAAGGAAAGGAAAAAGGACCTTTCACTTCACTTTCACTGGACTCCAACAGGAAGTTTCTCCCCCTAAAAAGCTCCTGACTCCTGCTAACTCGAGAATAACCCTCAGAATAACAGTTCTAAGGAGCTCGCTGAGGGGAAAGCCTGGGTCCAACTCAAGCAACAGCAGGCAGCCACATCTGTGGCTCCCGCGTGTGGTGTGGGAAGGGAGAACCTGGGAATGGGACCAGCTGTGGGCTGGGTGGAGGAAGGGTCACAAACCCTCCTCTGGTGTTGAACTGTGGGGCAGCTTTAACGGGATTGATAAGAGAACGACACACAACAGCAGCACCCAGGGACAGGGACAGCCCTGGAGCCCCTCCAGTGGCCACGGGTGCCTCCGGGGTGGGATGGCCAGGATTTGGGCTCTGGCTGATGTCACACGGGCTTGGAAAAGCTTTTGGGATGCAGAAAGGTGGCACAAGGCAGGTGAACCTGCTGAATCAGCTCTGCAGAGTCAGGTGGTCACCCAGCTGGATGAGGAGTTGGCTGGAAATTTGGGAAAATGCTGTGATGGAGGGCATGGGCACCCCGCAAAACTTTTCCCCTGCTGCACTGGGAATCCTTTCCCTCAAACCAGCCTCCTCCACAGGAAAATTCTGTGCTGAATCCCCTGCCAGCCACAGCGAGACCTTTCTTGGCTGAGCTCCCGTGGGCCCGCTGCACCCGTGGGACATGAAATAAAGCAAAGGCTCTGTCTTTTCCCTCTCCTCAGCTCCAGTCCCAACCCCACCCAGCTGAGTCAGCATTGCCCCTTCTTTATCCCATGCCTGGTGTTTGGGTAAAAATAAAAAACCCAATAAAATAAAAATAATAATTAAAAAAATAAAGAAATAAAAATCGGAGGTGGAGAGTGCAGCCGGGACAGCGGGAAGGGCTCTCCCTCCTCCCGTGTCCCCGGGAGCAGCGGGTCCCTCACCACTGCCGGGAGCATCTCCTCTCCCGAGCAGAGATTTCACATTCATTTCATTGGTATGGCAAAGTCCATTTGCTTTTTCCTTCAAGGTGCTTTACATTCAAGAGCTATTGCAATCCACAGCGAGGAGACGGGGCTGGGGAGGCACCGCAGCCCCCCCGGGGTTCTCTTGAGTTTGATTATTTGATTTAAATAAATTGCCCCAAACCTCTGAAGTGCAGTTTGTCTCCAAGTCTTGGGGAACTCGAAGGGGGCCGCTGGCTCCTGGCCTTAGCTCTCCCGGGGGTCGCTGTACTGAAGCTCCGAGTTAAAAACCTCCTTGTAGAGGGGGGGGAAGTTCACGGCGGTCTCCGGGTGCAGGAGACGGAAAAATTCCAGCTTGTCCAAGTGCAGGTTGCAAATGGTCTTCATCAAGGGCAGCTTGGAAACCATCTGCAGGGAGAGAAGGAACTGGTGACCACTGGTGGCCCTGCTGCCACCGTTGCCCTACCTTGGGAACAAGCAGGGGGTTTGGGGACCGCGGGGTTCCAGTCAGTGTCCCTGCACTGCTGTTCCCCCTTCCCTGGGCACCGCAGGTGGCTTTGTGGATCACTGGCTTTGCCTGGCCCTGGGGCACCGCAGACTCCCCACCTTTGGACAGCCCAGCACCAACCTGGCCTCACCCCCAAACCCACATCTTTCCACAGGGGGGGCTCCTCCCTACCACAGCTCCAAAGCATTCCCAAAATGCCTCCTTCTGCCTAAAAACCCCATTTCCTGATGCACTGCCAGGTTCAGCAGCACGGCACTGCCTCTGCCTGCACCACAACAGAGATTCATGGCCCTTGGAAGGAGAAATTCTTCTCCTCCTCTGACAGGTTTGAGGTTTTGCTCCCCAAAATGCCCGTGTATGGCTCAGGAGCTCCAGCACAGCCACGTCCCCCAGCTCAGACACCCCCTGCACCCCTGGCCGGGTTTTCTGTGCCACCACCTTCGAGAGCTTGTCCTCTGCGGAGTGTTTCTTCTGGATCTCGTGCTGCAGGGCCACGTAGATCTTGTCCTGGAGCTTTTGCACCTTCTTGGACTCAGTCAGCCATGGGCGGTCTGCGAGAGGCAAAGAACAGAGTCACCACAGGGTCAGAGTCACCATGGGGTCAGAGTCACCCCAGCGTCTCCTCCAGGCACAGGGCAGTGGCCCCTGGCTCTTTTAACCCTTCCTGCTCTCCAGGATGGTTTTGGGGACACTTGGCTCCTCTCTACGCTCCCCACCCTGCCGTGGGTGACACGGCTCCTCCTCCCACTGAGGGGATTTGACAGATACATTCTGCTCATCTTTAGATGCATTTTTTTCCCCAAGTTCCTTTCCCAGGAATAACAGAAATCATCCACCAAGGAAGTAGCACTGAGGTTTATGGGGTTTATGGGTTTATGAGCTCTCCACACAGGACACCCCAGATGTGGGGCCCTCCCCACAGCCCCCCAGTACCTGGGGAGAGCAGGACGGCAGCAGTGAAGAGGGCGAGCTCCTCGTCTGACAGCTGCAGGCGGCACAGGGTCCTCCCCAGCTCGAAGACAGCACCGATGAGGTCATCACAGCCTGGGCAGGGGACAGCAGGGACACATCACTGCCACTGCTCTGCCCAGCCATCAGCAGAACCCAGTGGCACCCAGAGCTTGGAAAGGTTTTGGGAGATGAGATGGGTGAAAGTGGGTCCTGGGCACTCACCTGGATGCAAATTCCAGCCTTGTCTGGGCTCCAGGGGGAGAGGAGAGGGACAGGGGCAGGGAGGAGAGGGAGAGGGAAAATAGAGGAGAGGGAGGGGGGGAGGAAGAGGAGAAGGAGGAGAGAAGGAGAGAAGGAGAGAAGGAGAGAAGAAGGAGAGAAGGAGAGAAGGAGAGAAGGAGAGAAGGAGAGAAGGAGAGAAGGAGAGAAGGAGAGAAGGAGAGAAGGAGAGAAGGAGAGAAGGAGAGAAGGAGAGAAGGAGAGGAGAGGCCCAAGGGAGGGGCAGCGAGGCGGCTCTTACCAAGAGATTTGAACATCTGCATCCCACCAAACTTGCCCTCGAAGAGGATGGTGTTGTTCAAGGGGTTGAACGCGCGGATCATGCGGATCAGGAGCACCTCAAGGCAACCTGATGTAGGCAGAGAGAGCGCAGACGAGGGCAGGGCAGGGCAGGGCGGGGAAGGTCGGGGGGTTTCCATCACCCCAGGACCAAATGTAAGAAAGAGGAAAGCCCCCAGTGCACGTTTGAGGTCCAAATTGTTCATTCCCAAGAGTAGAATGGGTATTTCAACAAATCCGGTTTGGGTTTTGGGATTGGTTGGGTTTTTTTAGGTGTCCAGTTGTGACCACAATATTTCACCAAAGGGAAATATTATCCAGTCATTCGCAGACAGGCACAGAGAGACCGAGGTTGTGGTGGAGCACCGAGAGAGAGGAAAGGGTGAAAACAAAATAAATAAAAAGAAAATGGAAGGAAGAAATGAAAGAATGAGTTAAACACCAGCACGTCGAGCACAGCCAGCTCTGGCTTTGGGGTACTGCACCTCACTGGGACACTGGCACATGTCCCCAGTGCTGGGTGCTAATCTCAGCTCCCCAGCTCTGACAGATTAGAAACTAGAAGGATTTTCCACTGTTTTGGGGATTTTGCACATTCAGCTCCCCGGCCTGGGCATGGCATTGCCAGCTTGGGCAGATGGAAGGGTGCAGGACGTGGGTGTGCGCTGCCATCATCCTCCTCTTCCCAGTCTCTTGCTGGGAGAAGAGGCCAATCCTTTTCTCTCAATCCTCCCTGCTCCCGTTTGAGTTTGACACCCCTTCTCCCAGGGGAAAACCTTCTGTTCTCATTTCCATCCCAGTTTCTGGGTGACATTTGGATGAGGGCGGCCGTGGAGAAAAGCCTCTGCCCAAGGCAGCCACTCCCCACGTGCCCCCCTTCAACATCACCCTTAGAAGTGACCTTCAGCCCCTTCCAGCCCAGCACCTGCTCCCCCAGCACTGGAAGAACTGGGGCAGCGAGGGAGGGGACCCCCGAAAGGAAAGCACCAGCCAAGAGAAAAGATTTGCCTCTGGCCCTGTGGCTGCCACTCAGGAGAGGTGTTGAGGGCGCAAGGGGGACAGTGGGGGCGCGAGGGGGACAGTGGGGGTGTGACGTGGGCAGTGGGGTCCCCCCCTCTTACCGGCTTTCAGGAGGATGATCTGGTCATTCTGGCAGAGCTCCATGAAGCCGTCGATGCGCTTGGCGAACTCCACCACGTACTGGATGGCGTTGGAGATCTGCAGCGAGCACTGCTGCCACATGGCCTCGCAGCTCTACAGCATGGGGGGCACTCTCAGGGTGTGCTGGCACCCCGGCACCCCGGCTCTGTGACCCCCTGGGGCAGGGACGAGACCCCAGTGCTGTGCCATCCATGGGGGATGGTGACATTAGGACATTTGGGATGTGAGCTTCCAACCCAATCTCCCCCTCTGGGCAGCTCCCAAAGCACTGACAGACCTTCCTCACCCTCCTCACCTTCATCCCCAGCTCGGCACAGCCCCAGGGGACACGGGCTGTGGCAGGGAGCTGTGACAGTGGCACTCACCTTGCTCTGCAGGGCACGGACCTCCTCAGGTGAGTAGAGGCTCCACGCCAGGCGCTTGAGCTCCTCTGTTGTGTACTGGCACGTCTCCAGGTGCGACTTCACCACGTTCTGGGCCACCCGGTCTGTGAGGTGGGGACAGCGGGTGGTGAGACCTGGGGACCCCAACCCCGTCCTCTGCTGTAGGGCTGAGGGCTGGAGGGGTAGAGGGGCTCTCGCGTGGTGTCACAGGGCTGTGAGGGCAGATGGGGCAGCAGGGGCTGAGCCTAAAGCAAGCGAGGGATGTGCCACACAACCTTGGGTGTGCTGAGCTCCATCAGGGAGCCTTGGGGCTGCTCCGAGAGTTGAGGCTGGGCTTGCTATCATAGAATCCCAGAACAGTTTGGGCTGGAATCTTAAATCCCATCCACTTATTCATCTTAAACCTCATTCCAACCCTCTGCCGTGGGCAGGGACACCTTCCCCTAGAGCAGGTGTGTGTACCCAGTGCCGGGTGTGTCCTGCAGAGTGCTGGGGTGGCCCCAGGCGCCATCCTCGAGGCCACACACCGCCCACACCTCCCCAGCACCGCACCGGCGCTCACCAATCTCTAGCACAGAGATGTCGGGGGGCAGCTGGGCACCCTCCAGTGCCCCGTGTGCCAACAGCGCCGGCTCCAGCATCAGCTCGTAGATGGACTCCTGCTTGATGAGGGTGGCATCGGCCACATCCAGGCTGGACTGGTCGGGCGAGGGCTGCGCCGAGGCCAGCAGATCCAGGTTGTAGTAGGTGCTGCTGCCCTCAGGGGTCAGGGGGAAGTCGAAGAGGAGCCCGTCCGACAGCGTGGAGATGTCGTCCAGGTCCGAGAGGCCGCTGCTGACGCTCGTGGTGTAGACGCGGCTCAGGGGCTCGGGCTCATCCTTGGTGCCGCTGCTCTGCTCCTGGCTCTGCTGGTGCTTCTGCACCTCGGCGTAGAGGCTGTCCCGCTGCTTCTTGGACATGCGGCCGAACTTCACCGCTGCCCCAGGGGAAGATGGCGGCCGTGTCAGGGCAGCTTCGCCCCCCAGAGCAAAGCCATGACCACCCCCCGCCCTGGAAAACGTCCTGGCTCCTGGGGGATGCCTGGTTTGGGGGCCTGTGAGCTCTGAGCGGGGCTGGGACCCCACTGGATGCACACCCCCACCCCAGACCAACCCTGGGTCAAAACAAACAGAGCCAGCTTAGATTTTCCTATGGAAAACAAAAGCGTCTCTTGCTTCCCAAACCCTCCTTGCACCCGGCTGGCCCTGCGGGGGAAGCAGCTTCACCCTGAGAGCCTGACTCGCTCCGAGGGGGAGCACGTGGCCCCTGGGGGTCCCAGGGTACCTTGGGGGCACGACTCACCGTCGCGGGACATGCCCAGTGCCAGGCATTTCTGCAGGCGGCAGTGCTGGCAGCGGTTGCGGTTGGTGCGGTCGATCAGGCAGTTCCTCTGCCGGGAGCAGGAGTAGCTGGCGTTGTTCTGCTGGCTCCTTCGAAAGAAACCCTGCCCGGGATGGGATGGGAGGAATTGGGAAAGTGTCCAGCTGAAAGCCAGACCCCTGCCAGCACCTGGCTCCCAGCGTCCCCGGGCTCACCTTGCAGCCTTCACAGGTGATGACACCGTAGTGGATCCCTGAGGATTTGTCTCCGCAGATCTTGCACGGGATCACCTCTATTTGGGCTGCAGGAGATAGGGAAGGGGGGGGAAGCACAGGGGTTAATAATGGTCACTGCTGGACAGGAGGAGGGAGGTGGCCCCCCCATCCATGACAGCCGTGGGCTGGCTCAGCACCTGGGGAAACTGAGGCACGAGAGCTGGACCCACCGGCAGCACAGCCGTTCCCACAGAATCCATAAGAAGTCTTGCATTTCCAAGAGGTCCCTAAAAAGCTCAGACGGGGTGTGGGGTACCCGCATCCCGTCCAGCAGCAAGAGACAGGGTAAGAAAGCCCTTGGATCTGGGACGCCACGGGATGTTTCTGCCCCAGCCTGCCCAGGACCCTGTTTTGGAATCATTCCCCTTATTTTTCAGTTGATGTGTGCACCAGACAGGGACAGCCTAGGCACAGGGACCGTCCCATCCCCACAGCTGCAGATGCTCTGCTGCTGAAGGTCTGGCCCAGGCAGAGGGTCTGGGGCCTCCCATCCCCCCATCAGCTCCTTTGAAACTCAGGACTGATATAGCCATCCCCAGCTCAAGGTCCCAGCCCCCTTCCCCCCACAAATCCGCTTCCCTCCCCGCTTCTGCTTCGCTGGCACTGAGCTGCTAATAGGCTTCGTCCTCCTCATTTTCCAGCTGCCCCAGATCTGGGCTGGCTCTGCCCTCCCCACCCGCACGGGGGGGACACACGGCACCCCCGGGACTCGTACGTGCCTCCCGGCATCTCTGCACCCTCTAATCCCCGCTCCAGCCCCCGCATCCCCTGGCTGGGCTCAGCCTGGCGTCACTCTCGAGGGTGCTGGGCAGCCACTGCCATGCCGAAATAACCCCCACGGCCAGATTATGGTTATTTCCAATCTCCTGGGCCTGTGCAAATCCCCGCTCTGGTAATTCCCTTCTGCCTCTCTTCTCCCCTGGGAGCCATCGGCTCTGGTCGAGGGATATGTTTTGTGGGGCCACCTCTGCGGGTGACAGTCCCAGGGCTCAGCCAGTGCCACCTGTACCCCAGCACCCAGCAGGGTCCTGGGGTCCCTTGCTGCTTGGGGGAGGCTGGGATGGGGCAGTGAAGCTTCACTGGGCAGAGGAGCAGCCGAGGTGCCTTTGGTCCCCCAGGGATGCCACTGGTCCCTCAGGGACACTCAGTCCGGCAGGGATAGCATTGGTCCCTCCCAGGGACACTATCAGTCCCTCAGGGAAGCCATCAGCACCCCTAGGGACGCTCAATGTCCCAGGGATGCTGTTGGTAACCCAGGGGTGGCATTGGCACCCCCAGAGATGCCATCCCTGCATCCCCTGGTGCGGGTTTGCTTCCGGCCACACTGGGGAAGGACTCACTCCAAATCCAGGTATAAGAGGAGGGACGGATCCCTCCTGCATCCTTTGCCTCGCTGCTTAGCCCAACGCCCCATATGCACCAGGGGATTTTTGGGGCTCACCCCTCCTTCCCCAGGCTGCTGAGCTGGGGTTCTCCCAGGGCTGCGTGTTGTCCCCCACCCCCCGACTCAAGAGAGTCCCTGCCCCTCCCCAAATCCTCTGTCATGATTCTGGGCCTGGGAGAGCAGAGCTGATTTCCCTGGGCTGGGCAGGGCAAGGATGTCCAGAGCATCCTCACATCCCCCACAGCTGCACCAGCACCGCAGCCGCAGGGCCACCCCTTTGGCAGGGGGACAGAGACACCAGGAGGGCCGCGTTTGGCCACCCCCAAATCACCACCCAGCTCCTATGACCAAGACACCCCCCATTTCCACGGATCCCGCAACAATCCTTCCCCACGCTGCCGGACCGCAGGGATCCCTCCCCGCTCCGACACCCTGTCCCAATCCTCATCCCAACGGCCCGGATGGGGCCGAGGTGGTGGCATCGCGGGGGGCACAGGGAGGGGGTGCCACCCCCGGCAGGAAGCGGCGTCGGCTCGTTATGCAACGTTAATTGCAGCCGCCGGCAGCGCGGGTGATGCATCGCGGGCGCCGCGCCCTCACGCCCGCGGCCGATACTCCGGTACCCGGAATTACCGGCACCGGCAAACGCCGGGGCTGAGCGCGGCCCGGTACCGCCGGCACCCACCCAGGAGAGCCCAGCGATGCCACCCCGCAGTGCCCCAAAAGCACCGACGATCCCAAAGGCTTCGTGTGATGCCGGTGGCCAAATCCCGCCCCCGCGCCAGAGAGGAGCCCCCCGAGAGCCCCCCGAGAGCTCCCCGAGCTGAAGCCAAGAGTGATGGGGATGATGCTGTCCCGGTGAAGGAGAAGCCCTGAACACCTGCCCGCAGCCTTTTGGGGCTCTAATTACCATCTTGCTAATTACCCGGTCCTGCCCGCCGCTGGCACCTGACCCGCTCATAAGACGCTCGCCCCAAATAACTGACGTGGAGATACGGCCGTAACCTGGCGATGGCAATTACAGCCCAGCACGGTTAATTGCCGCTCCGATTGTAAACCCGGCTGAATCACTGAGCTCCATCCGTGTCCCTTCGTGCCACAGCCACGGACCCCCAGCGCGGCCGGACCATCTCCCCTGCCACCCCTAAACACCCTCCTGGGGCAGATCCAGAAGGATGAGGAGGAATGTGGGTGGGGTGGCCACAGCAGCTCCTGCGTCCCCCAAATCTCACTGTGATCAGGGGAAACATCACAGTAGACCCGAAGTCACGGATATTCCTCCCCCCTGCCCCACCCCGTTCCTCAGTTTCCCCACCGGAGAGTTTGGCATCTCCTCCCTCCACAACCGTGCCAGCGTCGGCCACACTGCGAGCGGGGGGGCATTTAGGAGGGGGTGAACCTCTTCCCCTTTTGGGGGAGAAAGCAGGAAAACTCCACCCTGGGGCCGATGGGGCTAAAACAGGGATCGGGATAAAAGAAACAACAAAAGGGTTAAAAAAAAAAAAAAAAGTAATAATGATCTCCAGCCGGCAATTAAAATGTCCCGGCGGTGGTATTTGCTCTCCTCCCACTGTAAACACTCCTTGCCCAACTCCCGGCCCGCTGCCACCGGCCGGCCCTTATGTAAGTGGCCCTTGCGGCACGGTCCGGCCACGGGGCCCGGCCGTGGCGGGGCGATGGCCCCCGGTGCAGCGGCTGCGCTTGGCCCCGCGGTTGGAGCCATCCTGTCCCACTGACACACTTTCTGCCCGTGGCCACGCGAGCTTGTGTAACCGCGGCCGTTAACCCTTCCGGGGCCGCGGCCACGCCGGCACCGACCTGGGACTCGGGGCAGCAGCCCGACCTCCCGCCACGGGGAGCGGGGATTGGGGGGTATTTCGGGGTGATACCTCCGGCTGGGGGACACCCGTTTGCCACCCTGAGCCGCAGCTCCAGGTGAGGGACACGGGTCTGTCCCTGCACGGTGCCCGGGTCGCCTGTCACCCCCCAGACCCTGCTCTGTGTGTCCCCTCCAGCCCAGCACCGCTCGCCCCAGACCATGCTGGAGGCTCCGGTAGTTTCGGCGGAGCCAGAACCGCCCTCCCCGGAGCAGGACCCGGCCTTGGTGCCATGCCGGCACACCGTCCTCTCCATCGCCTCCGCCCCAAGGGCGGGCATCTCTTGCACCCCAAGACAAAACAAGTCAGGCCCTGCAGGGTGCAGCCACGGGGGGCCGGACCCCCCTCTGTGGTGCAGGGAGGACGGTGGCCCCATCCTCCTCCTCCTCGTCCTCCCATCCCTCCCCTCAGCCGTATGATCTCACTGCTTTGGGGGAATCACCCCAAAACCCTCAGCACCCCATTGAGCCTCGGGACGTGCTGTGATCCCACTGCTGCTGGAGGCTTCTTGGAGCTGCCCTTGCTCCCACCGGATAACTGGGTGCCCCTGGCTGCGGGGTGAGGACTCCTGGGAATTCGGGGTTCACTGGCAGATCCCTGGACAATCCTCTGCACAGTTCCCCAGGGTGAGCCTGCACGGCTGTCACTCCGCAGGGGCAGAATGTGGACACCCCTTCCCTTGGGGGGCCACGCGAGGCCACGGTGTCCTTGCCAGAGGTAGTGGGACGAGCATCCCACCCCTGAGTATGTCAGAGGTGGCTCCGTGCCTCTGGGGCCATCCCTGCCCCAAATACCCCCCGGCGCTTCCCCAGTGCCCGGGATCGTTACCCAGCGATCCCGCTGGGAAAGCAGCTCCGTGCCCCATCCCTCTGCCGGGCTTGATCGATGCTGCAGGACAGACACATCTGGTAATTGGCAGCAGCCCTGCAGCCCTCCTGCATCCCCCAGCCCCAGCCAGGGCACCGGGGTGCTCCAATGCTTCACCTCCACCGCCTCTCCCCTTCCAGGGGGACTCAGCATCCCACTGGTGCATCCAGAGCAGGGAGAGGAGGATGAGTCCAGGCTGCACAGAGACCCACAGGGACCCACAGAGACATGCAGGGTCCTACGATGCCACCCCATTTTCCCATTCCTGCCCTAAACCCTGGCTCCGCTCCTGCATCCCCTGCAGCAACCTCCAACCCCGGGAGCGACTGTGCTTCCCCACAGCCCCCATCCACAGCTGTGTTTTGCCGTTGGGGTAGGAATAAATAAGGAAATAAAGGGAATTATCACCCTTTACATCTGCTGTTGGCTTTGGTATTAAACAGACTCCAGTGCTGCAGCACCCCCGGGCTCTCCCAGCACCCTGGCACCTCAGCCATCGCTGCCAAAAAATCCTATTCCCATCCATGCACCCCAGGGAACCCCAAACAAGCCAGGCCCATGCCAGGTGTTCACGGCCAGGCACAGGGACACGGGCAGTACCGGCAGCACCGAGGCCAAGTGGGCAGCAGGGAAAATTTAGATGACACAACCGCGGCCCCGTGCCGGGCCGCGATGTTGGAGGGGGTTCTGCTTTCCTAATTGATTAGCAAATATTTCCTGGAAACTTTGGGCCAGAACAGCGCTCAGATGTTTTCACCCTGCCCTGGGGCAACCCCTGGCCGCCTTCCCTTGCAGCCACGCGGACGGAAGTTTTGCATTCTCCCCAGTTCCCAGCAAAGTGCTGCTTTTCCCTGTCCCGGGGTGCAGTGTGTGCCCCCGACAGGGAAATCGTAGCGCCGGATGGGCGATGTGGCTCCCCCAGGGCCGCCCGGCTCCTGCCCGGGCCGCTCCGGCTCAGCAGCTCCGGTTCAGCAGCTCCCGTGCCACGCAGCTCCGTGCCAAGGCCAGCCCCGCCGGAGCAGGACGCAGCCCTTTGCACTTTGGCTGGTGCAGAAGGGTGGCAAAGGTGAGGCAGCGGGGAGGGGGTGCCAGCCCGGGGTGGGGACAAGCCGGCCTGCGGTGGGAGAACCCCTTCAGCACTGCTGCTAAACCGGGGGGAATTATCTCCCTGGGGCTAAAAAAAGGCAGGAGAGCAGCTCTGCTCACCACATCCGATAAACCGGGCTGATTTAGACATTAGAAGCTCTTTAAATAGCCGCTGCGAGTTCAAAGTTAAACGTGACAGGGAGCGGGGACAGGGACGCTGGGCTGGGGAAAGGGACCACCGTCCCCCCACCACTGCTCTTTCCTCTCCCGGTGCTGACTCCCCCTGGGGTTATCGGGGTGGGGGATCCCAAATCCCGTCGGGACCCCTCAGGACCCCATAAAGCCAGTGGGCAGCTTTCTCCTGCAGTCTCGTTTTTTGGGAAGTGCCCGGCGCGGCCACCCCTGCTCTGTGGTACCCGGGACAGGCGCGGCCGTCGTGCGGGAGGGCCGGTGGGTGCCGGCCGCCCTCGGCCGCGCCAGCGTGTGCACGCCGCCGAAACGGGCAGGGAAGCTCCTCCTCCGCCCTCTCTGATTTTTCCAATGACAGATCTAGGTCACTAGGACAAGTCGCAAAGGCTGCCGAGCCACCGCACGCTCCTCGCCACGCTGCTTGCAAAACAAGTGAGCAGGAGGGCTGGAAACCGTATAGGATTATACAAGGCAAAGCCTCTTCCCCGGCCCCGGCGCAGCCGTGGCGCAGGGAAGGACAGGAGCGAGGAGCTGCTGTGGCCCTCGGGGGAATGGGGCACAGCGGTGGCGGTTTTGGGAAGGAAAACGGAGATTGAATCAATTTGGCGTCGCCATGCGGCATTTGGGCTTCGAGAGCGATGAGGGCGCGGGACTGCGGGAAAAACGCCCGAGTGAGGGGAATGGTGGGATATCAGGAGGGTTTGGCCCCTAAATTAGGGTCACCACACGGCAATTCAGGGGAGCAAGGAAAAATATTTTTTAAAATAAGGAAAAGTTCTCCCAGTTGCTAATTAAGCCGGTGCTGGCTGTGCAAGTGCTACGTAAGAGCCAGGCGTGTTCGTAATTAGGCAGGCGTTAATGCTCTCCTCCGTCCTAATAAAGGTGAAAACCCAGGATGTCATGGGGCAGGAAGGGGATGTGGGGGGCTCACTTCATCCTCCTCACCCACCCCTGCCCCACGGTTACACAAGAGTGCGGCGGGGGCAGAGCCGCAGCACCCGCGGTGCGGAGAGGAAACAGGATTTGAGGAGCTCGGGGATGAACGTCCTGGTACCCACACCCCAAAACGTGCCCAAGGACGTGCACCCCCAAACCACACCTCTGGAGGGGCACGAAGGAGTCCTGGCAGGGCGAAGGGCTCGGGGAAGGCAGGGGATGATGGAAAAATGATTTAAAGGAAGATGAAAATCCTAGCCCAGGTTGCAGCGGTGCTCCCAGCACGGTGGGAAAAGAGCTGAGCCCGGCCACCACTGCGTCACCATCACCAGGCCCCGCTGGATTGTCCCGCTGGAGCCTTCCTCCCTCCATCCTCCTCCTCCCCACCGCCTGCTTGGCAAAGCAGAGGGGTGAAAAGTAGGAATTGCCTTTGGTAACGGGTAAAACCAGGCAGGTGCTGGCACGACTTACCCCTGCCCTGGACAAGGGGCACCAAAAATTGCACCTGATCCCTCTCCCGTCCCTGTAAGAGCCTCCCAAACTGCCCCCCACGTCGTGGGGAGGGGGAAAAAACTACATTAAATCCAGCCGTGGTGGGAGCAACATATTGAAGAGGAGATTAAGGGGTTTAGTGCGGGGAAAAGCTTAAGAGTGCGTCTAAGCCGGCGTCGGAAAGCAAAGCAAAATAAACAAGAATTTTATTCCTAGCGAAGGGGGAGCTGGAGGAGGCAGAGCGGCCCCGGAGGGGCTGGTCCACGTTCCCGCCTTGTTCCCCTCCGGGGGGCTGGTGTGGGACCCCCTTGTCCCGTTCCAGCCAGGCTGATGCGGGTCCCCCGTTTCCCCAGTGAGGCTGGTGCGGGATCCTTCCCATCCCCTCCGCGGGGCCGATACGGGTCCTCCTCGTCACTGTCCGGGCTGACACCGAGTCCCCCCGTCCCCCTCCGCGGGGCTGATGCGGATCCCCCGTATCCCCGTCCGGGCTGACGTCGGGTCCTTCCCGTTCCCCTCCGCCAGGCTGGTGCGGGTCCCCCCGATCCCCACCGGGACCAACTTCTGCCGCTGCCCCCCGCAGCCCCCAGTCCCCCGGACCCACCTCGCATCGTGTCCGCCGCGGTCAGGGCGCCGGCGGGCGCATGGGGCGGCGAGGGGGTCCGGAGCGGCGCGGGGCGCGGCG
>VXAC01006140.1:213667-229447 GCA_013399225.1 Rhipidura dahli | reverse complement strand
GCGACCCCCGCTCGGCTGTGGCCGCGGGGCGCTCGGAGCTGCCCCCCGGGGCTGCCCGCCCCCGGGAGGGCCGTGCCGGTGCCCGTCCTGCTCCGGCTCGCCCAGGCACGGGGTCGGCTGCGTGTCCCGCTGAATCTCCGCTCCCTTGCTTCACTCGGCTCCCGTGCAGCCCCGCTGTCCCCGCCAGGCGCTGTCCCCGGCTCTGCGCGGGAACCCCACAAACCCCCGGCAGGACAGGACACGGCGGGGGGCCTCTGCCGAAGGTGCAACACCTGGCGCTGGGGGGGAATGTGGGGAGCGCGGGGACCCCCGTGCGGCTGCCCCAAGTGCCAGGGTGCAGATGCTGAGTTCTGGGATTACATCCCACCTGGGAGACCTGCGGGTCGGGAATGGCGCCATGGAAGTAGTGGGAAGCCTTGAAGGTGGCAGGGAGGCATTCCCACCCTTTCCTTCATGCTAGGACATACACAGGTGGCTTTGGGGCCTGGGGTTTTGTGCCAGATAAAGGAACACCAGGACACACTGCCTCAGACATGCAGAGATGGTGGCTCTGGACCACACAACGCGGCCTCACTGTGCAGAGCCTGAGATGTCAGCATGGGGCAAAGTCCCCTGGCTGGGGTTTGCGGTGCACCAGGTCACCCTGGTGCCACATCACAGGGGTGGAGGCGGCTGGTCCTGGTCACGCTGGGCCAGGGCTCAGGTGCCAGGGTCAGTGCTCAGCAATGCCCAGAGATGCCTGGGTCCTGGGGACAGTGGCAGTAGCCTGGAGACCTGATGTGCATGGAGAAGGCATCTGCCATAGGCATGAGCACAACTCCCACTGCAGACATGGACCTGGCACCCACCATGGGCGTAGACCTGGCATCACCACAGGCATGGAAGTGTTATCTGCCATGAGCATGAGCGTGGCATCTGCCACGAGCACGGCATCCAGTCGTGGTCACAAGCGTGGCACAGCCACATCAGCCATGGACATGGAGACGACATCCACCACAGGCACTGATGCAGCCACCATCACCACCCATGCCATCACTGCATCCTCCCTGGATGGCCTCCTGCCCTCACAGTTAGGCCCTGAGGGGACACCTCAGCCCCACAACACTCCAGTCAAACCATTTAATCGCAACTGAAGAGGGCAATTTCAAACCACATCCATCCCAAAGGCTGAGCTGAGCCGGGGGTGCGGGGATGTTGATGGGCCGCTGGCAGAGGGGCTCCCCTGCTGTTCCTGGAACTGTCCCCCTCCTCTGGCTCTGGCAGGTGGCAGTGGCAGAGGGACGATGGGGCTGAGCCGTGGTGGCACTTTGTGTGCTCTCATCCATGAGAACCGCCCGGCCCTGCTCAGGCGCGGGAGCGGCTGCGGCGGGGAGGGGGACACGGGCTGGGGGCTGGGAGGTGCGGGGGGCGGAGGGGCCGAGCCGCCCAGCGCGCTCCAGTGCTGCTGTCTGACATGATTTTGCTGATGGCGATTGGGAACGGGTTCGCTGCTCTCGCCGGTCGGATTCGCTCCTTCCTCCCGGCTTTCCTGCCTCCTCCGCATGGATGGGCACGCAGACGGGACGAGGGCCGACGTCTCGCCTCGCTCTTCGCAGGCTCTGCTTGCAGCACGGCTCCTGCGAGGACAGCCCCGGATGGAGCCAGAAATCCCACCCCGGTGCGCATCCCCAGAGCCTCGGGCAGGATTAGCCCCTGCGCCGGCGGCGTGCGCAGCGAGGCCGCTGTCGTCCCCCGGGGTCACGGGAGCTGCCCGAAGCAGGTCACCCTCATTAGCCCCGTTTCAGATGGGGAAACTGAGACCGGGAGCAGCGCAGTGACTCTTCGTGGCACGCAGGGTCTAGCCCCGGCGAGCTCGCCCCTCCCAAAAGGCGGTCGCCGATTGCTGCTGTTGGGACAGTCGCGGCTGAATCGCGCCAGAGCGAGAGCGAAAATACTCCCCGAGTGCTCGGCGCAACCCAAAAGTATGAGGAGGTTACATAAGCGGCACCACACCTGCCGTGAGCAACGCGGGACCCACGCACCCATCCACGCACCCGCTCCCCGCCGCCGTCCCCTTAACCCTTCGTGTGCGGCACCCGGTCCGGCACCGACAGGTTCGGAAATGACCCGGGGAAAGGCCCAGGGGAGAAGGAGGTGCTGCAGGGTTACCTGAGCAGCTGCTGGGTGCTGCAGATCTGGGACTCAGCCCCGTGGTTTTGGGGCCACAAGAGTGGAGGTGGAGAGGCTCTACCAGAGCAGGATCCCTTTTTCTGGTGAGCAGGGTCTCACCCCATGGACTTGGCCGGGTTTAAATTGGGGTCCTGATTCCAGGAAAGCCAGAGCGAGGTGAAGCCTGTTCACTGGTGGCTGAGCCCCTGGGGTAACATCTGTTCCTGAGAGAGGAGCGGCCTTGCCCGGGGCTGTTTCTGCTGTGGCAGCACTGGAGGTGACAGAACCTTCAAAAACGCTCTCCCCCTCCCCACGCTGTGACAGGAGCTGGTACAGCTCTGTCCACAGCTCCTTGGTACAGAGACCCTCACCCCAATATCTGCTGGTGCTGTTCCTGGTGATGGGAAGCAGCGGGGCTGGAGGGCCAGAGCTGCCTTTGGTTCCTGGGTGGTGCCAGGCCCGGACTGGGTGCCAGGAGCTGCACCCGCCAGGGAAATGCTGGGGGACAGGTCCAGCGGGGCTGGATCCAGCCCAGTGCAGGTGGCACCAGTGGCAGAGGAGGGAAATGGCCACCAGGAAGGGATAAGGAAGCAACAACTGACATTGCCACCATCCAGCACTTCTCCTGGCCCAGACTCGCTGCCAAATCAAACCTGCAGGGCCAGGGCGGACGGCGGGGCACTGCCAACCTGTGGCAACACTGAAGTGGCCACCGCTGGCACGGCTCTGCCGCCAGGATCAGCCCAGCCGGCCCCCGGCTGGCCCGGAGGTGAGCAGGAATTCCGGATGACACCATCGCGCCTTAATCACTGTTTGCTCTCCCTCGCGCCCCACCCAGCCAGAGGGGAACCTTCTGCCAGCATCGCCGCCCCACACCCAGAGCCCCTCACCCCACTCGGGGACCACCGCCGGGGCTGTGACAGCAGCCCCGAGCTCGGCGAGCCCCGGGCTGGCACTACCGGACCCCGCGGTGGCTCTGCCGTGGGCTCCCTGCCACGGGCACTGCCAGGCTCCTGCCGTGACTCAGTTTCCCACGGGGAATGGCTGACCTGCCCGGCAGGGAGTGGGTCACGGGGTGAACACGGCACTGGTGTCCCCAAACCTCATCCTCAGGTGCTGGCATCGGGATGGTGTCCCATAGCAGCCCCCAGCCTCAGGACTGGGCAGGAGTTCTGTCCCCCAGTCCCAGGGCTGGGTGGGGGTCCCGTCCCCCAGTCCCAGGGCTGGGTGGGGCTCCAGCCGTGTCCCCCCATACCGGGCTGGAGGCGGGGGCAGCAGTGGTGCCCGAGGGGACTGCAGAGGAACTGCAGCAATCGCGACCACTGAGCCTCATTGTGTCCCCCCGGCTGTGGGGGTGACACGAGAGGGCACCCCTTCTCAGGGGCTGGGTCCCACTGCTTTGCTCTCTCTGTGGTGTCAGTGCCACCCTTGCTCCCAGACCTGCTGCCGAAGCGCCTCGGTGGTGCAGGACGAGGGTCCCTCAGCTGTGCCAAACAGGGCAGTATCCTCAGCCCATGGGGATGAGATGTGGCTTGGCCAGCTGCGCCAGTCCTGGCAGCCAGTGGGATCGGGCATGGTGCTGGGCACGTGGCCCGGCTGCAGTGGTGTGAGTCACTGCAGTTCGGGGCTGCTTATGCAAAGGCTGGCATGGGCTGTGGCATGGGGCTGTGGGGCCATGGGGCTGTGGGGCTGTGGGGCCATGGGATGGGGCTGTGGGGCTGTGGGGTCACAGGGCTTTGGGTGCAGGGTGGGTGCCACTCGGGCACACTGAGGGTGCAAAGCAGAGCACGGAGAAGAGGGAAACTGAGGCAGCAGTGGGGGTGCACCCCTGACTCCTGCAGCCCGTGGGGGCTGTCCCTGTCACCGCCCGGGCCGGGAGCTGGGGGGCAGCAGGGCCAAGTGTAACCGGAGCCCCCGGGCTGGCCTGACCCGCTCACGGCTCACGTAACGCCTGCCCGGTGCTTATGCAATAGCTGCTGCCATGTGGCTCTGAGGGACACCCAACGCCGCGGCAATTACCCGGCCCCTAATCAGCAGCGACGCGGGATAACGAGGCTAATTGGAGCCGCGGCCAGCAGAGCTGCCGGGGGGGGGACATTCAGTCTTACCCTGCACCCCGAGGGGTGTCCCAAGCAATTAGTGACTGCTAAGCCTTCCTTAGGGGCTGGGGGAGAAGGGAGGGGTCGTGGCCAGGCTGGACCCCACTGTGCTCCGGGCAGCGGCCGTGGGTGTCCACTGGGATGGAGCACGGCATCCCCACCCCTGCCTGCATCCCCATCCCTTCCTGTATCCCCATCCTTGCCTCTGTCCCTGTTTGCATTCCTGTCCATCTGCTTCCCTATCCCTTCCTGCATCCCCATCCCTGTCTTATAGTCATCCCCATCCTTCTGCATCCCCATCCCTCCCGACATCCCCATCCCTTCCTACATCTCCATCCCTGTCTCCATGCCCACCCCTGCCTGCGTCCCCCTCCCTCACTCCCGTGGCGCAGTGATGCTCCAAGTAGGTCAGTGGGCCGCGGTGTTGGGTGACCGTGGGCAGCTGCAGCACCTGCTCCGGGGGGCTTTGCTCCCTTTATCCCCGGTTGCCCCGGCCCTTGGCCGAGCCCACCCCCTGCTCACCCCAGTGGGCTCCGTGATCCCCGGGGAGGGGGCAAAGGCAGCGTCTCCCTGCCCCAGACTGCAGAGCCCTGACTCACCTCATCGCACAAATTATGCCCAAATCAGCGCTTGAAGGACGGTCCTGCCCCGCCCCCACCCAGGACACCCCCTCCCTTCCTGGTGCCCCGGGGGGCTCAGCCCGGCGGCGTGGGGTGCAGGGGGCTCCCCGGGCAGCTCCCCCCGGCACTCGCCCCCGGCTCGGGCGGCGCAGCCTCCGCTCGGCACCGTCCCGGGCACCGCGCGGCGCTGCCGAATCTCCAGCGTAATAATTAGGAGATAAACAGGAAAGAGGAAGGGGCAGATTTCATATTCCGCCCCGATCCCCCCGGGACAGATAAAAGCGGAGTGGGGGGACTCAAGGGGGCTTTTTTCCCACTTGTTTCTGCTGAATCAAACATTTTTCCTCCTGCTTAGAAGATTTTCTGGCTCCCCCCGTTCCCCCCGCTCCCGCCTTAATGAGGTTTTGCTGTAAAAGTCTCCGAGCCTCAACCATGGCCTTGAGTTAATCTCCAGGCACCTTCAAAGCCGGGTTGTTCCTGCCCGCCCCCCCATCCCAGCCCCTCCTTCACCTCCATCTTTTTGAACTTCCCAGCCACAAAATTGCTGAGTTTCATGTGATGCTTCTTCTCCCGCGCCCGGCGGCAAGCACGGGGGTCCCGGGGCAGAGGGGGCCACATGGCAGGGACATGTCCCTAGGGCTGGTCCCTCCAGGTGGAAAAGCCACCCGCCTTTGAAGGGAACCCCCAAACAGGGGTGAAAAGGGGATATTTGGAGACTTTATTTTGCCCCCAAATCGGAATATTGTGGAAACACTGCAAATGAATAGCCCATGGCTCGGGGCCACCGAGATGGTGGCCTTGTCTTTGTCACCAATGGTGAGGCTCTGGGGGCTGGTGACACCCTGTGGGGCAGGCAGAGGATGTGGCAGGATGTGCAGGCTCGTTGGGTGCCAGGAGCATCCCCCCTCCAGGGCTCAGCTGGGGATGACCGTGGGACCCCAGGCTGCAGCTGGTGCTGGTCAAGGTCCTGTCCTGGCTGCCCACTCAGGGCTCTACCCTGGGAAGCAGAGCTGGTCCCTGGGGAAGGGGCTTGGGAGCTGCACAGGCCCTCAGTGGCATCCCTGCTGCCAGGACAGAGCCTGGTCCTCAGAGCACCCATCCATCCCTGCTGGGGGCTCTGGGCTCCCCACCCTACCCACCACCTGTGTGGGTGCTCAGCCCCGACCACAGTGGGGCCGAAAGCCCGGGAATGGGAGAAGCAGGAGCTGACAGCATCTGAGCTGCTCGAGTGTGGGGTGCTGCTCTGTCCCACCCGTGCTGGAGCCATCGGACACCGCCGGGCTCCCTCCTCCTGCCCCCGGTGCCCTGGGCTGCCCGTGGTGCCCATACCTGGGCGTCCCGCTCCAGAGCCGATCTGGAGGCTTTAGTGCAAGTTAATCCCAGCAATCCCTTAATTCCAGGGACCGAAATAGGAAAGATCAGTAGGTCAGTGGGAAAAGCTCCTGGCCAAAGTTAACACGTTAATGCAGAGAGAAGGCGAGGGAAAGAGAGGGGAGGGGAAAGTGCCCAGGAATCTGCTGCTGGCCCACCCCGTGCCCGGGCTCTGGCCACTCTGCATCCCACTGGTTTGGGGCTACCAAGCACTGGTGGCCCAGGAGGGCTTGGCAGCTCCCGGTCTGGTGCAATTTTGGGAAGGAAGGGGGGTTTTCCCCTCTCACCGAGCACCCCGAGCCCAGCGCTCGCAGCCCCGAGGCGATCCCGGAGCGTTACCGCCCGGGCTCCGGAGGCGAAAGGTTGCGCATTAGAGCCGGCACCGCTGAACGGCCCTAATTAGGGCTTGGCAGCGCCCGCCTTGGCCCCGTAAGCACCTTTTTGGCTGCTGCTCTGGAAAAAGCCGTGCCGGAGGGCTTAGCTTTTAATACAGCCAAAGCCCAGGTGAGCCACCCACCGCTGCCCAGGGGCCGGTCCCAGCCCCGGCTGAGGGGCTCATCTCTGGTTATGGGTCCCAGCTCCAGCTGTGGCCTCCGGGGGCTTCACCTAGTGGCCCCCCACAAGACCCCCCAGCCCTGCAGTGCCGGTGCTGCTGCTGGCACATGCCAGCACGAACCTCCCAGGGCCTTTCCCTGCATCCCCAGCCACTTTCCCTTGGGGTTGGGTGCTTTTGGGCAATAATATCGCTATGGGAGCAGTTTCCTTAAATCCATCTTTGTTACCACAAGCAGCTTAGCACCAGAAACTCTTTTCCTCTCTGTTCTTTTAATACGATCCCAGCTTAGCAAAGCCCCGGGCTTAGCCACTGCCCCTGCAGTGCAAGTGAGGAGAGGAGAATTAAATAATATGAAAGGAGAAAACAAAGGGTTCTGCTTGATTTAAGCAGCTGGGGGGGGGGTGGCAGAAGCCCACCCCTGCCTCGGGGGAGCCACTGGGGTTACCTGAGGGGGGGATGCTCGGTGGGATGATACAGGGTGGGGCCCCCCTGGGATGCCTCGTTTTTACAGGTCAGTGGGTCAGGGATGCTGTGATGCTCTCAGCCATTGCTCCTGCTGACAGATCCCAAGGGAGATAAGGTGCCTCAAATACCTCACTACACTTCTTGGTGGCAAATATTCCCATTTTCTGGAGTTTTTCCGTCTTGGGCTCTGCCAGAACCAGTGAAAAGCTTGGGAGAACTCAGTGCCCTTTGCAGAGGCAGCATCACACCAAGACACGGGCCTTCCCCGCATTTCCCACCGCAGCAGCCCGGGATGGTGCTCCCTGCCCGCCGGGCAGACCCTGCTCTCGAGCTGGGCCCGTGGGCTGGGGGTTCCTGCTCATCCCTAGCTCCCAGCTGTCCGGGCTGGCTTCCATGGCTGCCACCGTGGCTCACCTTGGACTCCGCTCCCGGCACAGCCCAGCGCCCGGCTGGGTTGCTGGGGAGACGGGCTGGTTTATTTACCATCGGGGCTGCGATAAGGAGTGTGAAAGGAGAGGAGGAGCACATGGTGTCCAATGTGCCTGACCCACTTTTCCATCGCCCGGGCATTGCTCGCCCTCGGCGATTGGATTGCAGCGGCTGCGGAGCCGCCAGGGCTCGGGCGTCCTTCCTCCCGAACCCCGTTTGCTCCGGCTCGGCTGGGGACAGAGGAGAAGCATCCCTGGGCACCGGGAGCGGACGCCGAGGCGCAGCGATGGGGATGGGGACCCGCGTGGGAGCTCTGCGGGGCTCTCCTCGCGCCCGTCCTTGGCTGTGGTCGCGGCCCCCGCCGGCGCTGGCACAGTGGCCCAGATCTGCCATTCCGCATGGCTGCCCCGGCTGTCCCCGGGGCCGGGCGCCGGCAGGCAGGGCGCTCGCTCGGCGCCTCGCGCGCCCGCCCGCTAATCCGACATGACTCTTCCATTAGAGACGAGATGCCGGCAAAGAGCTTTTCGGTGTAGGAATTAACTCCTTCTCCCACCCCGCAGCTCCCTGACCTGGAGCGCCGGCTCCGGCTCTGTTGCCTGCGTGGCCCGGGGTCTGCGGGATGGGGGGGTCCCGCCGATGTCACTCCAAGCCTGGGGGCGGGATGGTGCCCCGGGGGACCCGGCTAAGCCCCTACACGTGCATCTCCCATTCTCCTTCTCTGAGAATGAGGGATGGGAGCAGCGACCCAGCGTCGAGGTGGCAGAGGGTGCCAGAGAGGGGCTCCATGGACCCCCTGGGTGGCAGGAGGGGCCCCAGCCCAGTCCCTGTCCCTGGCTGCAGCACGGCCGTTTCCCTTATCGATCTTCTCTGGTTTGTTAATTATCGGCTCCAATCGAGCCTGATCAGAGCCACGGCTTCCTGCAAAGGCCCTGTTGTGGTTTTGGTCATTCCTCCCCCATCCTGAGGTGCTGGGGCTGCTGGGGAGCATGTAGGACCCAAAGGGGAATTTGGGGAGCTGGGGACAGGTGGGATTTGGGGTGCATGTCCTGGCCAGGGGGTGCTCCCTAAGCGGGGCACCTGGGATACGGTGGGGACTGAAGGAGGGGGAAGAGCCCAAGGCAGGAGCCAGCACATGGACCCCTGAATGGCACAAATGTCCCAGAGCAGAGGTGCCAGCATCTCACATGTGACACTGGGGGACAGCAGCTCTGGGTCTGGCAGAAGAGGAGGTCAAAACAGGGCAGGGTTCACTCTCCAGGACCAACCACTGCCCCAAGGACAGTCACCTTCCCTCACTGTGCCAGACCTGTCCCTCATGTCCCTGCTCCCCAGCAGCCATTCAGGGGGGCTGACAGCAGTCCCCAGTCCCCTGCTCCAGGGACAAGCCCCAACATCCTTCCAGAAGGGAAGCAAAGCTGATCCTGCCTGGTGCTGGGCCCAGGGGAAGCACCCCCACTCTGCCTCCTCGTGCCACTCCACCGGGTGAAGAGGATGGGCACTCGTGTGCCTTGGCCACCCTTCAGTGTGCTCAGGGCTGGGGTCTGGCCCTGGATGGAGTCAGGAGCCCACAGATATCCTGTTCCCTTGCCTGTGGTCTTGGAAAACACCCTGGAGAGAGGGCTCATCCCCAGGATACAGAGGGGAAAATGAGGCACAGAGTGAGGAGGGGACGTGCACCATGATGGGCTCTGCAGAGCTGCTGGCTCTGGGGCATCGTTGGGTGCTTGAGCCCTGTCCCTGCCAGGGTGGGCTCTACTGCCCTCGGGGCTCCACCTAAGGGGACTTAAGGGGCAGCCACCCCGCAGCAGCCCCACAAAGCTGCTGCAGAACAGGCAGGGAGTGCTCACAAAGGGCTAGAGAGGGGCTGGGGAGGGGCTGCTCTCACCTGGTGTTCTCACCGTCTGCAGAGATCACTAATGTTCTCCCCATCACCTCCCCCATCACTGCAGTGTCCCTGGGCAGGGGACCTTTTGTCACCCTGGGCTGGGTCGGTTCAGGTCAGGATGCTGTATAACACTGGCTGTGAGCACCTGGCTCACGGTTGGGATGTCCCAATGGAGAGTTAACCTGGATCCCAGCCAGCCATGTGACCGTCACCTCCTGTGCTGCTATGTGGCCCTGGGACAAGGACCTCTAGCAAGGGAACAACCCTGCAACAGCCAGAGAGGACAGGACTGGGGACAGCTGCTCTCCCTGTCCCTTGGAGTGACTCCAGGACAGCCCAGCCCAAGGTGGGCACTCTGTGGTGCTCTGGGACTCAGAGTGGGGGACATCCACCAAAGCCAGTTTGGGAGGTCACAGCCTGGCACCCGGGGTCTCCTGATCCCCCCAGAGCAGAGAGATGCCCAAAAGGACATGACCTCTCCTCCCATCCCGGGCAGGGGCCAAAACATGCACTGATTATATTTGAGGGACTCTTTGGCTGCAGATCAGGGTGTCCTCACTCTTCCTCCACACCGGAGAGCTCAGACTCCATGGCAGGGTGGGGCTGTGGTGCTAGTGAAGGAAACCATCCCCAAAATCCCAGTGCAGAGCCACCCATGAAATATTCAGGCTGCTCTGCACAATTCCCACCTTGCCGCCTTTGAAAGCACCATGAATATTGCAGGTGGGCATTAAAGTTTCAGGGCTGCCATATTTCAGGACACTGTCACCATGGGAAGTCCCTCCACCAGGATGTGTCACACCTTTGCTAGGCTCCAGTGACCTCTTTCTCTCCAGTTTACCCCAAAAACTGGTGGTGGAGATGGGCTGGGCCCTTGAAGTGCTACAACAGCAAACCAACACGAAGCTCCTCACCGTATCCCTGGAATGGACTGGCACAGTTCAGGGAAGAGTTGCAGGAGGTCCTGCAGGACTGGGGGAAAGCAGAGGTCATGGTCACCCCACCCCAAGGCTCGGCCGTGGTCCCCACTGCCCCAACAGCAGCGTGGCCTTTCCAGGCACGGGAAAAACTCCCTGAGCACCTCGGAGGGTTTCATCCTCATGTCATGAGCTTTCCAGGTCAGCCCCCACCAGAAGGGACCATTCCCTTCTCATCTGCCTGCTCTCATAACTTGGCTCTTCCCGTGTTTATATAACAGCGACGTCTCCTGCGGACCGGGGAGAGAATTGGCCGGGGAGAAATAATGAGGATAATTCAAGTCATTTGGGAAGATGAGGTTTGTGAGGTGCCCAGCGTCTTCCACCTTTTACATGTTGTCTCTAATCATCCGCAATCTCGGGTGGCCATTGATGGAGCTCGTTGCTGTGGTGACGGATGAATAGCCCTGGGATTGTACCATGCCAAAAAAGTGCTGTCCTTTCCATCAAAACAACAACAACAACAAAAATATCATTTTGTTCAGGAAATTAAGCAGTTTGCAACCAAATAGCAGTGCCTGAAAAGGCTCCTGCGTCCGTCCCTTCCTCCCGGCTCCCGCGGCTGTGTTGGGTTTGTCAGGAACATGCCCAGCGCCCTGGAGGGTCCTTTGTGTGCGCCAGACAAGGAGAAGGTGGTAATTGCAAGGGGGTTTCTAACCCACTGAGCCTTTTAAAAGAATTTGATGCCCCCCTACACCTCTCTGCTGGCCCAGATGTGTGTCACGCAGGCAGGCAGCGCGGGGCCGGGGGCTGGCACAGCACTAGGTTAATGTGTTAGCTGTGTGCAGCCGGGATCCAGGGGACAGGGAGGTGTGGATGACCGGTGCCCAGGCAGGGTGTCGGGGCTCAGGTCCTGCTCGTTCCCTGGGGAAGCAGCAATTCTCAGTGGTGAGGGCCAGCATGGGGCTCCTGAGCTGCAGAGAAGTGTGGCCAAGGCCAGACGAGGAGCACAGGGCGCCTGCCATTGCCAGCCTCCGTGGTTTTCCACATAAACTCCCTCCCAGGTGGATACCAGTTTTCCTTCCTCCCCAGATGCTCGGGAAGCTTCTCCTGGGGTGGCTGCTGGAGATGCTCTCGAGCTGTGCCACTGGATGTGGGTAGCAGAGCCCTTGGGGACAAGGCTGCCAGGCTGGGAAGGGGAGGCTTTGAGATCTGCCCAACCAGGGATTGACCCTCCCCGTGCTGGAACCACACTGCCAGGTCTACAGCTATATGCTGTGGGTGTTTGTACAACCCCAAACTGGCTTGGGTTGGGAGGGACCTTAAGTCCAACCAGTGCCACCCCTGCCATGAGCAGGGACACCTCCCACTGTCCCAGGCTGCTCCAAGCCCCAATATCCAGCCTGGCCTTGGGCACTGCCAGGGATCCAGGGGCAGCCACAGCTGCTCTGAGCACCCTGTGCCAGCGCCACTGGATCACTGTGTTGTCACACAGTGTATGGCCCATGCGTAACCCCTGTTACTACTCTGGGCCACACTTTGAGCCAGGGGTCTGGTCACTGTTGGCATCTTTGGTGCTCCCAAACACCACCCACCAGTGATGGAATCATAGAATCATAAAATCGTGGAATATCCTGAGTGGAAAAAGACTAACAAGGATCATTGAGTTTAACTTCTGGCCCTGCACAGACACCCCAACAACCCCACCCTGGGCATCCCTGACAGCGCTGCCCAAACACCCCTGGAGCTCTGGCAGCCTTGGGGCCGGGACCATTCCCTGGGCAGCCTGGGCAGTGCCCCAGCAGCCTCGGGGGGAAGAACCTTTCCCTGAGCTCCATCCCAAGCCCTGACACAGCTGCAGCCCTTCCCTGGGCTCCTGTCCCTGGCCCAGAGCAGAGCTCCGCCCCTGCCCCTCCGCCTCCCCTCGGGAGCAGCTGCAGCCCCCGAGGAGCCTCCCCTCAGTCTCCTCTGCTCCAGCTGAACGAACCGAGTGACAGGGATGGTATAATTCGGAGCTGTGTTACTCGGACATCCATCCTGAAACAGTCTAAGAAGCCGTGGGGCGAGTGCCCAGCTGGCAGCCAGGGAGAGCCCTGAGGCGCAGCGGGGTCGGAGCCAGTCCCCGCACCTTGGGGCAGCGAGAAGGAGGAGGGAGAAGAAGGGATGGGCCCACGGGGAGAAAACATTTTAGACGACCTGAGGAGAAGAAATGAGCTAAGTTCCCGCAGCTCCAGCCCCTCGTCGGGCGAGAGCCGCGGGCAGTGCTTTGCCAGCCGTCCCCAGCGCCCTCCACGCTCCCTGGGCTCAGCCAGAGCCAGATGGAGGCACATCTTGGCTGCACGGAGAACGAGGCAGTGAAGCGGGCTGGGGAGATTAACTGCACGGGGAAAACAAGCTCGCCAGACTCCGCGGAGCTCAGGACCCCTGTGCGTGTGTGTGAGAGAGCACACGCGTGTGCTCCGAGCACACTGGGACACACACGTACAGAGGGAACGAGGAACTGGATGTGTTTGTGTACTTGTGTGTTTGACAGAGCCGGTGAGCCCGCGCCTCGCCTCGGAGGGGCAGCCGGGTATTGGCGATGTGGCCTCATCCTTTAATTGCTCTGCTTTGATAACAGTGATAATTGGCTGGAAATCGATACTGTTTTGCTCCTGTTTCTCCCATCCTGTCTCACCCATCCTCCCCTCCCTTCCCGGACGCCGTCGTGCTCTTTAGTGGGTGACATTTAAAGGCTCTGCCACAGCCATTAGATAACCCAGGCGGAGAAGATGCTGTGGAGAGGGCTGATGCCGGCAGGGATGGAGGCAGCTCCCCTCTCCTCTCCCACGGCTCAGGGACAGATGGAGGCGATGCTCCAGCAGCGTGTCCTGGTGCTGTGGGAGTCACAGGGGTGGGGGACCGGCGGATCTGGGGATGAGGGAAGAGTGGAGCGGGGAAGGGACAAACCCAAGCTGTGTCGGCCAGGAAATCCCTCCGGCTTTGGCTCTGAAAATTGTGCCAGAGCATCACCGGAAGATGTGTATTCATATCCTCCTGCCCAGCCTGCCCTGCCCTGCGTGCCCCCTGCCTCCCCAGCACGGTGTCCCCAGCTCCTGCCACGCTGCCCCAGCCACATGTTGGATCTCAGAGCCCCCAAGGTCAGGGACCTCCCGGTGCCCTTGCAATGGCCTTCACAGAGCAGCCCCTGTGCTCCACCTGCCCAGCCAGGGCTGCTGGGGCTTTGTCCCCCCAAAAGTTGCCCTGACCCCCAAAGCTGAAGAGCCTGGGGAGTGGGACAGCAGCACCAGAGGGTACATGGGGAGTCCCAGGAGCGAAGGGTACATTGGGCTGGAACTAGCAGCCCCAGGGCCCTGGTCTGCAATAGCCAAGGGACTCTCATTAGCCAAAGGACCCTTGTTACCTGAACGGCTCTCACTAGCAAACCAGGGTCCAGGGACCCCCTCTGCAGGGCTGGCAGTGAGTGAGGGATGCCTGGGAGGCTGCAGGTGAGTTACCTGTGCCCTCACTTTCCAGGGGCACCTCTATGCCCACCTGCTCCGTTACCAGCACACACCTCCCCAGGGTACCTGTGCGTTCACCATCCTCAGGTAACTGTGTGCCCACCTCTGTGGGTACCCGTGCACCCACTATTCCAGGTATCTGTGCTTTCACCTTCTCCAGGTGCCTGTGCACCCACCATCCCCCGGTACCCGTGTGCCCACCATCCCCGGGTCCCTGTGTGCCCACCATCCCCCGGTACCCGTGTGCCCACCATCCCCGGGTCCCTGTGTGCCCACCATTCCCCGGTACCCGTGTGCCCACCATCCCCGGGTCCCTGTGTGCCCACCATCCCCCGGTACCCGTGTGCCCACCATCCCCGGGTCCCTGTGTGCCCACCATTCCCCGGTACCCGTGTGCCCACCATCCCCGGGTCCCTGTGTGCCCACCATCCCCGGGTCCCTGTGTGCCCACCATTCCCCGGTACCCGTGTGCCCACCATCCCCCGGTACCCGTGTGCCCACCATCCCCGGGTCCCTGCGCCCACGTCCGTGGGTTCCTGGTGCCACCTGGTGGCCGCGCGGCCCCGACCCGGGGGTGCCCGGGGTGGGAAATGCCCCAACCTGTCTCCGCAGGGACCTTTGTGCTGCCCCAAGGGCACCCCGAGAGCGGAGCCCGGCCCGCGCCTCTCCTCAAACCAAAAGCGAGCCGAACCCCGCGCCCCAGGCCGCTGAAAGTCGGGGCAAAGCTCTCTGTAGTCGCCCTGGGCAGGGAGGTGCTGGGGAGACTCCCGAGCAGAGCTTGGCCGTGGCTTCCCGGGGGGTTTTGCTCCTCGGTGTTCCCCAGCCCCAGCACAGCGGGCGTTTCCTCCTGCGGGGTCATCCCCGGGGAACCCCATCGCGATGGCAGTGGGGAGGACTGGACCCCCGGCACGGACACACGGGCTCGGAGGGGAGTCCTGGATCCAGGGCTGGGCACACGAGCTCAGAAGTGAATCAGCCCCGCGACCAGCTGGGCCCTCTGAGCAAAGCTTTGACTGAACAAACCCCCACATCATCCAGTGCTTGGTGAAGAGCGGCAGGAACAGTTTGTAGCCGGGAATCCCTTCCAGCTGGAGACCCCTGGAGCATCCCACCCATCCACACCATGGATGGTGCACAGCCCCAGACCCCGGAGATGGGAGTCCCAGCCCCACTCCCACCGCCAGGGTAGAGCCGGCTGCATCCTGCCCCTATGGATGGGGTGGGGGCAGAGCGCTGTCCCCCCAGCAGTCACAGGCATGACCCCAATCCTCTGCCCTACAGCTCAAGCCCCCGCAGTGTCCCAGCCTCTTCAGTCATGGAATATCTGTGTCCCAGCCCCTATAGCTCGAGGACAAGGGTCTCACCCCCTTCCTACAGCCTGGGTCTGAGTGTGACGCAGCTCCTGCACTGGAGGCTCCCAGACCCCTCTGTCTCCAGGGGAGTCTGGCTGTGTCCCACCCGACAGCCCCACACGAGGGTCGCAGCCCCCTCAGCTATAGACTGGGCACACCTATAACTCCGTCCCTCCAGTCAAGGGGATCGGAGCTCCCTCCCCTCTGGCCAGGGCACACCTACACCCCCGTCCCTATAACCAGGGGGTCGCAGCCCTCTCCCCATTGCTGGAGCACATCTATAGCCCAGCCCCGTCCCCTGTGCCCCAGTCCCTAGAGCCGGGGGAGGGAGGTGTCGCAGCCCTCCCCGCTATTCCCGGAGCTCACCTTCACTCTCGTCCTTACAGCCGAGGGGGTCACAGCCCCCTCCCCTATTGCTGGAGCACACCCACACCC
>VXAC01006140.1:201845-213576 GCA_013399225.1 Rhipidura dahli | reverse complement strand
GTGCGGCGCTCGGGGAGGGCTGAGCCCGCGGCCCCTTCTTTCTGCAGGGACGCTCGATCGACAGCAGCTGCCGAAGGTTTGTCCGTGGGGCAGCGGGCGGCAGCCGGGACCCCCGAGGGATCCGCCGCTGCCGGGGCTGCCCTGGCTGCGAGTGCCCGAGGAGAGGCCGGTTCGGGTCGGGAGGATCCCGGTGCGGTGATGGGAGCGGTGGTTTGAACTCTGCGAGGGACCCCCCCGGTGCGGAGCCAAAACCCGCATCCCCCAGCTGAGGACGAGGAGGAATAAACCAGAGGTGATCCGGTTCCGTCTCACGGGAGCGCTCCTGGCAGGGTAATGGTTTCGTGTTCCTCTTGTTTATTCCCACGGTGAAATAAGTTTTGTAGGAGCAGGAAGGGAAGCGACAGAGCTGGCTGGGATGTGGTGGGTACTTTGTGTTTCCCACAAAGGCAGCACTGCTGGGATCTCCTGGTACAAACGCTGTGGCTTTGTGCCCGAGCTGGAGCCACCCGCACCGACCATGGTCCTGCTCACATCCTCTCCCCTTGTTCTGTGTCAGAGCTGGACCGGCTGCAGCCACGTTGTCCACACACATTGGAATTGTATGTGGTTTTTGTTTGTGCCTCATGGTTCTCATTTGGAACGCTGTGGTGGGTTTGGCCCTGTACACCGTGTGTGGCTGGAAGGGGCTGATTCCTGGGGTTGGAGGTAACTGCATGTGATCCAGAGAGAAATTATTAAGATTAAATTTAAAATTAGGTTCCAATGTGTCATCTGTTTTCCCTGGGAAGGTGTTCTGGAATTGGATCTTACTGCTGGAAAGAAAACCTTATCCTTATTTCCAGCCTAACCATATTACTGTTCCCCTTACCCACGTATGTCAGAACACAGCGTCAGTGGGTTCTTTTTGCATCGCTTGCGTCATCTTCCTGAGAATTAAAAAACTAAACCAGGCTTGAAATGAAAACTAAAATGTGACTGACGGGGCCTGCACTGGGCATTGGAGGTGTGGGCGTTTACAGGGGGCATCAGCAGTGCTGTGGGGGCTCATCTCGTACCGGTGGAGAGCGAATTGTTCAGGTCTGATGTGCTCGTCTGTCACCAGGAGTTTAGGGAGCCTCGTAGTGCAGGAGGGAGAACCGGGAGCCAGTTCCTGTTGGCTTTCCAGTCTGGCTCTGGGCAGCTCCTGGCCACCGAGCTCTGGGTGGCTCAGGGCCCCAGGACACAGATTTTAGGAGCCCCGAGTGCTCGAGGGCCTGGGGTTATGTTGTTGTGCACGTGCGGGAACTGAGCTCTCTTGGGATCCTTTGTGCTCCTTCCTGATCAGCTGCAGCACACAATGCCTGAGCGCTCCGGCCCTCACAGCTGTCCCGGGTTTATTTTTGATTCCTGGTTGCAGCTCGGCGCCTCGGAGGAGCGAGGATGGCTCAGGAGACAAACCAGACGCAGGTGCCTCTGCTGTGTACCACGGGCTGTGGGTTCTATGGCAGCCCCCGCACCAACGGGATGTGCTCCGTGTGCTATAAGGAGTTCCTGCAGAGGCAGCAGAGCAGTGACCGGATAAGTCCTCCAGGTAGACGATTTTTTTTTTGAAATCTGTCTTAAATGAGTGTCTGGATACAAATTGTGCTCAGCACCTGTGGCAGAGCACGGCACTGGTACCTGGCCACCAGCAGATTGACCCCCTCCTAGAAAAGTCATCTTTCCCTTTCCATGCATACCCAAGGCTCTAAGTCACGGACCCAAGCCTTCCAGCACTTCTGTTTCCTGTCAGGTGGGGCAGTTGTTTTCTTCCCAGTCTCAACAGTTTGTGAAGCCTCATCCCAGCCAGCATCTTCCAGTGAACTGTAAAATTTCACGTGTGCTAATGGTGATCCCAGCTTTTAGCTGTTTCCTGCTGCCTGAGGTAGGTGCTGACTGCTGGGAACCATGACAAAGCCCCACAATTAAATTTTATTTGGCCTATTTGTATCACTTTCTTATCTTAACAGCGTGACAGTTAAAAGCCATGACTTTTATTGTTTCCTGTAGTTGGGATGGGAGCAGGGGAAGGAAGCTCTCTGCAAGATGAGCAAGGATTTCTTTTGCTGGGGGTTTGTGCAGATGCCCCATGTACAGAGTGAGAAATGCCTCTGAGAGTTCTTCTGTTCCTGAGGCTTTCCTTGAGTCACCCACACAAAATATGCTCAGGAACATGACTTTTCCTGACAAAGGGTTTTTCCTAAGACCCCAACTTAGATCCTCAGCTGACATAAACCCACGTGTCTGCTGAAGCTGGTTCCTTTCAGCAGATGAGGATCTGGTTCTTAGACCTTGGAGAAGTTGCAAAGTGCCATTGGGTTCAGGATCCAGACAGCCCTGGCGTGTTAACCCCGCAGAGTCCCGTGCACAAATTTAAAGGGGAGGATGTAGGAACAGGGATATGGGAGTGATCCCAACAGGGGTGTGCCCTCCCAGCTCCAGTAGGGAACAGGAGCATAAAGCCTGCTGGAAGTGCTCATTCTGCTTTCTCCTTGGCTGTCAAGCACCTGAGGAACTTGCTGACACTTCTCAGAGACTTGACCAAGGCTACCCTTGTCTCGTAGCACCCAGTGGTCCCAGCAGCAGCCCCATGGCTTCCGAGGCGATCGCGGGACAGTGCGCGGAGGGAGACTCCACACCTGAGGATGCAAAAGCCAGGTAGGGGCAGAGTCTGGAGGGGAGGGGATCTAAACCCTGCTAAAATCCAGCTCTGGGACACAAGGGACAGGCTGTCATCCTTCATGTGGCCAGTCTGTAAACAAGCTGGGTAAACTCTGCATTGTGACTCTGGTTTATTTGTAAGATTGAGGTGTCCCTGCTGCTGCTGTTGTCTGATGTGTCGAGTGAGGTACCAGAGGGTTGGTAGTAAATTAAGTGGCATCTTGGTTTTCTCCTGGAGCCAGTGCACCTTGTCTGTCCCTGGCTCTGTTCATCTGTTCAATTTCTGCTCAGTCAGTTCCAAGCAGTGGGATTTTTGGGGTTTTCCTGTGCAGGGTCAAGGAAGGATCCTGAGGATCATCAACTCAGGATATCATGTGATTCTAAGTGAAAGCACCTGCTGATGACCCAGTCTGGAAGCTGTGACAGCAGGATTAGAGACCTTGGGTCTGTTTGATGGGAAGGAGGACAGAGCTGCCCTGAACTCTACCATCACATTACAGCCCTGACTCATAACTCTTGTTTCCCTGCCCCTGGACTTGTTTGGATGGGCTTTGAGATATAATTGGGTGGAAAAGGAATCGGAGATCATCACAGATTCATTCCATTTATGTTTATAAAGAACTTTGATCCCAGATCTCAAGGGGAATTGACCTGCTGTACTCCTGACCTACTTTTGAATATAAGGAAATAAACTTTACGGGCTGAAGGTCTGTCCCACGTAACTGTCCATCAAATGAAGATACTTGTGTTTTCTCTTTTTGTTTGTCTGCTGCACATGCTCCCAGCGCTCAGACTCCTGTGACCCATCAGATGACAGCCATGAGCATATCCAGAGAGGAAACCAGCAACGAGACAGAGGAATTCAGCAAGACAGATGAAGCCTCATCAGCTTCTTCCTCATCAGGTAGGGTGGTTGTTTTGGCCTTTGCACAGGTCTGAGTGACACCGAGCTCCGGAGTCCTTGGAGCAGCAGGGACAGCTGCTGACCCCGGGGTGTGCCCCCTCCTGGCATTAAAGACACACCTGAGAGCTGAGGAGGAAACTCTTGTTTTGGTGACAGGGAGGAGAGCAAATGCTGTGCCTGAGGGCAGGCCGATAGAGATTGCTCTGTAGGCTGAGGGCTGAGTGGCTGCCAGCCCTCGAGTGGCTGGCAGGAGGATAATCTTCCATGACGCCTCTCCCAGCGAATGGCAGCGAGCCCAGAGCGTCCCACAGCCTGACGCAGCTGCTGCTGGCGGCACTCCCCTGCCAGCTCCCGAGGGGGGAGGAAGGGAGACGGATCCACCGGAGTCTTGGAGAAAGGAGGCTCTTTTGTGACAGTGCCTGGGAGTAGTGGAGGCCCGTGTTTGTCACCCCGTGTGATGGGGGCACCTGTCCCTCGGGGGAGTGTTACACAGTGGGTGCCCAGAGGTGACTGAGGCGCACCAGAGTCGTTGCCCGGTGTGGCGCATCCCCCAGCTGATGCCATAAGCCCGTGATCCTGCACGCAGACAGCCTCCTTTGCTCAGCTGACAGCTTGCTTGCATTGAAAAGCTAAAAAAACCCAGGAGCTGTTGGTTGCTAAAAAGCCAGGCTCTAGTCACCACACATGGCTGGGCATTTTGGGTTTGGTAGTCCCTTGCCTGCAAGCCCAGGAGACAATTTACAGCAGGCAGGTGAGAGAGTGTAAAAAGAGGCTCGGGAGAGCCTGCCCCTTTCTTCTGCCTGTGTAATTTTTAGGAGGCTGCTTAGGGTCAGCTCCACAAAGGAGCTGTCTCTGTTTTGTCTCCTCAGAGCAGCCTGCACTGCAGGTACTCCAGCGAGCAGTTGGAGCTCCTCCCTTCTGTTGACTTCTCTAACCTGCTTAGGTATTGGAGGAAATCCTACTAAGCATCGGTGACCTTTAACAATCTGGCTTTCAGAGCTCAGTTTTCTCTTTGGTAGATTAGAGGCAGTGATGGATATCTGTGTAAAGCATTCTAAGACCTACATATGGGGAACACTTACATAAGAGTCAGCAAAAATAATTAGTAGTACTTACAAGGGGTTAACTTTTTTTCCTCCCTGCGAAGATTAACTGTGGGCTCAGCTGACAGCTGTGTTGCTGTACAGCAGCTGAGCTGTAGTGACTATCCAGTCACTGTCCAGTATCCACTACAGCCTTGGATTTAAGGCTTTTGAAACAGAGGGAAAGCTGTGAGGTGGAGATCTCAGTGGAACAAGGCAGATCTCACAGTTTGGGGTATGTCAGCCAGGGCAGTGTGCACACAGAGAATCATTAGAGCCTCAAGCAGCACCTGTAATAAAATGAATGTTTGGTTTATCAAGAAGAGCAGCAAAACTCTTGCCTCTGTTTCAGGTACCCTGCTTGAGATATCCCAGAACACGGCTGAGGGCAAGACGGCTTCGGAAAAACCGAAACCGAAGAAGAATCGCTGCTTCACCTGCCGGAAGAAGATTGGGCTGACTGGTGAGTGCCTGGCTCTGGGAAAACTTCCGGTGCCCCAAGCAGTCCAGAGTGAGAGCCCTGTGAGCACACCTGCTATTGCTGTGGTGCTGCTGGGTTTGGAGGGTCAGAGGTTGGAGGTTTCCCCCAAATCCATCCTGGAGCCGTGGTGCTGCAGGAGAGGAGGGAGGGGAGCTCCGACCTGTGACAGCACTGGCTGAGGCAGCAGCCTGGGGAACATCCCACTCACTGCCAGGGCCCTGGCAGCCTTTGAAAGCAGGACTGGATGCAGCAGCACCTCTTGGTTGTTTCTGCTTCTTGGCAAAAGCTGCTGTAGAGGAAGGCAGAGCTCGCTGCGGATCGGAATCTGCTCCCGGTCAGGTCTGCGGTAAAGCTTTCGTAACAGTGACATGAACTGAGTTAGACCCAAATGGAAAATCCCTCTCCAAGGCTCATCCCATTTGTTAATGCTGCCTGATTTCCACTGTTAGCTTCCTGAGAGCAGGATGGCTCTCAGCATGCAGCCTGTAAAGGCAGAGAGAAGTGCTGGGATGGTGTCAAGGCACTGCTATCAATGGGAAACTGCTCCTGGAAAGTGAAGCAATTCATTTGGCCGGGGTTTGTTAATAAAAACATCATTCCCCTAAATTATCTCTGGCATTTAGTGCTTCCCTGGAAAAAAGTTAACTCTGAAGCTGTGCAGGTCATGCTGTTCTGGCAGAGCACTTGATTCTCTAGCCTCCTTGCTGCATCCAGCAGCCAGGGACTGGCTGACTGCATGGATATGAGGCTTTGGCAAAGTCTGGACTGAGAAATTTTAATCTGAGCTTGCCTGGAAATCCACAGGCACTGTCCTAGAATAGGGGTGGGTTTATAAACCTGGAACTGGGCAGGGTACTCTGTGCCCAGCCTTCAGGTTGCAGAGAGGATTGTTTTCCTGGATGAGTGTTTCCATAAGAGCTTTAAACTATGAGAAGTTCTCTTCTTTAGGATTCAGCTTGCAGAGAACCTCCTGTGAATTCAGGACATTTAGGATAAAATGAGTTCTCTGAAAGAGGAGTAAACCAGCACCTTGGAGAGGGTGTTTGTGGGCTTTACAGCCTGTAGTTGGGAAGATGTGAAGGCACAGAGCATGATTCCCTGCCAGCAAGATTCCCTGCTGTCCTGCAGCACATCCCCTGCTCTCTTCCTGCCTTGATTTCCCAAGGTGCTGTGTTAATGTGCACTCTGAACATTGTCCCTGAGTGAAGTGACTGCATTGGGAATTTTGAAGCCTAAGGAGCTCCAACATGATCCTGACACGGTGACAGTTCCCCTGCTTGCTGCTGGTCAGTCCAGCTACTGCTGTGTGACCCTGGGGAGCTGGACTGGCTCAGAGGGCTCAGCTCCAGCTCAGGCTGCCTGGGGAGCCTGGTCTGGATTAGCAGTCTGGCACTCTTCAGTGCCTGGCATGTCCCTTGTCCCTGGGGAATGTAGACAGCAGCTGCTCTGGGAGCATTTCCCACCATGTGACAGCTGGGGCTGCCCAAAGCACGCGGAGCTGCTGAGCCATGGTCTTCCCCAAATGAAGAGTCCCTTTGGCCTGTGGGGGACAGCAGCTCCCCCTCCTCTGCCCCTCTCTCTGCATGGGTGGCATTTCCTGGTTTGGCAGGAAGGAGCCAGGCCCTGCCGCCTTCCTGCCCAGCTGGATGGGGACTGATGTGGCTTTGTCCCTGCTCTTCCTCCCCTCAGGCTTCGACTGCCGCTGCGGGAACCTGTTCTGTGCCATTCACCGGTACTCTGACATGCACGCCTGCCCCTACGACTACAGGGCAGAAGCTGCCGAGAAGATCCGCAAGGAAAACCCCATCGTTATCGCCGAGAAGATCCAGAAGTTGTGAAGGGGTCTGAGCAGCTGGAACTGCAGCCAGGCGGCCTGGTGCTCCTCCCCTTCCTTCCAGCCTTCCTCCTCCTCCTCCCAGCCCCTGCGGTGGCGCGAGGGTGACTCCGGCAGCGCACACGAACCGGCACCTGGACATGGGGACTCCTCGCACCTCTAGCAGTCAGTTGGTGTTCCTCCTCTCCCTTCCTGCCTGTCCGACAGCCACAGCTCAGCTGATGTGTTCTCAACCAGCTTCCCAAAGGAAAAGGGACCGTCCTGCCCTGCTGCTCCAGCGCTGGGACTTTGGACTTGCCTCTTGCCAGGCGGTTTGCACGGCGTGAGCGGCTTGGGCTCTGCCGGGCAGCCTGTCCCTTCCCAATGGCTCTGAGTCCTGCAGACCACCCAGGACTTGTGGCCGCAGTCCCTGAGCAGCCACTGGACTCTGTTCCCACTGCCTGTAAACCCGGGAGCTGGGGGATCCTGGCAGCCAGGCTGCCGTCTGCTCCCCGGGACGTGTTTCCTCTCAGATGCAGAAAAGTTGATTCTGTAGTTCCAACACCCCAGACCCCCCTCCCCACCCTGTGTGATGCCGCTGGAGAAGCACCAAGGGGGTTGAGCAGTGATGCTGGCACGGGGAAGTTATTTTGCGGCTTGAAGTGACGTGGGCAGGGCACAACCTTCCAGGAGGTTCCACTTGCAGCCTTGTGCCTCTCTCCACAGGGAGGGAGCCAGGGACACCCCTGCTCCAGCCTCCTGCTTCAGCACCCCTGGTTAACCCCGGCTGCTTTCCCAGCAAGGTGTGTGTCCCTCAGTGCTGCCTGTGCCTGCTCTCCTCTCTCCCATCTTTCCTCTCCCCTTTCTCCTCTCCCTTCTCTCTCCCTGCCTTCTGCCTTACATGAGTCACTCTCATCAGGGTTGTGCACAAAAGCTCAGGTCCCCACACCTCTGCTTCTGGACCTGTCCCTGCATCCAGGTGACAGTGGGGTCCCCTCCTCCCATGTGGGCCATGGAGAGAGCTCAGGGAGCCCACCCAGCTGCCCTGTCCTGCTTCCTCCCTCCCTGTGGGATGAGAGGCTGGGCCAGGTCCCCAGGAAATGCTCTGCAAGCCAGACAGAGGGAACTGGGGCATGGGGAAAATCATGAGGAGGGTCCCAGTGTGCCCCTAAGTCCAGGTGGGGGCTCAGAAACACCTGTGGAGAGCTCCAGGGAACAGGGAGGGGTTCTTGGAGGGCTCTGGGCTCACTGAGAGACTCCTAGAATTCAGTGAGGTGCTGCAAGGCCCAGAGAGGGCTCTGGGGTGCAAGGGAAGGCAGAAAAAGAGCTTTGGGGTACAGTAAACATACTCAGAGGCCTCAAGCACCCCAAAAGGCACTTGGAAGGCTCTGGGGTTGCAGACACACACACACACAAAGGGAGGTGTAGGAAAAGCCAAATGCTTTTGGGCTCTGTTGGGAGGACCCGGGGCTCAGGCATGGAGCACAAGGCAGGCAGAGGCTCCTGGGGCACAGCCACAGCCACTTCCATGCCCAGGGGATTCCTGGGAACACCAGGAGCGGGTCTGTGGCCAAGGGCCCCGGCTCTCACAAGCAAGAGAAATCCCAATGTGCCCTGGGGGACAAGCAGCAGCCTCTGTCCCAGTGCTGGCCATCCCACGCTGTGGAAGCATTTCCCTCGGTGTCGGAGAGCAGAACTGCAGGCCCAGCCAGGGGAAATCACGGCAGCTCCTTCCTTCCAAGGGCTGTTTTCTTGCCCTGCTTGTGGCAGTTCTGCCCCGGTGCTGGTGGGGGAACCCTTGCGAGCGTTTGGTGTTTCCAGTGTGCTCCAGCCAAAGCAGCGTGTGCTGTCCCAGCTGCCATCCTGTGGTGTTACTGGTAGCATCCAAACCTCCCAAAGTGATGCAAACCACCCCCCTCCAGCACAGACAGGAGCAAAGCTGCCTCTCGCCAGCCTTTTCCTCAGGTTTTTCCCTCTGGATAACATTGACAGCATGTCTGGAGCAAACAGGTGGCTGCACGTGTTCCCCCTGGACACACCTGGGCCATCAGCGCGGAGCTGATGTGTGGCCAGGCTGGGTTTGCCACTGAGCTTTTGGCTGAGGATGATCCCTCCCTCTCAGGGGAAGCAGGAATTGCAGCCACCAGCCCTGAGGAAGTGCAGCAGCTCCCATGGATCCGTTGGGAAAGCCCACAGCCGCCTGCTTCTCCAGCACCTCCCTTTTCCCTGTTCCTTCCTCCCTGTCCATGAGTGTAAATACAACACAGTCTAGTTTGCTTGAATGCTGTGGGTGCTCTGTTACAGGCAGGGATGTCTGTGGGGGCACCACTCAGCTCTGGGCTCTTTTGGGGGGGCTGTGGGGCTCTGTGCCTCAGTTTCCCTGTGGATAATCATTAACAGTACCTGGTGCTGGCTGGGGATCAGAGTACCCTGGACCTGCACCCTTCGGATCTCAAATCCACCAGGGGTTGGACTGGATGATCTCCAGAGATCACTTCAACCCTGACAGTTCTCTAAAGTCTGGGATTCTTCCCTTCTGGCTGAGTAGGAAGCTCTGGCTGGGGTTTGAGGGGCTCTAAGGTTCTCCTGGGTTCCCTCCTGGCTGCTGTCACCTCTGTAGGGCTGCAGTGGGACTCCCATGGGGCAGGAAGGGCCCCCAAAGCCTCCCCCCCTTCCCCATATCTATGTGGGGGCATTTGGGCAGTGTTTGGCACTAGGACTGACTTCAGCAAGGCTTTGGACACTCTCCCATGACATCTTTGCAGGCAGACTCAGGAAATGGGGGATAAATGGACTGGGGGGAGGGCCTGGCTGAGTGCAGAGCTCAGAGGGGCCTGATAAGCACAGCAGAGTCCACTTGGAGACCTGTGGCCAGCACCGTCCCCAGGGCTCAGTGCTGAGTCCGGCCTCTTCCGTTTGTTTAGCAACGACCGGCTGAAGGGATAGGGTGGATCCTGATCAGGTTTCAAGATGATTCAGGCGGGGGAGTGACTGATTCACCTGAAGGCTGTGCTGCCATTCAGAGGGACCTTGAGAGGCTGGATGAGAGCTGGATGGGGAGAAACCTGAGGAGGTTCAACAAGGGCAAGTGCAGGGTCCTGCACCCGGGGAGGGAAAACCCCAAGCCAGCCCAGGCTGGGGGTGACCCACTGGAGAGCAGCTCTGCAGAGAAGGACCCGGGGGTCCTGGTGGATGACAGCTGTCCCTGGGCCAGCAGAGTGTCCTGGGGCCAGGGGGGACAATGGGACGCTGGGGAGCATCGGGAAGGGTGGTGGCAGGGCAGGGAGCGATCCTGGGGCTGTGTCCAGTTCTGGGACAAGGACAAGGAGCAACTGGAGAGGGTCTAGCAGAGACCCCAAAGATGATTTGGGGTCTGGAGCATCTCTGTGATGAGGAGAGACCGTGGGAGCTGGGCCTGGTGAGTCCAGAGAAGACTGAGAGTGTTGGATGTTCGGTTTTACAAAACAAGACTATCAGATAGGACAGTGTGAAGTCATAAATGCTCAGGAGATGCATCAGACAATATGGAGAACAGACAGATTTCCATGGCGGCCCTGCTTGATACAAACAGAACACAACGGTGACAAGCAGCCCGCTCACTCAGAGTGTCCAAGTGCCCGCTGAAGTCCTCCACTCGCTGCTTGTGGCTTTTGGGTGCTTTCTTCAGGATCTGCTGCATTTGCTGCAGGGGACACACAAGGGCCGCTTACTCCCGGCACTTGCAGCCCCCCCGGCAGCCGCACCCGAGGGGTGGTGGGGGTTTTTAGAGCCTTACCCGTTCCTCCTGCTACTTTTTGGAGGCCACCTGTGCCGAAGTCTGCTTGTCCAGCCTGTGCTTCTTCTCCTCCTGCTGCTTCTTGCTGCTCATGACCTGCTCCAGGGTCTGAGCTTTGTCTTTCACCTTCTTCCCCAGGCCCCCTCCACCGCTGCCCTTCAGCCGCAGGGGACTGCCCTCCATGAGTTCTACTGTGTTTTCTCTCTTTTATACTGACCCCACTCTATACAGTCCAAACCCCACCGAAATCCTCTGGTTTAACGTTCATTGGGCCCGAGTTGAACAGTTCTTAGCATTTGGTTTCCTATTGCATCCAGATTTCTTCGCCTCTGATGTTGATTAGCTCTTCACTCCCGGATTTCCTTATCAGCCTTTTCCGGACCAGGTGTCGCCAACCAGCTCTGGAGTGGATGTTCCCTGAGGTTTGCTGATAGTTTGTAGATGGCCCTTGATGGCCTTTATCTCGTCTATCCCTTGATGGTAAACTCAACAGGCCTCCCCTGGTGGAACAATGCTTTGGAAAGAAACTTGAGTTCCCTTCCTCTGGGGCAAAGGCTAACGAACGTGACTAAAGTAATAAAATAACAATTTTAAACTTGGTATATTTTCCAACAAGAGGGGATCTCACCAATCCATATAAATATCTCCCAGACTCCTTTCAGTGGTGCAATAGCCATACACTAAACCACAAGAAGTCCCACCTCAACACGAGGAAGGGCTTTACACTGAGGGTGGAAGGGCACTGAACAGCTGCCCAGGGAGGCGGTGGAATCTCCCTCTCTGGAGACATTCCAAGCCCACCTGCTCCACGTGGCCCTGCCAAGGCTCCACTGGATGATTTTCACCGGTCCCTTCCAGCCCCACTCGGGACGCGGTGACCGAGGAAAGGCCGCGCCGTGTCCCTGCCATGAGGCGCCGCGGCGGCCGCGCTGTTCCCATGGCAACGGGCGCTGGGCGATGGCGTCACTTCCGGCCGGGGCGGGGCAATCACCGCCCC
>VXAC01006140.1:188269-201638 GCA_013399225.1 Rhipidura dahli | reverse complement strand
AGTGGCGTGGGGGGGTGTCCATGCTTGTCAGCAAGGCGAGAGGGCCACACTGGCCAGTGAGGGGGACAAGGTCAGTGTGGGGAGGGGTCAGTGGTGGGAGGGAGGCCAAAAGCCGGCAGTGGGGGAAGGGCCACCGCAGTCAGTGTGTGTGGGGTGGGGGTCCCATGCCTAGCAGGGGAGGGGGGAGCACCCACCAGTCAGTTGGAAGGGTCCCACAGAGGTCAGTGGCCGGGTACAGTGTGCATCCCCCCTCTGTGGCTGCGGGGTCAGTGTGTGTGGGGTCAGTATGTCTGCGGTGGGTTGGGCCCCCACAGCAGGCGTGGGGTGAGGGCAGGGGCCGAGCAGGGCTGCCCACCCACGGGGGTTGGTCCCAGTGGCACATGGGGTACCGGATCTGGGGTGCCACGTGCCAGGTGTGACACCGGCCCCGGCCCTGCTGTGGATGGTCACCAGCCCGAGGGGTCCTGGCTCCCACCGGGGCACGGGGCATCCCTTCACTCCCAGTATTTTGGCATATTTCAGTGCCACATCTCAGCTTCAGTGCCATATCCTTCTTCCACCCTTTCCTCCCCTTTCCCAGCCCTTCGGAAGCAGATGGAGCGAATTCCTCGGGGTGTGGGCTGGTTTGACATTCCTCAGCTCAAGCCTGTGCCCAAACTTGCAGAAAATAGTTGCCTTTTTTTTTTTTTTTTCCCCCTCCCTCTTTCTCTCCCCTTTCCCCTTTTTCCTCGGGAGCTCGGCACTCCCGCACGCTTGTGCCGGCACCTAGGTGGCCCCGGGGGAGCCGTGTCCTTTGTCCCAGCAGCCGTGTGGCTGCTGTGGAGGTGGTGTGTGTGTGATCCTGCGCTTGTCCTCGCCCCCGCCGCGGGGGCTGGCGAACGTAGCAGGAGGTTTGATTTTGGGGGATGGGGGGGCTGCTTGGGCTCGGTGGGGGCTGCGAGCTGCGGGGCTGCTCGAGGTGGGGGACACCGGGTTGTCCCCGGCCGTGGGTCACAGAGGGGACAGAGCCCTCAGAGCCCCCGCCCTGCCCGCAGGCCCCCGCAGCCGCCGGCCGGACAGATGGACACGGCAGCCCCGCCGCACGCCCCGGCCCGCGCTGCACGGCCGGCGCCAGCCGTGCCCAGGGCCAGCTGAGGACGGGGTGTCTCCGGGCCGGCGTCGTTCCCGGCCTCTCCGATTCGGATCCTCCCTCGCTCCGGGCGCGGCCGCCTCCCTCCTCGCCGCCGTCATGAACGGGCTGTCGATCAGCCAACTCTGCTGCCTCTTCTGCTGCCCGCCCTGCCCCAGCCGCATCGCTGCCAAGCTGGCCTTCCTGCCCCCGGAGCCCACCTACGCCATGGTGCCCGAACCCGAGCCCGTGGGCAGCACCGGCTCCCTGCGGGGTGCCGCGGGCCGCTGGAAGCTGCACCTGAAGGAGCGGGCGGATTTCCAGTACTCCCAGCGGGAGCTGGACAACATCGAGGTGTTCGTCACCAAGAGCAGCCGGGGGAACCGCGTCGGCTGCATGTATGTCCGCTGCGTGCCCGGCGCCAGGTGAGTCACCCGTGGGTGTGCCAGCTGCCGCTCTGCTGGGCTGGCGCCGCGCTGGGGGGCTCCTGGCCCCTCTTGTCCCTCGGCTGAGCGTCACCCGAGGAGCTGGCCCTGCCGCGGGGCTTTGGAGGCGTCCGGTGGGATGGGCGAGCTGGGCTCCCAGGACCGGTCTGGCTTGTGGCCGCACTGGGAATGGGGTTAAAACAGGAGCAGAGGCAAAGCCAGAGGCTACAGGGCTGTGGGGATTCCCCAGGCTGTCTCACAGTCCCCCAGTGTCATGGCAGTGATGCAACGCTCCAGTCCTTTGCACAGAGCTTGGTTCTCAGGAAGCACCGGCATGGCTGCACCCGCTGCTTCTCCCCATCCCCAGCCCTGTGGTGACCATGGGGATGGACAACTGCCTGTGCCAGCCGGGAGAGCCTGGTTTAATGACATTCACAGAGACATTTGATTCCTCAAGGAAAAGAGTGGTGAGAGTGAAAGCCAGGAGGAGTTTGGTCACTCCAGTGGGTCTGTGAACTGGGAAGCTGGAGAGGCAGACTGGAGTGTGAGACGGAGACCCCCTCCTGCTTCCAGTGGCTGGGCAGGAGGGGACTTGGCAGCTGCTCCCCAAGCAGTGGCACAGTTTGGGGGTTCAGGTGCAGAGGGAGGCCAGGTCACCCCAGCTGACCCCTTTCCCCTCTGCTCCCAGGAACAACAGGTCCTCAAGGACCAGCATCCCAGGCTGCACGGCTGGAGGGGAGTACCTGGGCTGGGGGGAACCAGACCTCCCAAACCCCAGGGTATCAGGTGCTGCTGGCTGTCTGACCTCCTGCAGCTTATCCTGTCACTGACTTCCAGCTGGGGCTTCTTGGGCATCCAGGCTGGGACTGGAGGCTCAGCTTGGCCACAGACCCCTCGGACCAACTGCAGGGGCTCAGCAGGGAGTGGGTCCTGTTCCCTCCCTCTGGCAGAAGGGAGCCAAGCTCCCATCAATCTGCTATTAGTGTTAATTTTTATGATTACCATTGTTTTTCCCCTTATGGTGGAAATTTCTTGTGCCTTGTCACTCCCACAATTCACTTCTCTCTCAGCATCTGGTGTCTTGCCAGGCTCAGGAGAGAAAAAAACCCGCTGTCAGAATTCTTACTTGAAATCCCCATTGGGCAAACGGCCCCAAATCCTGAGCTTTTTACCAAAAATAGACTCAAAAACTTGAACAGAATCATCATCCTGCCTTCAAGCTGCTTGTTCCCACTGGGAGCAAGCCCCTGGCTCTGGCAGCAGAAGGGTCTGGGTGTCCCTGGGGGTGTCACAAGGACCTTCCTTGGTGGCCAGAGGGGTATTGGCCTTTTGTGTCCTGGCTTTGGTTGTTGGCCTCCAAGACAGACATCCAGGGATATCCGTGCCCGAGCTGCGGCAGAGCCCGGGATTAACGTTCTGTGCCCATGTCCCTGATGCTGCAGGTACACGGTGCTCTTCTCCCATGGCAACGCTGTGGACCTGGGGCAGATGAGCAGCTTCTACATCGGGCTGGGCACCCGCATCAACTGCAACATCTTCTCCTATGACTACTCGGGCTACGGCGTGAGCACGGGCAAACCCTCGGAGCGCAACCTCTACTCCGACATTGATGCCGCGTGGCAGGCGCTGCGGACACGGTGAGAGGGGCGGGCCGGGGCAGGGAGCACGGCCCTGCTGCCCTCAGGAAAACCCTGTGCTCCAGCAGTCTGGAAAACAGGAAATCTCCCAGAATGGGAACCCTGGGCCACTTGCGACAGGAAGGGGTGGTTGGAAAGCTGTAGAGGGAGCAGCCGGTGAATCCAAGGGGCAGGGATGCTGCAGGGCATGACCTTGGCACAAGCTCTGCTTCCTGTCTCGCTGTGCCAGCCTCAGCCCTGGTTTCCCTGCCAGGTTTGGGGTGCTCTGCCTCCTCTTCCTCAGGGCTGGCTCACAGTGTGACCCAGAGGTGGGGCTGCCCCACACGGCTGCATTCCAGGGTCTGTGAACCTCCCATAACCCTGACCTGGTGAGGGAAAGCCTTGACACCCCCCAGAACTCACCTGGCATCTCAGCCCTGGCTTCTCCCTGGTCCTTTGGGAGTGCAGGGAACTGCTCTGGGCCCAGCCATGGGGAGCTGGGGGAAGGTCAGGGGGTACAGACCCCAGACCCCAGACCCTGCCAGGAGCCTTGTGTGCCCTGTGGCCTGAGCAGAGTGACCCCTGAGCTGTATCTCCTGGTGATGTGCCTGGCCACTGACCTGCTCTGTGCTCTGCCAGGTATGGGATCAGCCCGGAAAACATCATTTTGTATGGACAGAGCATCGGCACAGTGCCCACGGTTGACCTGGCCTCCCGCTACGAGTGCGCGGCCATCGTGCTGCACTCCCCGCTCACCTCCGGCATGCGCGTCGCCTTCCCCGACACCAAGAAGACCTATTGGTTCGATGCCTTCCCCAAGTGAGTGCCCTGGGCACAGGGAATGGGGGGTTTGGGGGGTAGTACCCGGATCAGCTCTGGTCACAGCCAGGGGACATGTTACACATGGACCCATTTTTCATGATAGGTTTAAACATCCCCTTCGGCATCTTCTGACCCTGTACTGGGTGCCCTCTGGGGGTCGTAGCCCTCCCTGGGGTCACTGTGCCCCTCCTGAGGGCTGTGCCATGTGTGTGCCCCAGTCCCCCGTGGCATCACCTCCTGGCCACCCTGTCCCAGCTTTGGGCTTTGGGGCTGTGCCACTGGCCCTTTGTCAGGTGTCACAAGCCCTGGGTGTCCCTGGGACTCCTCTTTCCCCCAGGAGTAATTCCTTGGGGAATTTCCTGCTCTTCAGATGGCAGGAACGGTGCTGAGGGGATGAGCTCTTCCTTTGCCTCTCCCTTGCAGCCAGGCCAGTGGGGCCCAGGGGACAGTCCCCCAGCCGGAAGCTGTGGCTGGGAGCCACCAGCCCACGCTCTGCATCCCAATGGCCTTGTGTGGCCTTTGGGACTGGGCTGGGAACAGCCGTGCTTCCCTTCCTCGGAGCCCGGCAGGGCTGATCCTGGCAGGGAGGGGCTGTCCCTCAGCAGTTCCCATCAGCTCTGCTGAGGTCCCACGGGGATGTTGTCACTGCTGTCTGCTCCTTGTCTGTCACACCGGGGCAGATCTTGGCAGAAACTCTGTGTCCCTCCCTGTCCCTGTGCTCTGCCATGATCAAAGAGCGTTTCCCAGTCTCTCTCCCAGGGGATGTTTTGGGGGCAGGAGGAATGGGAATGTCTCATTCCCTGTGCTTACTCCCCTCTCTCCTCTTTTCCCCATCCATCCTCTTGGCAGCATCGAGAAAATCTCCAAAATCACCTCTCCTGTCCTCATCATCCACGGTACAGAGGATGAAGTCATCGACTTCTCCCATGGCCTGGCGCTCTTTGAGCGCTGCCCCAAGGCCGTGGAGCCGCTGTGGGTGGACGGGGCCGGGCACAATGACATTGAACTCTACAGCCAGTACCTCGAGCGCCTTCGGAAATTCATCTCCCAGGAGCTGGCCAGCCAACGCAACTAGCCAGGGGAACAGACAGGGGGGTTCTGCTTGTTCCTCCAGTTCTCCCAGTAGCTCTCCCTAGGCCCTACTGCTGGAGCTGTAATGAGTTTGTTCAGCGTTGGCTTCAGACTCAGCAGAGGGCAGGAGGCCCTGGAATGGACAGTGTTTGCTCTCGGACACGAGCACAGCTCTCCTCCCTGCCGGTGCCAGCCCCGGCGCTGCTGGCACCACCGGCCCGGCTGGCCAGAGACGGCAGCTCCCTCCTTTCCCCTTCCCAGAGACATGAGCCCACCCTCCAACGGTGGATCCTTGGCTTCACACATGTCCTCGTCTCCTCTCCCAAACCGGCGAAGCCCCGAGCCCCTCCCGGCCGCTCTGCTGCTCTGACCATAGCAATAAGGCGAGTTGGAGAGGGGCTGGGGCCCGGCCCCTCCCCGGTGTCCCTGTGGGTGGGACACAGGAGGTGGCAGTTCCCAGTCTCCATGGAGCTTTCCCGGGATCAGCGCTGGTGGTGCCCGGTGTTCACCCCGCGGCTGGGGCAGAGCCGTGTCCCCCAGGGGACTATGGGGATGCATGGAGGAGGTGCCCCCTGCCCCACACCTCCTCCAGTCTGGCGCTGCTCAGCCTTCCCAGAGCACTCCTGGTGTTCACCCCTGGAAAACCTCCTCCGGACCACTCGCCCGGGGAGCAGGGTGAGGGAACCAGGCAGCAAATAAAGAGCAGAGGTTTAACGTTTCACCCGTGTGTGCCCTTTCCCTGCGTACCCCTGGGGGTTCCTGCCAGTGACCCAGCTCCAGGGTGTCCGGCCCCTCGACTTTTCCTCCCGTTCAGCACCTTCCCTGGAGTGCCCTTGGCCAGCTCCCCAATGCTTGTCTCCCCCCTCTGGGGACTGGGTGGCCCCAGGGTCGCAGCGGGAGGGGGGAAGATGCTCTTGGCCCCTGGGAGCAGGCTGCAAAGGTCTGTGTGTCCAGTGGAACTTGGGGACAACAGGAACCCATTCCCCTGCCAGCCCTTGTCCCGTGTCATTAGGGGGTCCCATGGGATCACGGCTGCAGAGGTGGAGGATGGCCTCAGCCTTCCAGGAGTTGTGGGGGGGCAGGTGTGCCACAGGGGAACGGGGACGTCCCCATGGCCTGCTCTGCACCAGGCCAGCACCGTGAGGGACACAGGGTGGTCCTGGGGAACATGGGAGGGTCCTGGGGGAGCAAATCTTATTTTTGACCTGCTCTGTGCCCAGTTCTGCCCCCAGCTGTGTGGGCACCTCAGTGATTCAGGGGGTGCACTGGCCATGGGGCAGGTGCAGGTGTGTCCTGTGCAATCCTCCCACAAGCACAGGGAATTCGCCCCAGGGAAAGGCAGAGGCTCAGGCTGGTGATTTTTGGGACAGTGCCTGCTTTTACACCCCAGGAGGAGCTGTTTTTCTGTGTGTTTTCCTTCCTCCAGGACATCCCTGGCCCCAACCCAAACAGCAAAACACTGCTCTGCCCCTTCCCCTCCCTGCCCCTGTTCTGGTGTCCCCTCCCTGACACGAGGCCCTGGGGCCCGCCAGGCTCATGTGAGGAGGGATTTAATCTCCTTAGGGGCTCAGGGGCCAGGCGGGGGGGCCTCGCTGCACCCCCACGCTCCGAGCACTGCAATGCACCCATTGTTTGGGAGCTGGGGTGGGCCGAGGTGGGGGGCACGGGATCCCCTGCTCCCCACACATCCCTCACCTCCCCCAGGACTACAGCTGGGTGTTCCAGAGGAGGAGGGATGACTCTTCCTTGCTGCTGGGGCTGTGCAGGAGCTGGAAGAGGATGTGGATGCCTCTAGGGAGGAGCTTCATTGTTTTTCAAGGGGGATTTTGGGGTCCAGGAGCTGAGATGTCTGACTTTTCCCTGCACATCCCTCCAGTCCTTCCTTCCCCATCCCTCTGCCAGCAGTGGCCAGGTGGTGTGGGAGCCTTGGGCTCACACGGGTGTGGGAAGCCAAAGCCGCCCAGCCCAGCTCCCTGGGAGCTGTCCCAGGGCTCCCTAATCCCGGCACAGAGACGTTCTGTGTGCACCCAGGGTATTTTTATCCTCTTACTGCTGCCCATTTCCTGTTGGGCTGCGGATGCTTTGGGCTGGCTCTGCCTTGCCGGCTGGACAGCTCAGAGCTCCTTGGATTTGGGGGGATGTCGGGGTGGCTCGGGGTTGGGTTTCCTGTGCCTCAGTTTAAAACAAAGGGAAAAGGTCAGTAAAGTTCAGCCTGACCCCCAAAGTTTAGAGCCAGCTCGGGAATATGGGGGTCCATGGAGATGGTCATTGCTGGTCATTGCTCCATGGTGTGGAGCCCTGACTGGGATCAGGACTTCAGATCTGGATCCGTCCCTGCTCCTGGCCCAGGATGGAGGCTCCATCCTCACTCAGCAGTTGGAGTGAGGAGGGACAGAGGAGCACTCACCCCCTACAAGAGCTGCAGGGGCCTCAAAGGGCATGGGCTGGGGGTCTTGGGCACAGCAACCCCTGCCTGGGGCCAAACTGGGCCATAAGCACTTCTGTCTCCTCTGGGGTGAAGCTTCTGTCCCCTCCACTGGTGCTGTGGTTTGGAGCGAAGGAAGGGCACTGGGTGGGGAACAGGGCTGGACGGGTTTGGTGCCTGGAGAGGGAGGGGGACTCTGCAGCGTCCTTTCCCTGGAGGGGAAAGGCACAGCCAGGCCTTGAGTGCCCCCAGAGTCCCTCTGCAGCTGCAGCAGAGCAGGGTGAGGGCAGGTGTCCCCCTGGCTGGTTTGAAGCCCTCAGCCAGGGGGGCACAGGAGCCCAGGCCAGGCATGGGGGATGTCGGGTGATCGGCCAAGAAGGGTTTAAGTCTCTTTTGGGGCATAAATGAGACTTTTGATGGCCGGGGCCTGTGTGCCACAGTCATGAGACCCCGTTCAGAGGCCGAGCTCAGTCATGGGATCCAGGAAACTGAATTAAAGCATCTTAAGGAGCTTTTTTCCAAGCTCTGCTCTGGTTTTCCACGTGCTTGTCATATGAACAAAGACGGTATAAAAGGGCAGAGGGGAAGGATCCCATCGGTAGTCAGGCTGGGAGAGGGGACAGCGTCAGAAAAGGGATGCCAGGGTGACAGCACGGTGCTGGCTGAGGTGGCGGGAAGGAGACAGGAAAGGACAAGGAGAGGGGAGGATGCATTGGCTCTGCCCTGCCCGGTGAGTGAGGCGAAGGCCTTGGAGACAGCAGGGACAGTGGGGAGAGGGATGGGGGCAGATCTGGGGGAACAGAGCCCGTGTCCCCACGCCCCGAGCAGCGCAGAGCTGTGAGAGCCCGATGCGCCCGCGGCTGCACTGCGACACCGGCGGCACCTCCCTGGTGAGACATGGTACGGGGGGCAGGGGCACCCACCACCCTGGGGACTCCCACCACCCCAAGAGAGCACCCACCACCCTGGGGACTCCCACCACCCTGGGGACTCCCACAGCCTTGGGGGGCACTTGGCCCTGTGCTGCTGGCTGGGGCTGGGGACAGGGGTGGCAGGTGGTGGTCTCTGAGGGTCCCTGAGCTGGGTTGGGACCCTGGGCCTGGGTGGGAAACTATGGAATGGCCCCACCCTGCTCTGCCTGTGCAGATCCGTGTGCTCACAGCACACCTGTGTATCTGCACATGCGTGTGCACATGGGTGGGTGAGCACACACAGCCCTGCACACAGGGACCTTTGCACGTGTGTCCACACACACACACACACACACACGTGTGTGTGTGTGCACGGCCCTGCAGAGACCTGCACACACACAGATGGGCACTCACACAGATGTGCACTCACACACACAGATATGCACTCACACATAGATGTGCACACACAGATGTGCACTCACACAAATATGCACTCACACACACAGATGTGCACTCACACACACAGATGTGCACTCACACACACAGATGATGTGCACTCACACACACAGATGTGCACTCACACACAGATGTGCACACACATACAGATGTGCACTCACACAGATGTGCACTCACCCCTGAGCAGCCCCACACCCCCTCTGGCCCCTCTCCTCACCCTGCGGGTTCCGCATGCAGTCCCTGCACCCACCGGCCCCGCTGGGCTGTGTGGCTCCCATTGGCACCTCACACCCGCCACATCCCTGGCCATCCCCAGGGACCGCAGGGCTCTGGGTTGCACCGGAGAGACCCACGGGATGATTTTCACCTCCTGGAGATGTGGGGCAGGGTGAGAATCTCCAGCTCCCTCCGATCCCACAGCTCCACAGGATCCCCCAGGATGCTCCACCTGCCATGGGGATCCCTCAGCTCCCTTGGACTACCCCAGATCCCCGGGATCCCACAGCTCCTCAGGATTCCCCAACTCCCCAGGATCCCCCAGCTCCCTCGGATCCTGCAGCTCCCCAGGATCCTTGCTCTCCCCTCACGTCTCTCCTCTGTCCGCAGGAGCTCTCGGAGGAGTTCGGGGCCGGGCCCGCTGCCCCCTGTGAGCTTCCCTTTGTCATCCTATGCCTGAGCGATGCCTGGAGGCTGGGACGGCCAAGGGAGGCCCACGGGCTGCCACAGCCCCGCGGTGACAGCGCCTGGACAGCACACATGGGACACACACCGGGGCTGGGACACGAGTCCTCGTGGGGCTGGGACCACCCTGCAGGACCGAAATGTCCCCTTGGAGGGCCAGAGCATCTCCGTGGGGGGCTGGGAGCAGCCCCTTGGTGGGGAAAGCATTGCCTTGTAGGGACCAGAACACCCCCCTAGGACACCAGGAACATCCTGGGGGGATGAAAAATCCCATTGAGGGACCGGAACATCCCTCCTCATTCTGGAGGAGGGGCTGGGATGAATCCCCTTCACGTGCCAAGAGCACCTGTAGGGACCTGGAGCATCCCCTTGGGAAGGCAAAGCATCCCCTTGGGGTGCCAGGAACACCCTGGGGGGCTGGAAACACCCGTGGGGACCTGGAGCATCCCCCAGGCTGGCAGGTACCCCGTGGGCTGGGGCTGGGCAGCGTGGGGTGCAGCAGCCAGGCCACTGCCCCAGGGTGTGGAGGGGATTATGGGGTGTCAGAGAGAACCCCTGTCTGGGTAGGAACTCCCATGGGGGACATGGACTGCAGGGGGTTACATGTAGGGTGGTACCAGGATGGGGTACTGGGGGTACTGGGGGTACTGGGAGCGATGTCACCATCCCAATCAGGCCAGCCCTGCGAAGAGATGACCCCATGTGAGGACATTCTGGCAGCTCCAGGGAAGGCCCCCGTTCTCCCAACACTGTTTCCTTCTCCAGCTTCACAAACCCCACCTGGCACTTCACACCTAGGCTGTGCTGGGACAGTGGAAAAGTTCCCACGTGGCTACAGAGAAAATCTCCCCCACGGGGAGCAGAAACTCACCCTGGGGTGCTTGGATGCTGTGATGCAGAACAAGGAGCAGGGAGTGGGGGTCCGTGGGGGGAGGCTCTGGTCTCACCAGCATCTCCAGCTGGTTTCCACTGTTTTGGACTCTTCTCCTAAAACTCGACCCCATCCCCCCAGCTGGGGGTTCACTGCAGGGCAGGGAGCAGCTGTGGGGGCAGGGCTGGAGGGTGGGGATGAGATTCCAGGGAAACCCCCAAGCCCCAGGGCTGGATCTGAGCTCTGCTCTGGGGAATGAACTGGGAGCATCCCCGTGGCAGCCCTGGAGCCACGTTCCTGGGCCACATCCTCGTGTGGTCCCAGATGTGTGGGGGACACCCAGCAGGGCATGAGGTCACCCTGGCACCAGGGCAGGTCCCTGTGTGACCCAGCACAGCACAGTGGGATGTCTCTGTCACAGGGGACAGGTCCTGTGCCATTGTCACCCAGCACATTGCGGTGTCTCCCTGCCATGGGGGCAAGTTCCTGTGTCACCCAGCAGCAGCAACAGTGTGGTGTCACCCTGTGTCATCCAGCACAGTGTGGTGGTGTCTTCCTGTCACTGCGGACAGGTCACAGGTTCCTGTGTCACCCAGCACAGTGTGGGGTCTCCCTGTCACTGGGGACAGGTCCCTGTGTCCCCCAGCAGCAGGAAGGGCTGTGGCAGGGATGGCTCTGGCCCTGATGCAGTGACATCCCCCTGCCTGGCTCTCCTGGGGAGGTGAGGGACAAACCCCCATCCCCTTTGTCCCTGCAGGGACTGAGGTTGGTGACAGCCCCACCCTGTGCCCACCCCTGCTCCAGCTTGTCCCCCTCCTTAGCTGAAATCNTGGGGGGGGGGTGTTTTAGGTCCTGAGCAGGGTTGGAGGGATTATTGTGGAGTGCTGAGCAGGATGGGGGAATGTGGGGGTTGTTGCTTTCAGAGGAGCTGCCTTGGTGTGCAGAGGGACCCTCGGGACCTTTCCCAGTGCTGTTGACTGGGAGCTGAGTAGGCATCCCACTTAACTGAGCTTAGGTGGGGAGGCAAAAGCATAGCCAAGACCAGCCTCGAGTTTGGGAAGCTTTTCCATGTGGGGTCCTCCAGGTCTGGGCAGAACCAAATATTGTATTTTATTTCTTTTTAAATTATTTAATTATTTTATTTTAATTTTGCTGGTTTGTGAGCTGAGGAAGCACAGGATGAGAATTGCAAGACAGGGAAATACCCTGTGTGTCTGTGCCTGTGTTTATGTGTGTCTTTCTTGAGGCTTCTCTGTTACAGCTGAAGTTCTATAAAATAGGTTTATCCATACCATAAAAATAAAACCACTCTGTTTTTGTGGGGGAAAGATGGGCTTGCTCCCAGGACTGCTGGGAGAAAGGAATTGGCTGGGGAGGTGTGGGTGGGGATCTCAGCACAGCCCTCCCCCAGTACCTGTAAAGCACCTTGTGCCAGAGCCAGGTTTCTGCCGGAGGGAAGGCAGCTCATCTCCTGCAGTTTCCTGCTTTTTAGAAGCTTTTTATGGACTATTCAGGTTTCCCGGGGTCAGCAGCTGCTGGTTCTGCTCAGTGTTGGGTTCCTCTCCTGGCATCCTCCTCTCCTGGACTCTGCTGGGATGCTGTGGGAGCAGCATGTGCCAAATTTGGGAAACAAAGCAGATTTTTTTTCACTTAAGACTATTACAAACCACAACTCTAGCAACCTTTCCCTTGTCCCTCCCTTTGGCCAAGGCTGATTCCTCCTTGTGCACCTTTCTCTGCATCACCCAACTGCTCCTGGCCCTGCCCTCGAGCTTCCCACATCTCCTTGATGGCACAAGTAATGAGGCCCTCCTGGATCATCCCGGCTCTCCAGGCTGGGTTATCTGGCTCCACTCCACGAGATTTCTCCTCGGAGGGCTTGGTCCTTGCTGATATCCCAGAAAGGCCTCACCTGCTGGAGGTGGAGTCTCCCTGCTCTGAACACCCAAGGCAGCAGCAGTGCCCGGTGATTCCCAGGAGCTGTGGATGCCCCTTCCCTGGCTGATCCCCCCAGAGCCGGCTCCGAATCTCAGCTCTGAGTTCCTGCTCTGGTGCAAGCTCAGCTCAGCCAGTGCTGCCACCGCGTGCCTCAGTTTCCCCACCGGTAAATGCAGGTGTGGTGACTGCCCGGGGCAAGGAGCGGGCTGGGCCCTCATGGGATGTGGAACCAGTTCTTGGTCTGGCCTCAGCCTCAGGGCCACTGCCCAAACCTGTCCAGTGTCCTGCTGCTCCCCAGGACACCCAAGCCGTGCTGGGGCTCAGAGAGGTGGTTTGAGGTGGTCCAAAAGGGTGGATGGGCTGTGCTGAGGCTGGGGGTCCATGGCAGCCCCTGCTGGAACATGCTGAGGCAGTGGGGTGTACTGAGACCAGGGCAGCAGTCCATGCTGGGGAGGGGGTTCATGGTGGTCCATGCTGGGGATGATCCGTGCTGGGGCCAGTGGTCCATGGCAGTCCATGCTGGGAATACTGGAATATGCTGGGGCCAGTGGTCCATGCTGGGATCTGCAGGCTCTGCTGGTGTGGGGGTCAGTGGTGCTCCACCGTGGTCTGCGCTGAGGGTGCTGGGCTGACGGGCCACAGAGCAGGGAACCCGTGACCATCACTGAGCCCACAGCCGGGGGACTGGGGGTGCTCAGCAGCAGGGTGAGCTGCTCCCCCAACCTCTGAATCTCCCCTTGCTGCGGGGATGTGCCAAACCCGGCCGACTCGGATTACAGAATCCTGGAATCCTGGAATATCCTGAGCTGCGAGGGACGCATGGGGACCATCGAGTCCAACTCCTGGCCCTGCACAGACACCCCAACAATCCCACCCTGGGCATCCCTGAGAGCGGTGATTCTGGATGGCGGCTCCTGCAGCCCGGCCATGCCCCGAGGAAACGGGAACGTTGGAATTCAGCCGGAGCAGAGGAGACTGAGGGGAGGCTCCTCGGGGGCTGCAGCTGCTCCCGAGGGGAGGCGGAGGGGCAGGGGCTGAGCTCTGC
>VXAC01006140.1:177585-188195 GCA_013399225.1 Rhipidura dahli | reverse complement strand
CGGCTCCTCCGGCCGCCCGGCCCCGCTCCGCAGCCGGCGGGATGCTCAGATCCACCGGCTACTTCCGCGGCATCGACTGCCCATTCCTCAACGCCGGGGGGTCGGGGCCGGGCCGGGGCTGCCGCAGGCCCTACTGCCATTTCCGCCACCCCCCGGTGGCCCCGGCGCCGTGCGGAGCCTCCGGAGTCTCGGGCGACCCCAGCGTGGGGCTCCCGCTCGGACACGGCTCAGGTACGGCCCGGCTCGGCCGGGCCGCGGTACCCCTTCACCTTCCCCCGACCCCCTTCCCTGGGCTGCAGCTGTTCCCGTCCTTGCTGCCCCCAGCCCGCTCGTGCTTTCTCCCCCCGCCCCGTGTGTTTTCCCCCGGCAAGGGCAGGCCCATGCGTGGCCTCCTCCTCTCCCGCCTGCCCACCCTTCAGGGCCCGAATCTGCCTCCGGCTCCCCTGAGCCCCCCCAGCGCCGCGGGATCGCCCCCTCAGTCCCTTCCCGGTGCGGTGATCCCCGGGGCTGTGTCGGTGTCACCCGGCGGGGCCCACCCGTCCCGCGGCTCTGACTGCGTGTGCCCAGCCCGGGCCGTGGGCTGTCACCTCGCCCTTCGTCCGAGGGAGGGTTTGAAGGAGCTTTGCAGCCCCGGCGGGTGAGAGAGCGATGGGGATCGCTGGGATCCTGTTGGACTCAGGGTAGCGGGGAGCGGCTTCCCGGCGTGTCCGGGACAGCCCCGGCTGCGGGAGGGCAGCGCTGCCCTAGTCCCGTTCTTTGTCGCTCCAGGCGCTCGGCTCACGTGGCGCTGAGGTGGCAGCGCCCAATTCCAAACCTGCCGGCAGCTCCCGGGCCGTTAGATCCCTTCAGGAGCTGCCTGGATCGGGCAGCCAGGACCCATACTGGGGGTCTCCGGGGGACTGTGGTCAGCCAGACACCCCCCGTGAGGGGTTGGTGGGGCACAGAGCACTGCCAGGCTTCTCAAGGACAGCCTGGCACAAAAATCCCCAGTGAATCAGACAGTCATGGAATATCCTGAGTTGGAAGAGACCCACAAGGATCAATAGTGAGCTATTGTTGTCCATTCTTCCAGCAACTCTTGTCATTTTATTTATACACATTATTTGCTGTTCTCCTGATTTATTGGGAGAAAAAAGCCTTCATTCTTCTCTCTGGAAGATCCCTGCTGGCTTTCTTTTTGTCAAAGCTTTGTTATTTCTGTTAGGTATAATGGCATAATAATGCTGGTGTGGATGGTCTCTAATAATCTGAAGCAGAAATTGCCAAAACAAAGCCCAGCTTGTGTTTTTTGTGTGCTTGCTTAACTTTGGGTTGCTCTCAACTGTGGAAGAGGATTAGTTCTTGATGCCTCCTGGTTACCAGGCCAACTTACCACCAGTATTAGTTTAGTTTAAAATAAAAGAAGCATTCTCAGGGCTGTCACAGGCAGATAATCATTAGAAAGACAAAAATCTTTGCTGTTTTCAGTACTCTTTGGAATTTTAAAAGCTCCCTAGGATGCTTTAGAAGGGTTGTTTAGATGATATTATAATTATCTTTCAGTGTGCTGTTCCTGCATGTCTTTAAATATCTGTGGAGTGCCAGTTTTGGAACTGGAATTGCTGATTTTGGCCTGCACCAGGTGCTGCTGTGCTTGGTAACAGTTAGGGCTGGGTCTGGAGTTTGAAAAGGGGAAGGTAAAACCTCTGGGTGCCTCTGGAAAGTGTGTGAGGCTCCCAGAGCTGGCTGGGAGTGTTGGTGTAAGCTGAGTGTGAAAGGCAAGAAAAATACCCCAGTGCCTTGCTAGGCTTGGCCTGGGCGTGTCAGAGACACAGGAGAAGCAGCCTGAGTTTTGGGGAGTAGGAGTTCATGTACAATCATGGAATTGCAAAGGTTGGAAAAGCCCTCCAAGTCCATCAGATCCAACCTTCAAGCAGCCCCATTGTGGTCACCACTGACCCCTGTCCTCAAGAGCCACGTCCACACGTTTGTTTGAACACTTCCAGGGGTGGGGGCTCTACCACTGCCCCAGGCAGCCCCTTCCGATGCTGGGCAGCTTTTTCTGTGAAGGAATTTTTACTGATATCCAACCTAATCTACAGCACACAGAGAAGATTTTTTTTAGCAAATTAGAACCCAGAGTGTGGGCCTGGTTTCCCAAGGGGAAGTTTCTGCCACTTGTGAAAGAAGCAGGATCATGAGGCTGAACTCCAGCCACTGCCTCCTGCTCCCAGCTCAGAGCCTGTTCCTGCCTCTTTCCCAAACTCTTGGCATCCAGCACATGGCACGGCTGCCATAACAGGGATCTCTGAGTTCTGTCTCAGCTCAGGGTTGGCCTCCAGCCATTTTTTAATGTTGATTCTGTGTAGGGCTGCCTCCAGGTCTGGGACCTTGAACATGAGAAGGATGGGGAGCTGTTGGAGCAAGTCCAGAGGGGGCCACAGAGATGCTCCAAGGGCTGGAGCCAAACTGGGAGAGCTGGGGGTGCTCACCTGGAGAGGAAAAGTCTCCAGGGAGAGCTCAGAGCCCTTTGCAGGGCCTAAAGGGGCTCCAGGAGAGCTGCAGAGGGACTGGGGACAAGGGCTGGAGGGACAGGAGCCAGGGAATGGCTTCCCAGTGCCAGAGGGCAGGGCTGGATGGGATGTTGGGCAGGAATTGTTCCCTGGGAGGGTGGGCAGGCCCTGGCACAGGGTGCCCAGAGCAGCTGTGGCTGCCCCTGGATCCCTGGCAGTGCCCAAGGCCAGGCTGGACATTGGGGCTGGGAGCAGCCTGGGACAGTGGGAGGTGTCCCTGCCATGGCAGGGGTGGAATGGGATGAGCTGTAATGTCCCTTCCAACCCAAACCAGTCTGGGGTTCTGTGATTCCAATTGAGTAATGGGAGATGAGCAATGGATCTGCTGCAATCTCAGGCTTTTAGAACAGACTTCAGCAGGTCACAAAATGTTCCTGATCTCTGTAGGAGCAGGAGACACTTTTGCAGTTATTTTGCAGGCAGTGCTTGGCTCAGCTTCCTGGGAAGGATTCCAGCTGCAGTGCTCCTGTCACTTCCCTGCCTGCCTGAGTGAGGCTCCTGCCGCCTGGGAGGAGCTGTAGGTTTTACACTAGAGGGTGTAGTAGCTCAGTCAGAACCAGGCAACCATCTTCTGGGAGCAGGTTCTCCATCCCCCAGGACTTGCTCCATGCCGGGGGAACTGCCTGTCTTGTTTTGAAGTAGCCTCCTAACCCTGCACTTGGGCAAATCTGACCTATTTAATCACATCACTCGATAAAGAAGCTTTAAAAGCACCATTTTTTTGCCAAGGCAGGTGGGTTTCTACACCAAGAGCTACAGCACAGATTGGTGTTTTCTGGGATGGTGCCTAGAAAAAAAAGGATAACATCTAAAGGAGCAGCCTGCTAAGCATATTGATTCGAGGCTGGGGCTGGCTTTGATGTTTGAAGATCACCGGAGGATTGGCAGGAACCCCAAAACTCTTGGTGCAAATTCGTAGCTTTGAAAGGACCTTTTGAAAACTGAGAGTGGAGCTGGCCCTGGCAGGCTGGCCAGGGGGACGGGACCGTGGACACGTGCCAGATGGAGCAGAGAGGATGTGAAAAGAGGAATTAGTGGGATGTAGCACTGTTCCACTCCTTTTTTTGCCCACCCTCACCATTCCAGACTTCCCAAAGTTCAGGTGTTCGTAACATGATCCTTGTTTTTCATACAGTGCTCCTGTGCTCCCAGGCACAGTGGTGAAGAGCCCTCCATGCCCGTTGGAGATCTGCAGGAGCAGCAGGACTGAGTTTTCCCTGACTGCTGCTGTCTGGATGTGTCAGGCATTCCCTTTCCTTCCTGTCTGGAAGCAGCTCCATAAATACAAACATGCTGAGTGAGGGGCATGTTTGAACTGGGGTCTGAAACATGGAATGCTTGGTGTGGGAAATCTGTTCCCATGTTTTACTGCCGGGATCTGCCTGTGTGGTAACAGAATGTGGCTGCCTTGGAGGTTTGTGAAAATTCTGGGCTGAGCAAAGGGCTGGGGCTGATGGGATGTTTTCTGTCCAGGACTGGGAATCTGCAGATTGCAAATTCTCATCCTGACTTGGCTGAAGTGCTTTTTCCATCTCTGAGACGACTAAAACCCACCTGCTTCAGAGCAGGATGAAAAGATTATTGAATGTGTGTGAAGTGCTTTGAAAGCGTGTGCTGTAAGGAGGAGGGAAGAGCTGCCTTCAGTCCTAAAAGCGTCTTTTCAAGAGCTGTAGAGGGGAAAAATAGGTCTCTCTTTAAAGTCGAGGTCCTGAGTATGCTGAAAGACATAAAAGAGGCATAATACAGCTCTTCATAAATATCTTAAGGTAGGCAGGCCTGGTTTGCTAGTTTGATGCTGTCAGGGGGTGTTTCAGAGCTGGATGTTTCTGAGCCCAGAGCAGAAGGCTGCTTCCAGATCTGGGGCTCTGAGTTCTTTTGTCTGCTCTGATGACAGAATCCTGGAATGTCCAGAGTTGGAAGGGACCCACAGGGATCATCCAGCCCAGCCCCTGGCCCTGCACAGACCCCAACAACCCCACCCTGGGCATCCCTGAGAGCGCTGTCCAAACGCTCCTGGAGCTCTGGCAGCCTTGGGGCCGAGACCATTCCCTGAGGAGCCTGGGCAGTGCCCCAGCAGCCTCGGGGGGAAGAACCTTTCCCTGAGCTCCATCCCAAGCCCTGACACAGCTGCAGCCACTCCCTCAGGTCCTGATCCTTGTGTTCATGTGAGATGGGAAGAGCCAGCCAGGCTTTCAGCACCCTGCCTGAAGTACTTTATTCAGCAGTGGAGTGTACTGAGCTGCTCAGCAGTTTTCTGCTTTGGTCCAAAGCTTGTGGAGAGGTTCTCTTGCTGTGTGGATTTTCTACTGGGACGTACAAAGCTTTGCAGGTTAGACCTGGATCAGATCTGTGGAAGGTGTCAGGGACAGAGTTCTGCTCCTCTGTGTGATTGACTCACAGTGAGCTGCTGCAACAGTGTTGGGCTCAGGTCAAGTGTGGAGAAATCCTTGGGCTTATCTCCCCAGCTTGATCTCCAGATCCCGTCATTGGTGCAGAGAGGCACTCACCTCTCCCTTCTTCTGCCCAAAAGCAACCACATAGGATGGCTGTGACTAGGATGATTCCCCCCGAGGCTGCTGGGGCACTACCCAGGTTCCCCAGGGAATGGTCCCGGCCCCAAGGCTACCAGAGCTCCAGGAGCGTTTGGACAGCGCTCTCAGGGATGTGCAGGGTGGGATTGTTGGGGTGTCTGTGCAGGGCCAGGGGCTGGGCTCTGGATATTCTTTGGTTCTGTGATACTTGGTAAAACCTAAAGAGGCTCTTTAGTTAAAACCCAGCTTTAATCACCCCCACATGTCCCCACAGGATCAGGGCCATTGTCAGGTTCCTCACACAGTGCTTTGCTGAGGGGCTGTGCTGTTTGGTGGGAGCAGCCTTGGCACGGGCTGGGATTTAGAGCCTTGATGTGGCTCACATTGCAGGGCATGTTCACACCATGTGTAGAAAGGATGAAAAAAAGATCTTTCCCAGTGTGTTTTCCTTCCTGGAATGGGTGTTGTGCAAGATCATCTCAGCAAAGAGCTTTTATTGCTGTATTTGCTACAGCAGAAGTGGAAACCCATGAGGTGTTTTCAGTACCATTTCTCTGAGAGAGCAAAGCAGGTGTTCAGTGTTGGGTGCTCCAGTCCGTGAACTGGGAGGGAGCATCAATTCTGCTTTTTCCCCCCACATTTGTGTTTAGGACAGTAATTACCAAAAAGCCACCAGTGGGTTTTATTTTTAACCAAGTTTTGAAATGAAGAGTGAAAAATTAATTGATGGTGAGGTGGGGATGTATCTTCTCAGCAGTCTGGGATTTGTGGTGATTTCCCTGCACTGTCGGTTGGGGCAGTTTCCTGGGGGTGGGCTGTGCAGGTGCCCTTTGTGCCGGGATTTTAGTCTCGCTCACAGGACACTTCCCATTTTTGATCTTTCTGTGTCTGTGAGGAGATTCCGCCCCGAGTCCAAGTCTCCCCACGTGGGTCAGTTCCAGATGTGTGAAAAGCAGGAGGCGGGAGCAGATCTCCCATCAGGCCAGCAGGATTTTGGGTTTGGCACAGCTGGAGTTGTGCCAGTGCTGGTGAGTACCCGGCTCCTCTCCACCCACCCAGGAGCCCTTTGTCTGCGCTCCCGCGACCTCCCTCTCTCCTCTGGGATATCTTCCCTGACATTTGAACACTTCCTGTGATTTATGTTTTTAATCTCCAGCCAAGCCCCGCCGCGCTGGTGGGAAGCACAGTTCGCTAATCCCGGGCTTCCCGGAGCGTGTTCCCTGCGCTGGGCCAGGCGGAGGCGCCGGGCTGGCTCACCGTGGGCTTGGGCAGGTACCGACAGGCAGGGCCCGGCTGTGTCCCAGTCCTGCCACCTCCTCCTCTGCGGGCTGCAGAGCTGGGGGGTGTTGGGGTCGGGTTGGGAGCACAGCACAGCCGGGGGATGGATGTTTGGAGAAGCACCGCACACACCGACGTGTGGAGCTTAAACCAAGCCAAAAGCAGCTGCAGCTGGGGAGCGGGGACAGGAGGAGGAGGTCAGAAAGTGCCCCAAGGTGAGGGGAGCAGCGCTAGGAGAGAGGAACGGGGTGAGGAAGCCCCTGCAGACTCTCCAAGCCCGACCGAGCTGGGAGCACACGAGGGCGAAGGCGGGACCCGGGCAGGTCCTGCCCCGGATCCCACGAAGTGCTGTGTCAGCAGCCGGGCACCGCGTGCTGCCTGCAGCCCCTGCCGGGGTGTCTCGGCAGCAGCGGGCAGCTCCAGAATGAACAAGTATCTGCAGTGTTTATTGACCCCGGGCAGCTCAGGTAACTCTTTTTGAAGTTTTCGGCTTCCTGCGGGGTGAGGTCGTGGTTTGGGGGGTGCGGCTGGGAAGGAGCAGCTGGAGAGAAGCGACTTCTCCAGGGAGCCTTCACGTGGTCGCCATTCATTTAACAGGAGACCTCAGCCCCTGGGCATCTGCCCCTGGAGCATGGGGACTGTGCAAAAAGCTCAGCCTGGCTTCGGAGGGTTTGATCTACGAGGCTTTTCGTTTCCCTGGGGATTTTGGATTTTTATTGAAGTGAGGACTGTGCTGGGGCTGTTGAGTTCTGTGGTTAAAAGTGGCCAAGGAGCTGCAGAGGTGTCTGAGTCGTAAAGGAGCTGCAGAGTTTTAATTCCAGCTTTTGGATTACTTGAATCCAGACAGGTTTTAAAAACAGGTTAGGTTTTGCTTTTAGCTTTTCATATGTAGCTGCTGAAGTGTTTTAATGGAATACAGCTTGAAAGGTGCATTTCTTTAGCTTTTGACTTTGTTTTCAAAGTGTCCAGTTGTGACTAAGTTGAAATATTTGAGGTTTGGTTGGGTTTTTTTTTCCTTTTTTCCTTGTCTTAAGCGGGAATTTTTCACCCACACTAGTTAAAGAAATAAGACAGGTGTGGAGAAGATAACTTATCTTGAGCACACCAGAGAAAGGCTGGAAAATTAAAGGACTGGTGGGTGTTGCTGCTTGTGACTCTGCTGGTTGGAGTAGGTTTTCAAGGTGGAGTTGAATAGAGAGGAAAGAAGACACCAGAAAATTTGAAATATTTAAATACTTTTTTTTTTTTTTGCTTCTTTGAAAAGAAGACTTGCTCTGCTAATTACATTATGGAGATCCTTAGTTTTATCCAGCACTTCACACAGGAGATGTGGAAGTGTTTTCTGGTCTTTTTCTCAGAAACAGAAGAAACTAAATCTCTGTTAAGCTTGGGTTTTTGGGGTTTTTTTTCCCCAAACAGAATTTCAACTTTTCTTGTATTTTGAGGAGTAACTTAGAGCTAAAATAAGAGGGGGAATTGAAGGATATCCAAAGAATCCAAACATTGAATATGCAGATTTTCAAGCAGTGAGACTCTTTCCGGCCTGTGCATGACGGGCCATGGGGTCAGGGTGTGTTTTAGGTGCCAGTCTTTGTCCTCTCTGTGTCCTGGCCAACCCACCAATTGGGATTCTCACATCCTTTCCTAAGTTATGGGAGAAATGTGCCAATGATGTGATTTCCTCTTAGGAAAATTTATCACAGACCTTGATGCTCTTTGCTGTTTTCCACCAGCGTGGGTGGGACTGTCAGTGATTCTGGGATAGAGGGATGGGAGCGATGGGTTTGTGTGGGCCAGGTCGTGTGCTAAACACGTTAAATGCATCCCTGCATTTAACTGCTGTTGCTGTGGGAGGCAGTGACAGTCCCAGGTGTCCTCTGTGAGGCCACCAGGAGGGTGAAGCTGCCACGTTCAGTGGCTTGAGGACCTTTCAGATTTTTGTTTTGCTGCACCAGAGACAAAACTGCCCAAAACTGTGTTTCCTTGAATAAATTGAGGAGGTGGGTGCTGCATCCCAGGATGTTTCTGTCTGAGCTGCTTTGTGGGATGTGCCCTTTAGAGTTTCCTACTTGGGTGAGTTGTTCCCTGGTAACATATCCAGCTCAGGAGGGACACTCTGAAGCTGCTCCTGCTGGAATGAACCCACTTGGGCAGGCCCCTCTCTCAGGAGAGCAGGACTTTGGACAAGAGATGGAGGGGCAGGACACAGGGAATGGCTTCCCAATGCCAGAGGGCAGGGCTGGATGGGATGTTGGGCACAATTGTTCCCTGGGAGGGTGGGCAGGCCCTGGCACAGGGTGCCCAGAGCAGCTGTGGCTGCCCCTGGATCCCTGGCAGTGCCCAAGGCCAGGCTGCCATTGGGGCTTGGAGCAACCTGGGACAGTGGGAGGTGTACAGGAACGAGATGGACTTTGAGGTTCCTTCCAACCCAAACCAGTCCATGATTTCTCCCTGGCCACTGCATGCCCTCAGTCTGGGATGGCTGAGCTGAGGAAACAGCTCAGGGTACAATACAGAGGTGGCGTCTGGCTGCTCTGCTCCCCTGGTGTGACCCCCTCCCTGTGCGGTGTCACCCCTGGGGCTCAGCCCACGGGGACAGGTGGCCCCATTGACAACAACATCTGGAGAAACCAGTGCTGCCCAGGCTGGGTCCCAGCAGGACTAAAAATACCTCGCAGTGAGAGGTGACTGTTCAGGCTTTTTTTCAGGCTTGCTAATATCAGACTTTCTTTTCTCATATTTGCATCCTTTTTTCCACTAAAGCAATGACTGTGGAGGTTCATGGTGTACTTTGAGGCTGTGGCATTAAATAGCTTCCCTGAAGGAACAAATCCAAGGAGTAGGGTGCACAGGGATTTTTCTGCCTCTAATGCCTCTCAAACCTTGCTTCCTGATGTTCCTTGACCAGCACAAGGTTATCTCTACTTTTAACATCTAATTTTATAATTAAATTTACTTCTCAAAAACACAAAAAAGGAGCAAACCAAATTCTTGGACTAGGGTTGAGTTTAAAGTTGAAGAAACATTTCTCTTAGCTCCCCTTCCCTGCCCTCCTAACCCATTTCCTCTGGATGATTATTTGAAATGTACTATTTTAAATCTCAGTGTTAATTATTTCCAAGCGGTTGCGTATTCTCATTAAATTAATTGTTGGAAATTCGCTTCGGGTCCCGGCAAATGAGCTCTGTGCCAAAACCTGCCATTTCTTGTGTGCTCTTTAATTCTGAAGAGTAGCAGAACTCAGGCTGCTGGTAAAGCCTCTCTGAAACATTTTGTTCTTGAGGAACCGCTGTCTCTTCTGTGAAGTGTTAAATGAAAAGCTCAGAACGATTTTCCAGCGGTGATAATTTTCCCGCAATCACAGAGGTTGTCCCTTTGCTGAGTGCTGGCACTGTAAACACAGCGAGCTCTTAAGCCAACAAAGCTGTTCCGATGACGTGAAATAAAAATGCCCTTATTTTTTCCTTTTCCAAAGAGTCTCCAAACAGCTTTCACCTTCCCCACCTCACCATGAATGCACCTTTTGTTGCCAGCTGCAGGTGACCCAGGGGAATGGGTGACTTCAGCAGCAGCAGGGCTTGAAAATCAAGAAGAGCTGCAAGATCATGGAGTCCAACAGTCGGCCCAGCCACTGTGGTCACCTCTAAACTACATCCCCAAGTGCCACATGCCCACAATTTTTGAACACTGGCAGGGATGGTGACTCCATTACTGCCCTGGGAAGCCCCTTCCAGTGCTTCACAACCCTTTCAGTGAAGAAATTTTCCCTAAACTCCAATCTAAACCTCCCCTGGCCCAGCCTGAGGCCGTTCCCTCTCCTCTTGTCCCTGTTCCCTGGGAGCAGAGTCTGACCCCCCCAGCTGCCCCCTCCTGTCAGGGAGTTGTGCAGAGCCACAGCGTCCCCCCTGAACCTCCTTTGCTCCAGGCTGAGCCCCTTGCCCAGCTCCCTCAGCTTTTCCTGGGGCTCTAGCCCCTTCCCAGCTCCGTTCCCTTCTTTGGACATGCTCCAGCCCCTCAATGTCTCTGTGGGTTCACTGCAAGAAAGGTGGCACGGGATGGGCTTTAAGGTCACTCCCAACCCAAACCATTCTGGGATTCTGTCCCCTACATGCATTCAAGTGCTGAGCTTCTTTTCCAAAACCTGCAGGTTTGCATTGACCAGCACCTGTCATACATTTGGGCTTTTCTGTATTTAAAGCATCTCAGGTATGTTCTGTGGCAGGGCTGGACAAAAAAAAAAAAAAAAAAA
>VXAC01006140.1:108107-177568 GCA_013399225.1 Rhipidura dahli | reverse complement strand
AAAAAAAAAAAAAGAAAGACTTTTCTCTGTAATGATTCACTGTAAAATAAGTTTTACCTTCACCCAGGTGACCTTGTCCTCCCACTCTTCTTTAATGTCAGTTTTGTTTACTGCCCTTGCCTGTTGCCCAAACTAGACAGACCAGTGAGGAGTCTCTGGCTCAGGGAAGCTTTGTAATAATCCAGCTCCACCTTGGAACTGAGGCCTTGTGTCCCACAACTAACGTGACATTAATCAGGAAAAAAACCCATCAGCCCGGTTTTTTTTAGGCACAATCTAAATTGTTTTAATGCTTCCATGTTTTCTGTGCTCCAATGGCTGATTTAAGCACAGCTCAGTTGGGTGTGTTCTAAAGCAGTTCTGGGTTAAATAAAATGTTCACTGAGGTTCTGTGTAAAATATTAATAACTTGTTTTCTATAATATTGATGGTAACCTCACCTTTTGTGTCTAAGGAGGGTTATTTCATATGTCTGAGGTACATTAATTTATTAAAATAGTTTGTACTTTAAAAAGTGTTTAGTTCACAATCCTGCAAGGAGTTGGCATCTCAAGTCTCATTATCTCGTGATTCCTGAGGGACAGAGCAGACTCTGCTTTCCATCCCTCCAGAAGGAGTTATTTCACTCTGAGTGCCTCTCACTCCTTCTGCTTCCTCAGGAACTGCAGCCTTTGGTGCATCAGAACAGCAGCCCCGGTGTAGCTCATCCTGTGCACCCTGAGCAGCCAGGTTAGTGAAAGGAAGAGGAATAAAGGAAAAGGTGAGGCAGACTCCTTTGAGTGTCACATCCCAGTGGTGGGAAGATCCTTCCCATTCCTAGTTCCTTGGAGTGTTGTTTGGCAGCTGAAAAGCTGCTCTGATTTCAAATAGCAGCTTGAAGATCTCTGATTTGGACATTTGTGTGTTTATGCCTCATCATATGTGTGTATATATATTAATATATATATACGAATACTTGTGTGTATTTTTTCATATAAATACCCCCCTCCTGCTGTGTTTCTGCTGCATTATCTGCAGGTGCCTCGTGGCCAGAGGGGATGGTGCTGATGGCCATTGCGGAGCCACTCACACAGGTCCTTCATGGCCAGGCAGCCTTTGATCAGCAGTGCTGGACAGTCCATGAAGCCTCCCCCACACTTCCACAAGAGCTCTTCCCCTGCCCTGTATCAGAGCCTGGGGCTTGTCCTGAGGTTACAATCAGTGTTTTCATCTGTCCAGTCCAGCCACAGAAAATGTGCCAGGAGTTTTATTCTGGAGATGAACAGCAGAGACCCAGACACCAGCTCTGTGCTGGGGCTGCCCTCTGCTTTCCCTGATGCTGATACTTTTAAAATAGTTTGGTTTTCTGCATGGACAAGATGGCTTTTGTTTGGTTAGGGTTTGTTGCTTTATTTTGGCAAGTCTCTAGATCCAGACTTTGTGTTCTGTTTGTAGGCCATCTGATATTTAGCCCTGCATGAATTATCAGGCTTTCAGCTGTTCCCTTAAAATATTTGTGCTGAATTTTAGGTCTCATTTCTGATTTAGAGGGTAGTAGCTGACTCCTCCATGCTTCAGTGCCCTGGTCCTTTCTGCTAGTGGGGAGCTGATGTTTCACACTGTGGTCACAGATGAGTGGTGGGCATGGAGGGCTGTCTGCTCCTTATCACTTCTTAGGCTGATCTTATCCCCAGTCATTTTGATAATCTGTACATATCCTTGCCTTGATGCTGCTGCTGTTTGCATATGGGTTTGTTCATGTTTTTTCCTTGTTACCTGCTTTTCTTTGAGGTTTCTAACTAGGAATTGGCCTGTCCAGTGCCCACTGCCCTGCTTTGTCCCTGGCTGTGCTGGCTGTCCAAGGGAGGAGCTCACCCTGGCTTTGGAAATGCTCTTTGTGACATCATTACAGCTCTCTGCAATAGTTAGAGGGGAACTGCTTATAGAAATAGCACCTTGTTCCTCTTCCCCCATGTTTCTGCCTCTGAACAGGTCTCAGACAGGCCTATGGAAGGTGGTGACATCACGCTGCCATTGCCCAGAGTCCCCGTTCAATCAGGAGCTAATTGGTTTGGAAAAAAACTTCTCAAACCCAAAGGGATAAAAAGTATTTTCTGAAACTGCTGCCTTTATTTTAGCCCAGCCTCTTTCATTCTGCTTCCTTGGGGGCCAGTTCTGCCAACTGCTAGACGGATCCTTTTCCTGTTGCCAAAGGAAGCTGGGCATTCATGCATCCTCTCTAAAAAACCCCAAACCTACCCCTGCCCCCCCTCCAAAAAACCTCAAACCCCTCAGTCTTACGAGAATGGTAGAAACGGCTCTTTTAACACTGTTTGTTTCTGACTGTTACAAGAAATTCTCTCACCCCTCTTAGACCTGAGAGGTTTTTTATTTTCTGTCTTCTGTCTCTTTGCATATTGTTTGGGTCTTCTGCATATCCATGTTGGAGAGCCAGTTTCGGTACTGTCCTTGTAGCAGAGAGCAAGAAGTTTCTCTGGAATGTCAGCATCCAGAGACAAGGACTGGAAACAGTTCAGACTCAGAAAGCAGCTGTTAATGTTCCTGTAGCTTCTGTGGGTTTGCTAAATGCAGCTGTCTTTGTTGGAGTCCTGGAATGGTTTGGGTTGGGAGGAACTTTAAAAATCATCTCATTCCACCCCTGCCATGGACAGGGACACCTCCCTCCATCTCGTTCCTGTACACCTCCCACTGTCCCAGGCTGTTCCAAGCCCCAGTGTCCAGCCTGGCCTTGGGCACTGCCAGGGATCCAGGGGCAGCCCCAGCTGCTCTGGGCACCCTGTGCCAGGGCCTGCCCACCCTGCCAGGGAACAATTCCTGCCCAAGATCCCATCCAGCCCTGCCCTCTGGCACTGGGAAGCCATTCCCTGGTTCTTGCCCCTCCAGCCCTTGTCCCCAGTCCCTCTACAGTTCTCCTGGAGCCCCTTTAGGCCCTGCAAGGGGCTCTAAAGTCTCTCTGCAGCCTTCTCCTCTCCAGGCTGGATATGGAAGAGAGGCCACTGATGGGACTTCTCTGAAAAGGGAAATGTTTTGGGTGTTCAGTGTTCTTGTCTTGGTGGTTGCTCTGAGTAGCAGAGTTGTGTTGCCTGTTGTAATTCTGTTGTAATTTTTCCTTACCAGCAGCTCCCAGTTTGTCAGTCCAGATCAGACTGGTTTTCCTGCAGCTGGTATGAGAAACACTGAGCCTTGAGGAATATTGGAGGCTCTTGGTGGGCTTTAGGTGTTGGCACTGAGAAGTGAGAATCTAATCCACAGTTTCTTGCAGGAATCCTCTTTCCTCCTTGGTGGCTTCATTGAATTAAGCAGATAATTCTGTGCACAGTCAGCTCCCCTTGGGCCTAATACAGTGATTATTCTTTGGTGCCCTGAAGAATATTTAATTTATAGAGCTTTTCCATGAGTATTAAAAGCACTTTGTTAACAGATCTTTAGTCCTGGGAGTAGTTTGTACAATCTGGTCTAGTCTAGGCCAGAGAACATCAGCCACAGATGGTGGCTTTTGGTACCCAACATTATTTATTCTGTGGTGCAAAAGTGTGGCATTTGGTTGTGTCATTCAGTGCTGGGGTTTGATCAGAGCAGACCTTGAAAAGACCTCTTTTAAATTTTACTTGAATTGCTGGCAGTAAATGATTTTCTTTCCTCTTTCCAGAGCGAGGCTATGATCCCTACAACCCAGAGCTTCCCAGGCCCTCCCTGGAGGCAGAGGATGGCACTCTGGCTGACATTACAGATGTCACTCCCGGGATTCTGGAGCTGGAGCTGGTCAACAAGGCCATTGAGGCAGTGAAGAACGAAGTGGAGAGGGAGCAGAAGAAGTATGAGGAGCTGCTGGAAACCACGAAGGAGTTGGGTGCTTCAGAGGGCTCCTCACTCATTTCAAACTCACCTGTGTCGGCTGCTGGGCCTCAGAATGATTCCTTTGCCTCCTTGGAGTATAATCCAGGGAGCTACAACTTCAGTAATAACTCGGACTACAACCCCACTCCTCTGGCTGCTGCTGGCAGGTCCAGTAAATACACTCTGGATTCCTCCCGCTCCAAAGGGAGCTCACTGGAATACGTCCCCAAGGCTGTAGTACAGAATAAAAAATACAGCAGCACTGTCCCTAACAATAAATATGTGATTGATGACTCCAAGCCTTCCACGGACTTGGAATATGACCCCCTTTCCAATTACTCTGCCAGGCTGTTGGGCAAAGCCACAAGCAAGGGGTCCAAAAGGGAAAGGGCCTCTGATTATGAGGACTCTTACTCTCCATCGCGGAAGAAGCTCTGTGAAGATCCTGATGATGACGAGGTCTTGGCCAGGTTCTCCTCCTCTGAAGATGAGGCCGAGGTGGAATATAAAACAGCTTCTGGTAGTTCACCCTCAAAAGCTGGTTCTGGGAGTGAGTCAAACAACGAGTTGTCCAGCAAAGAGCAGAGCGCCAAAGTGGATGGCTCTGCTTCCCAGGAGAGCAAAGAAGCAGCACAGCACAGGGAGGACCTTCCAAATTCACAGAAAAGCCTTGCCAAAAACTCATCAGACAAGAACACAAAAGCAGCGAAGTCGTGTTCTGGTAAGAACAACAAGGAAATTGACAATAAAAACAAAGACTCCAAAGACAAAACAAAAAGGAAGAAAATAGATGTTAGTAAAACATCAGGCCTCAGTGAGGCTGGGAAGAAGGAGAAAAATAAAAATACAGACAAAGTGCTCAAGAAAGAAGAAAAATTAAAAATCAAGAATGAAGAGAAAAACTGTAAAGACAAAAGTGGCAAAGTGAAAACAGATGGGAACTTGAAGAAACCTGAAAAACAGAAGTCAGAAAAGGTGGATGGGTGTAAGAAAGAAAAATCCAAGTCCAGCACCAGCAGTTCAGGGAAGAGCAAGAGCGAGGGTGTCACCAAGGGCACAGAGAAAGTGGGCAGCAGCAAGAAGAACTCGCAGAGCAAAACAGCTGATGTGAAAAATGGCAAGGAAAGCTCTGGTGGTAAAAACAAAGAGAAAGGGACCAAGACTTCCCTGGAGCGAAAGAAAGACAAGGTCAGTTGTGCTGGGAAAGGAGATCCGAAGAAGGGTCGGAAGCAGCGGAGTTTGAGTCACGTGGACCTGTTTGGAGATGAGAGCGGAGATGAGGATGACAGAGGCCGGCCTTTGTCCTCCTCCTTACTTGATGTGAGCTCGGACTCGGATGGGGCCGACTCTGGCTCAGCCTCTGAGAGTGACAAGGACAGGACGAAGAAAGTGAAGCGCTCGAAGTTGTCCAAGTCATCATCATCTTCCTCAACATCTGATGACATTGATTATTCCATCCTTGAGAAAGATGTGGACTTCGAGTCAGATCCCATGGAAGAATGTCTGAGGATCTTTAATGAATCTAAAGATGTGAAAACTGAAGACAAGGGAAGGCTGGGGAAACAGGTAATGCTGGCTCGGGGTGGCTGGTTTTCTCCCTTCCAAAGGTTTGGTTTAGTGGTGTTGCTTACCTCAAGTAGCTGAAGAGGGAGACTCCAGGTGTTGGGAGAATCTCATCTTTGGCATGACTGAGTGCTTGGAAGAGTTTGCACCTGAGTTTACCTTCTGGACTGAAAGCTGCTGTGAAATGCAAGAGTTCAGTTCCCTTTTGTGTGGAAGGCTTTCAGCTTTCAGGGTTATCAGTTACTTCTGTCTCCATCTGGCCTGAGAACCTTGGGGGTGTGGATGGCTGGAGAAAAGGCTTCAGGGAGTGAGTTTTGGGGGTTTCAAAGCCAATCTGAGATTGTCAATCTGGGCAATCTTGCCTTCTTGTTGCAGCAGAGTTTAAGGAACACAGGGGCAGGTAGGACCTGGACAGGGTGTTGGTGCAAGTAAGTCCAGTATTGTCCCCAGACACTTTGTCCCCAGATTCCTCTTTCCTATTCTAAATGCATGCTGCAGGTATTTCCTGAGGATCTCTGGATAGTGCAAGCAAGAAATGGAGGGTAAAATTTCTTCCAGTGGTGCCAGGGGCTTCAGACTAAGGAGGTAAAAAGACAGTATTTACAAAATAGACTTTTGGCAGTGACAGACTGGTCCCCTGAGGAGGGAAACAACTCGGTTTCGAAGATCAGAACAAAACGGAGAACTCATGACAAGGACTTTCAGGGGCTGGAGTGTGTCTGGAGAAGGGAACGGAGCTGGGAAAGGGGCTGGANTTGGATACTGGGGGAATTTCTTCAGTGAAAGTGTGGTCGGGCATCGAAGGGGCTGCCCAGGGCAGGGGTGGAGTGACTGCCCCTGGAAGTGTTCAAACAGTGTGTGAATGTGGCACTTGGGACTGGGGTTAGTGGTGACCATGGTGGCAGTGCTGGTTGATGGTTGGACTTGGTAATCTTAAAGGTCTTTTCCAGCCTTAAAAATTCCATGTTTCCTTAAAAATTCCATGTAAAAGGTTAGAAAGCAGCGTCTGGCAGTGATCCTCCCACAGCATCTGAAAAAGGGAAGTAGGAGAAGACAAAACTCATCCTTCATCTCCTGACATCCCACTTTCACTGGGCAGCAAGACAAAGCCTCCTTTGGGAGCAGCTCCTGGGCTCAGGCAGGGCTGTGTGACTTGCTGTCAAACCCAGTACCCTCAGCATCCCTGGTTGGGGTGATTTTGCTGTACAGGTGTCTAGGGAATGGGATTGGGAAGAGCTTTACAGAAGTAAAAGGTGACAAATCTGCCAACACTGAGAAACTGTCCCAAACTTATATCAATGTTTTCTGTCTGACTGCAGTGCAGGGGTGCCCGGTGAGGCAGCTCTGTTACCTGGGAGGCTTCACAGAATCCTGGAGTGGGTTGCGTTGGGAGGGACCTCAAAACCCATCCAGTGCCACCCCTGCCATGGCAGGGACACCTCCCACTGTCCCAGGCTGCTCCCAGCCCCAGTGTCCAGCCTGGCCTTGGGCACTGCCAGGGATCCAGGGGCAGCCACAGCTGCTCTGGGCACCCTGTGCCAGGGCCTGCCCACCCTCCCAGGGAACAATTCCTGCCCAAGATCCCATCCAGCCCTGCCCTCTGGCACTGGGAAGCCATTCCCTGGCTCCTGGCCCTCCAGCCCTTGTCCGCAGTCCCTCTGCAGCTCTCTTGGACGCCAGAAGGGGCTGAATGAAGTGAGGCGACAAAATCAGGTGCCTTCTGTGTGCTGGGGAAGGGTGGGTCCAGGGGAAGATCCTGTTTGTCCAAGGAATTACTGAGTGGCTTCAGCTGCAGCTGTCCTGCATCCCAGAATAATGGAAGTACTGGGACACCCTCAGGGCATCCATTGTATCCCAGTTTAGACCCCTTCACCCCCAGACAGCCTCCCTTAGGGATGATTGATGGGAAGGAAGTCCAGGCGAGCACAGAAGGACCCACACAACCACCCTGTGGCAGTTTCTCCTGCTGGGATTGACTTTGACTCCAAAAAGCCCAGCAGGACGTAGTGCTGCTCTCCAGACTTGTGGAGCTGGGTGGGTGCAGTGGCCCAAACAAACCCTTGCACTCAGAACCATGGGTGTGAGTGCTGGGTGTGGGGAGCAGAGCTCAGCTTTTGGAAGAAGAGCTGGGCTATTGTAGCTTTTTGCTGAACTCTCTGCTGCTCTCACATCCCCAGTCTGGTCACAGGGAACTCTGTTGTTGGCAGTTAAAGACCCTTTTTACACTCACACAAAATGGGTAAAAGAAATTCTATAGAACGAAGTTCAGTGTGATGGTTTTCTTCTCAGTTATTAAGCATTGCTTGTTTAAAATCCAGCTGTTCTTTCTTCAGTGTTTAGTTTAATTCCCAGCTAGGAAAGAACTCTTTAATTTTGACCTTTTTTTTTCTCCAAGTTGCCCAGTTTAAGTGAAAATAGTTGAAGGGCACATAATCTATAGCAGGAATTACTAATCACTGAATTCAGAAAGTGCTGAAGTGGGGCTGCCACTCACAGCAAACAGTTAATTGTGGCCTGCAGGGACAAAGCTCAGCAGCCACATGTGGCTCCTTTGCATCCCTGCACTGAGGTTTGGTTTCCTGCTCCTTTGGGAAGGAGGCTCAGTGCAGCACAGGGATCCTTCTCTGGGAGATGGGTGTGTGTGAGTTGGTGGGTGGGCTTGGTCATGGGGCATTTGTTTTGTCTATGGAATAATTTTCTAGATGGACCCCTGTCCTGGTTAGACACTGGCCAAACACCAGGCACCACTGAAAGTCACTCACTCAGCCTCCCTCCCCTCCTGCAGCCGTGCAGAGGAGAGAAAAGGAGAAAACTCTCCAAGGGCAAAGCAGGCTCAACTTAGAGGTACAAAGTGAATTTGTTACTAACAAAATCACAGGAGGATAATGAGAAGTATAATAAGCCCTTAAAACACCTTTTCTTCCCCCAGCCTCCCTCCTTCCCACCAACAGCATAGAGGGACAGGGGGTGGGGGTTTGGTTGGTTCATCACCGAGATTTTCTTCTGCTGCTCAGGGAGAGGAGTCCTGCAGTCCTTCCTCTGCTGCACAGTGGGGTCCCTCCCACAGGAGTGTTCTCTCTGAAATTCCCTAGTGTGGCTCCACTCTGGCGAGCAGCAGTCCTCCCAGAACTGCTGTGGTGGGAGCCCCTCCCACGGGCTCCCAAAACTGCTGCACCGTGGGTCACTCTTCCACGGGGTGCAGTGCTCCAAGGCCAGGCTGCTCCAGCCTGTGAGCAGGGCCCCTTTCTCCACCGGGTCTCCACTGGATCACAGCCTCCTCCAGGCATCCACCTGCTCTGGTGTGACCACCTCCCCCAGGGGCTGTGGGGGGGATCTCTGTATCCCCCGTGGACCCCTAGGGGCTGCAGGTGGATCTCTGCATCCCCCATGGAACCCCAGGGGCTGCTTCACCATGTTCTCACCAGGTCCTGCAGAGGAACCTCAGCTCCGGTGTCTGGAGTACCTCCTCTGCCTCCTGCACTGCCCTTAGTGTCTCCAGGTTGTTTCTCTCACATGTTCTCACCTCCTCCTCTTTTCTAGCTGGAATTCAAACTGCACAGCCCACTTTATTTTGATTTTCTTCTTGAATCTGTTATCCCAGAGGTGTTACCAACCTCTCTCATTAGTCCAGCCTTGGCCATTGCCATGTTCCTCTTCAGAGCTGTCAGGGACTGGCTCTGCTGGACTGGTGGAAGCTTCCAGCAGCTTCTCACAGAAGCCCCCTCTGTGGGCCCCACCCTGTGCAAAACCAACACAGCCCCGTGTTGTTTGGTCTCAGTAATGTGTAGGGCTTGGGATGGAGCTCAGGGAAAGGTTCTTCCCCCCGAGGGTGCTGGGGTACTGCCCAGGCTTCCCAGGGAATGGTCCCGGCCCCAAGGCTGCCAGAGCTCCAGGAGCGTTTGGACAGCGCTCTCAGGGATGCCCAGGGTGGGGTTGTTGGGGTGTCTGTGCAGGGCCAGGGGCTGGGCGGGATGATCTTTGGAGGTCCCTTCCAACTCAGGATATTCCAGGATCTGTGACTTCAGGAAGTTGCGTGTGGGCAGTGTGGTGCTTTTCCACCTGGGAGAATTGCACTGTGAGAGAGTTTTTTAGGGATGTAACTGAACTGACAGACTCTGGAGTTCCCAGGGAGCCAAGTGATTCAGGGTGCAGTGCTCATCCAAAGTGCCCCTGTGGTGATGAACACAGGCTTATCCCAAGTGGTGCCTGAGTTAAATCCCTAAATCCAGCCTTGGGCTCTGTTGCTGAATTTCAGAGATTGTCAGGCTCATCTCAGAGTTTTGCTGGGAGTTGTTTTGAAAAACTGAAAACAACATTGTCTGGAGAGCAGCTGGAGCTCTGAAAAATAAACTTGTGGAGTGTGTTTTGTATCAATTAACAACTGAGTCGAATTTCAGGCAGATTTCCAAGTGGTTCTCCCTGTCCAGGAGCAGGTCTGAGGTGTCAGCTCGGAGCAGCTTTGGCTGGAGAGGTGTTTCTGCCCCCTGCTGAGTTTCTGGTTGTGGCCTGGGCTGTGTCACCAAAGGCTTCCTGCAGTGACAGCTGTGGATGAACCTGCAGAGAAACGTTTCCCTAAATGTGGGGTGGGAGCACTGTGCTTTGGTGTTGAGCAGGTGTCAGCACCTGCCTGGGGCAGAAATGAGTCAGTTCCCAACTTCTTAAAAAATCCAAAGCACCCCAAACCCCCTGGACTGTAAGAATGCCATGAGAGGTGAGGTGTGTGAATGGCTGCCAGGGGAGGGCTGCTCGAGGCTCCTGTGGCAGGTAAGGCTGATCCTGTCCCATGCCAGCTCATGGAGCTGCTGCTGAGGTGGGAATGTCCTGCTGGTGTTCCTTGGCTTCCTTGGTGGCTCCTGGGGTCACAGCAGGGTTCTTTTCAGTGGCCCAGCAGCTGACCCTGTGTTCTCACCTGCCCCCTGCAAAGTTAACCCAAAAGGCAACTTTCCTCTTGTGAGGGATCTTAAAGTCTGTTCTCCTGTTCTTTTGTTTTCCAGCCATCCAAAGAGGAAGCAAATGAAGAAAAGACAGAAGATAATTTAACTACTTTGTTTCCTGGCCAAAAAAGAAGGATCTCTCATCTTGTCAAACAAGGAAATGTAAGTGCAGATTTAGAAGCAGATGGTTAGATTGTTCCAAGTGAGGATTTTCTGCCCTGACCCTGGAGAAGGCTGCACTCCCAGGGCCAGGCAGCAGCGTGGGAGTTGATTGTGCTGAAATTAGTCTATGGCAGTTTTATTTCCTCTCTTTCCAATTTCTAAAAAAACTCCCACGTTTAGGATCTAGTAAAAGTGGCAGCAAAACTCTAATAAACTCTCCTAAAGCCAAGGGCAGGCTGGGAAGAGTGAATGGATTCTGCTCTTTGGGATAACCCTTTGGGATGGGTTGGGATGTTAATTTTTCTCCAGTATAGCTTCATTCAGTGATTTCAATAAAAATTAACTGGACACAAGGCCACTCTGTGCCTGCTGGTATTTTCCCGTGCCTTGTGGATCTAAAAGGTGCTGCAGGAATTTGGTCAGATGTTTAAAACCATTACCTGACATCTGTTGTGAATCAGCCAAGATCTCAGCAGTATTTGTTTTGGATACTCTTCTTTCCCAGTTGGGAAAATACAGAGGAGAAGAATTAAAACAAAAAAAAAAGCAAGTAAGACATTCTGATTTTCTTATTCCTTCCTCCCTGGGATTTTAATTCATGTTTTCTCTGAGGGTTTAATGTGTTTCCCTCCAGGTGCTGAGCACAGATTAGTTTTATGTTGCAGCAGGATAAGAGTGGAGGCTTGTGCACTAATTTGAGCTGGGTAGTCCAAATTAATTGTTCTGCCTTTCCTCTCTGCCTAAGAGAGGTTTTTTTGTCTTTAATAATTTGAAGCCCTGGGGTCAATACAATGGGTTTTATTTAACTGCATATCTCCAGCCAGTTCATGTGGTTTGATAAGGACCCTTTCTTCCAAAGTGAAGAGATAAGAGGCTGAAGCAAATGGCTTGGAAATTCATTAACTCAAATATTTATCGTAAAGAGGCGCCTTTTAGACATGTACAAATCTTTACATATATTTTCTTAATGTGACAGCTGATCCCAAAATGCTTTCCAAAGATGGGAGCCCCAGCACAGCCTTTGCTTGGGCAAACAGAGCCGATCTGGTGTGCTCAGCTGCCAGGGCAGCTCTGGGACCCGCATTCCCTGGAGTGTCTCAGCTCAGAGCAGCTCCCAGCTCTGCCCAGGAGGTGCTGTTACAGTTGAACTGCCACTTCTCACCTCAGAATTGAGGCCTGTGCTTTGCTGTGTCCCTCCAAGTGGAATATTTGCTCAGTCTTGCTCATGATTTATAGCTCAGGGACTGAGCAAGAGAAGGGGAGCAAGCCGAGTTCCGGGTTGGTTGCCAGGGAAATGGGGGGGGCAAAGGAATTGCAGGTGAGGCAGAAAATGAGTGGCCTGTCCTGCTTGGAAGTCTGTAATTATAATTTAATGTCTGACTGCACTCAGTTTGGTATCCAGAAGCTGGTGTCAGCATCAGAGGCCGGGAATGCAGGAGGTGCCAGCTTGCCCCAAGGTGTTCCACTGGGCCGCCCTCTTCCAAGGAGATTTCAGGAGGGAAGGCTTGTTCCTCACATTTCAAAGGCTCTTAAGTAGAGTGGAGAAGTTTGTACTACTGCTGCTTCTCTTGCACTCTGCTGCTAGGAAACTTCTCTCTTTGCTGACATCATTTCTGGCACTTTTCCTGCAAACCTAAATTTGGCCATCAAAGGAAATGCGTGTGGAACCTGTTTGTGCTGTAACGGCCGAGGCACTGAGGTGCCTCCAGAAGTGGGCAGGGACAGAGCCTGTTGGAAACTCAGAGCTCAGTTTATGGAATGCTCTAATCCCATAAATACCTATCTGTGAGGCTTTGAAGCAGTTCCAGAGCTGCAGAGAGGTGGGAGCTGCTGTGGTGCAGAGGTGGATGCAGGGGGTCTTCAGGGAGGGAGAGCAGTGGAGCTCAGCATTGTGAGGCAGAGGGGAGTGGAGAATTGCTGTCACTTTTCCATTGCAGCAGAAAGCAAAGTGGGCAGCACAGGGCTCTGTTTGTGTGCTGGGGCAAGGCTGAGAGTGTTGATAGAGCCCAGGACTGGGCTGGGCACAGCCATGGGGAATATCAGGCCACTAAAAGCAGTTCATTAATACCACCTGCCAATTGAGGAGCGTGCCAGTGAGCTGGGAGGCCTTCCCAGAGCGTGAATCATTAATGCCGTGTTTGTCGAAGGATGACTCTTAATTATTTTGTTCTGGAAGACAGTTGGGATCTTCTCCTCTCCAAACCCTGTGCTTGCTAACGGAGGGGTTGAGGAGAAGAGACCTCTGTGGGGTGAGTGGAAGGCAGAGGGTGTGGATGGAGCAGGGGAGCTGCTGGCCCTAAACGCTGTTTGTCTGTGCAGGCAGAGGCCCCGAGCAAGCCAGTAGTGCGGCCGTACCGTCCCCCCACGGCCCAGGAGGTGTGTTACCAGAGGATCCAGCTGGCTCAGCAGCAGGCAGCACAGCTGGCTGTGGCCGTTCAAAAGACCTCTCTCTGTTTGCCAGGAGAAAAGAGGAGGATTGCACACGTGCCAAATGCAGCCCTCACCGCAGCAGCCAAGCAAAGTAAGCCAGCGGCGGGATTCGGGATCGCTGTCCTGTCCTCACCCTGGTCAAAGGCACCACCGTGTGTTTACCTTTCTCCTGAGCAGATGTGAAACTGCCAGGGGATGTGTAGGACTGGCCATGACTTGAATCTTTGCTGATAGTGTCCAGTGGGAAGGTCTTTCCCTGAGAAATTCTGCCCTGTTCTGAAAAGCAACAGGTCAGACGTGTGCGGCCCCATCTGTGCCTCTCTCACTTCAGCCTTTCCTTTTTCTGTTTCTTCCTTGGATTCTGTTTGCTCTTCATTCCCTTTTCCATTTAAGCCTTCAGAGGTGGCAGAAGCAGGAGGGAAGTGCTAATTAATGCTCATTGCTGTCCCTTTGTAGTGGAAGGACTCAGAGCTGACGTGTGGGGTGTCAGTGCCTTGCAGCTGACAGAGTTACCTCTTTAAACTCTGCTGACTCAGTTACCCCAAAACAAACCCGAACAAGACACGTTTCCTGGCAGAAGATTTCTTCATCCCTGCCTGCAAGGTGGTAAAATTGCCCAATTTGTATCCCTTTGGAGACCTGGGTTTGAGAAAATCACAGCTTGCAGCACTGGCCTTTGATAGTGAGTTCATTCTGGCAGCCTGAAGCCCAGTGGCAGGATTTGCACCTGAGTGGTTTGTGTTCCCTGCAGGCCTCGGGAGCAGTAAGACGGCTGTTGGTGGCAGGAGTGTCACACCTTCCAATGACTCTGAAGCCCCCACCCTTCCTCTGAAGCCTTGCACCTTGGCTGGGATGGCTTCCAAGACCACCAGCACCATCATGCCCAAAAGGGTGGCACACGTTCCCTCCTTACAGGTAAGGGGAATTTGAATTCTCTCCTGTCATTCCCCTGGGAGAGTGGGGTGTTTGATCCTGCTGTTCCAAACTTAGCACTCCCTGAAAGTGGTGTTTTGATTATGTTGATTAAGTGGGATTGTTTCTTCCTGTGGTTTTCCTAGATAGCATTGTATAAAAAATTAAACACTCGAGGGGTAGGAGCTTAAAAAGGTAGAAATACTTAAGTGCTGCTCTGATCTCTGTGAATATTGATCACTTGTCTACAGTTTGAGCCTTCTCTTGTGCTGAGTGGCCTGGGTGTGTTTGGGTCAGGGGCTTGGAATCTCCCATGTTCAGAAGCCGAGGATGGATTAATGGCCTTCCCAGGCTTTGTGGGCCACACTGAGGCAGGTGGTCTTGAATAATGTCCCTGCATGACCTAGATAGTAAAATGTGATCACTGAACTTCATGCTGCTGCTGGTGTTTAAAGAAAATACTGTTTTTCCTTTGTTAGTTGTTTTTTGTTTTATTTCTCTTTACCCCCTGGGATCTGTGCCCAGCCTTTGGGTATCTTTGCTGTAAGTTCCTTAGCAAAGTGACAGGACAAGGGGGAATGGCTTCCACTGCCAGAGGACAGGGATAGATGGGATATTGGGAAGGAATTGCTCCCTGGGAGGGTGGGCAGGCCCTGGCACAGGGTGCCCAGAGCAGCTGTGGCTCTGGATCCCTGGATCCCTGGCAGTGCCCAAGGCCAGGCTGGACATTGGGGCTTGGAGCAGCCTGGGCCAGTGGGAGGTGTCCCTGCCCATGGCATGGGTGGGAATGGATGAATTTTAAAGTCCCTTCCAACCCAAAGCACTCCATGATTCTCTAAGTCCCTCCTTTCCCCATGAGCACTGGGAACCTGTTCCTTGCTAAGACAATCCAGAGTAGAATTCCTCATGAGCAGCCTGGGGATGGCATAAGGAGCTGTTTGCTGCAGTGGATGGCAGAATGTGGTTGGTGCCAGGACTTGAATAAAGATCCCTTTATTGATGATGGGTTTGTCAAGATCTGTCATAACTTGCTCTGATTATTTCTAGAAGAGTGAAAAGTAATTTTTTTCCCTTTCCCACCCAAACTGCCACCACAGTAACATCGAACTTAAAGCTGATTAAATAAGAGAAATAACTGAAAGGATAGAATACGTAGCCGAGTTAAAGAGGTGCTTAAGGATATCACATTAGACTGAGAATTTATATATTTAATGAAAAGGGCCAAATCCCCTTGAACAGGGCATCAAAGTGAGAGTCTTCTGGGGAAAATGAACACGTTTCCCATTAAGATAGGACCAGTTGCTCCCCTTGGAACAAGCTGGCATCTTCCACAGAGCTGTTTTTATTCCAGATGGCAGCAGATGGTTTGGTTTATGGATATCTCTTGAGTGGGATGGAGAACAACTGACAAAACAATTGGGTGTTTTAGAGATGAATGTACATTTTCCTCTCTGAAAAAGAGGCAAGTGCTGTGATTTGGGGAATAAACTGGTGTTAAATGGAAAACTGCAGTGGTGGCTCGTGGCTCGTAGCTCAGTCCAACATGCAGGTTTTGAAGGACATGCCATTAAATGGAAGGGGAAATCCTTTTAGGAGCATCACGATTGGCATTAAAAAGGGAAGGAAACCCCCAGTGCAGTGAATTTGCAGGAATGCCCCAGGAAGTGGGATGGTTTAGGTGGCTGCCAGCCTGGCAGGAGGGGCCTCCTGTTCTCTCTTCACAGCCAGAGAACCAAACCTGGCTGTGGTGCCCATAACTTGTGGTGTTGTGAGTTCAGGGCTCCAGTTCAGCCTGTGGTGCTTGGTGCCATCCTAACCTTGGATCTCTGGTGGAAATGTCAGCATTCTCTGCTCTGGAATGCCTGTGTGTGCAGGCAGTGCTGTGACTAATGCCACTGGAGCCCTTGGCTCCTGGCTGGCTTCAGAATGAAACACACTTGTTTTCTACAGGACTCAAAGCACTGAAGGTGGTGAAGCCCCAAGTGGTATTTTTAGTACCAAAAGTGCTGCGTGTTAAGTTTGGCTTTGGGCAGATTTTCAGAAAGGAAGTCACCCCATGATTAATAACAGCAGGAAGTGGGAGAGCCCAGAGCAACCTCCTAGAGCCTGACCAGCCTCTTTGTCTCTCTCTGTCTCACCTCCAGAGCACCACTTTACAGAGGCCTGTTATTCCCACAGAATTTGGTGCTAAAGTCCCAACCAACATTCGTCAGAGGTATCTCAATCTCTTCATTGATGAGTGCCTGAAATTCTGCTCCTCCTCCCAGGAAGCCTTCGACAAGGTCTGTACAGATCCCTGCTTCTCAGGAATAAAGTTTGCAGCTGGGAATGACATCCTCTGCTTGGCCAAGACCTTCTAAAATGGGAGCAAATCCAGAAAACTGGATTGGATTTATGCTTGCAGAAACTTGGGGGTGGGAACAAGATGATCTTCAAGGCCCCTTCCAAGCCAAACCATTCCCCGATTCCATGAAAACTCCTTTATCCATAAGCAGTTCTGTTGAGGAGATGGGCATTAAATATTACCAGAAAGTGTCATTCCAGTGGGGGCTTCCAGAAGGAATTCCCATGTTTTCCTGCATTTGGAAGGCTTGCCTGATCCCTTTAATAACCCCCCAGGAGAGGAATGCAGGGGAATGTGCATTGTGGTCAAAGACATTTTGCTCTGGTGCAGCCAGAAACACCTCCTGGAATCAAAGTGTTGAGCACAGGGAAGTGTTTGGGATAGATGTGATTGATTGGGAATTGGTTCCTTGCTGCTTCTGAAGGCTTTTAAGGAGACTTTTCAGGAGCCTTCTAGCAGTAGGGACAGAGTGGTAGGATTTCCAAAAGCAGAGCATGTATTTTATTGAGAAACCTCAGCCATGAGCTGGGTAAATTTGGACATGGTATGGTGTGTTCTGAACCAAAGCAGATGCCACGAGAATTTCTTTTGTGGGATTCCACCTTCCCAACTTCCTGTTGCATCCAAGGAGTTGCCATTTGCCAAACTTCCTTTTCTTACCTGTTAAGATCTTGCACTGCACCCAAGTGGGGAAAGCAGCCTTTCCCAGGCATTTCCATGAACAAGAATCAAGAATGACTTGGTGAAAACGTGGCGAGGTTAGATCTTCCTGATAGCAAGAGCAGCTCTGGAATCCTTAAACCAAGGAGGCAGCAGACTTTATATTGAGGAAAAGAGAAGGCGTGATACCAATTTAAAATATGTTAAAGTTTGAAGAAAGTAATTTTTTGCTAATTAGGAAATTTTTATTAATCTCCTGGGGAGAGTTTCAGTGAAAGTGCTTTTTCCAGCACTTTGTTTAAAATAAAATTACTTTTTTCTCTTACTTAACCTGAGCAAGACCCCACACCAGTACATATTGGTGCCATGTTCCACTTAAATACTCAGTTCCTTGTCAGGCAATTTTTTGTTTGGTGTCTGTATTTTGAGAGCCAAACAATTCTTTTCTCGAAATGCAATGGGAGCTGTGGCTGCGCCATCCCTGGAAGCGTTTGAGGCCAGGTTGGATGGGGCTTGGAGCAACCTGGGATAGCGGAAAGTGGGAAAAAATCATCTTTAAAGGCTCCTCCCACCGCAAACCATTGTGGGGTTCAATGAACAGTGGGAAGGGAGTGTGTGGTGATGCCTTGTGCTGTTGACAGGCCCTGGCAGAGGAGAAGGTGGCCTATGAGCGCAGCACCAGCCGCAACATCTACCTGAACGTGGCCGTGAACACCCTGAAGAAGCTGCGCAGCCTCGTGCCCAACTCCCCAGCCAGCACCAACAGTAGGTACCTCGTGGTTTAATAACTGGAGCCCTGCTGGGGTTACAAACCACAACAAGAAACTTGTTGAAAAGCCAGAACCCATGTCTCAGCAGCATTATGCTGAAAGGCAAACAGCTCCAGTTTAGCTTTTTATAGCCTGGCAAGCTTTAATGGGCCTTCAAGAGGCAGGTCCTGCAATGCTTTGTTGGCTCTCTCAGCCTAAATGGAGATAATGCCACACGGGTGGGGTTTTTTTTTAGCACAGGTTCTTTCAAATGAAAAGCCCTGCTAATGGAGTAACTTTCACATGATGCCTTCAAAGTGATAGACTCGTCCATCACCACAGAAATCTGTTACACACATTAAGCTTCAAGAGAGAAACGAAGAGGGTTAAGACATTTCATTATTGGCTCTCGAGAGGGTACATTAAACAATCAATTTGTGCTGTTCTTGTGAATTTTTTTTCCCCTGGTCTCTTCCCTTTTCTCCCCTCTGTCTTCATTACGTTCCTGGCCATTAGGCAGAGCAGCTGAACTTGGAGGCTGGCCTTTAGGAGAGGGCTGCCAGTTAATGATTAGTAAAAAGCCCCTCTCTGCTATTATGTGATGTGCTGAGCATATTCGAGAGCTCTGAAGCTGCTTTCTGAAAGAAGTTGAAAGATCCTGCGTGGGAGGTTGGTCTGCAGAGCCCCAGAATCAAAGCTGTTCCCTGGGGGTGGGTGATGCCCCCACGTAGCACATGAACGGGTCAAGTTGTTTCTGTGCTGACTCCTTGCTTTTGGTCAGGTGGAGAGCTCACTGTGCAGAGTGAGCAGGGAGAGACACAGGTTTCTAGCAGAGCTGTGAAAGTGTCCTTGCTGCCCTTAAAATTACTGTGGACCGACAGTGTGAACTGGAAACCCTCCGTGGTGCTGGAATGGAAATGCTGGACCAGCATGTGGCACAAAGAATCCATTTCTGGAGCAAAACAAGAGTCCAGGAGGATAAACACAGTCCTGCTCTTGCCCATGAGCTCTTGCCCTAGAGTCCCAAACTAGGACTGAAGTCACCCACTGGGTCCCTGATCTCTGTCCCCTTTTGCTGTTCCCTTTCCTTGCAGAGACAAGTAACAAGAAGGTGGTGTCCCACGAGGCTGTGCTGGGAGGGAAGCTTGCTGCCAAGACAAGCTTTACTCTGAACCGCTCAGGGAGCCTGAGAGCCGAGGATCTGACAGGTCAGACCCTGCTTCTGCTGGGCTGGCACTTTTAAGGGTTGAGGTGTAACACTGACTGGGGGGAGTGGAATTAGGGTGGTGCATTCACCTCGAGTGCTGGGGCAGTTTGGGCACCACAAGATCAGAAGGATCCAAAGCTGTTGGAGAGTGTCCAAAGGAGGGACACGGAGCTGGGGAAGGGTCTGAGAGCAGCTGAGGGCACTTGGCTCGTTCAGCTGAAGCAGAGGAGACTGAGGGGAGGCTCCTCGGGGGCTGCAGCTCCTCCCGAGGGGAGGCGGAGGGGCAGGGGCTGAGCTCTGCTCTGGGCCAGGGACAGGAGCCCAGAGAAGGGCTGCAGCTGTGTCAGGGCTTGGGATGGAGCTCAGGGAAAGGTTCTTCCCCCCGAGGCTGCTGGGGCACTGCCCAGGCTGCCCAGGGAATGGTCTCGGCCCCAAGGCTGCCAGAGCTCCAGGAGCGTTTGGACAGCGCTCTCAGGGATGGCCAGGGTGGGGTTGTTGGGATGTCTGTGCAGGGCCAGGGGCTGGGCTGAGGATCTCTGAGGGATCCAACTCAGGATATTCAGGATTTTATGATCTGAAGTGCTGGAATTTCTCTGTTAGGAGTTACTACCTGGCTGCAGCATAGAGCTGCAGAGTCCCTTGGTGGATGGTGACCCCACTGACCACTGTCCTGCTTCCCTCCTCGCTGGGGTTGGGAGGTCACTGCTGCAGCCTGGCTGGCTTTGATGGAGCATCAATAACCATTCAGAGCTGCCTCTTGTGCTTTGGGCATTATTTTACTTCAACTTTCTTGCCCTGAAGCAGTTCTTTACAATGTGCCTGCCAGATTAAAAGGCAAACTTAAAAATCTCCAGCTCTGCAGGGCTCAGTTTCACTTTCACCAATGTCACAGTAAGGTCGTATCGTAGCCAAAGGGTTGTGCCACGAGCATTTTTCATGTGGGCTCAAATCATTTATGGGTATTTTGGTTGCCAAGAGATGTAGGCAAATTGTGGAGGAGATCAGAGAGGAGGCAGGGAGGCCATGGAGCAGAAGGAATTGACATTGAGAAACCTTAAAAGGGCCAGTATAGCTCAGCTAAGCAACATCAAAGGGCATCCAGCAATATTGGAAGGGTTTAATGCAGCAGCCAAAGGAGATATTGAGCAGAGTGCAAGAAGTTATAATTATTCTGTGAAATGAAATGAGCAGCCTGAAATCAGTAGCAGCAAGAAACTTCTGATAATGAAGTTTGCAGGGAGCTGTGGGTGGCCTTTGAGGGGTGTTTGAGGGCTGTGTCAGCAATTAGCAGCTGTAGCATTTAAACATTAATGTGGGAGAAGTCTCACATTTACTGACAGGACAAGGGGGAATGGCTTCCACTGCCAGAGGACAGGGAGAGATGGGATATTGGGAAGGAATTGTTCCCTGGGAGGATGGGGAAGTTGCCCAGAGCAGCTATAGCTGCCCCTGGATCCCTGAAAGTGTCCAAGGCCAGGTTGGATGGGGCTTGGAGTGACCTGGGATAGTGTAAGAAGCCCCTGCCCGTGGTAGGGGTGGGATGGGATGATCTCCAAGGTCCCTTCCAACCCAGACTGGGTTGGTTGTATCAGTAACAGAAGGGCTGAAGGTGGGCCTTTTAGAGGAACTCTGTTCCAGCTGTGCTTTCCAGACTTAATGCTGCTTGTTCAAGGAGTTTAAACAGCAACTGGTGCACTAATGACTTGATTTTAAAAAGTACCACCCGACACCTATCCCCCTGTCCATCCTGAGCTGAGGCAGTGGGAGCAAGTTCAGGATGGTGGGGGGAGTTTATCAGACTTGGCAAAGGCAGGGAGCCAGGCCCTGCCTTGGTGCTGTGACCCCAGCAGTGTGTCTGTGTGCAGGAGCTGCCCTGTACCGGCGCCTCAAGGAGTACCTGCTGACTGAGGAGCAGCTCAAGGAGAACGGGTACCCAATGCCTCACCCTGAGAAGGCCGGACGTGCTGTGCTCTTCACTGCAGAGGAGAAGAAAGTGATTGACTGTAAGCTCTGCTGCCTCTTTCCTTGTGCAGGATTTGCTGGGTATAGCTGGAGCTGCCCGTTCTGGTCCTATAAAGGTCTCAGCATGGAGCCTTTGCTGCTGTTGTGGTGGGGAGTGTGGCTGCAGGGTTCTGCTGCATCCCTGCATGGAGAGTTGCTTCATCTTTCACATCCTGAGAGTGCTATTTTTGACCCAAAGTTTATAGTTTGTGAGGCTGAGGGAGGTTTCTAGTTTCTAATTCCCAGGTCATAAGTGACAGGGAGAACAGAAATGGCCTCACATTGCACCAGGGGAGGTTTTAATTGGATATGAGGGAAAATTTCTTCATGGAGAAGGTTGTGAAGCATTCAACAGGCTGCCCAGGGCAGTGCTGGAATCACCATCCCTGTAAATGTTCCAAAAATGTGTGGATGTGGCACCTGGGGATGTGGTGTAGTGGTGAGCATGGTGGTGCTGCTGATGGCTGGAGTTGATCCTAAAGGTCTTTTCCAGCCTCAGCAATACCATGGTTCTGTGCTGCCAAAGAGCAGCAATTGAGCAGGTTGGAAAGAGGCTCTTGTTCTGCACTTGATGACCCTCCCCTCTCCCAGGGGAAGGATCATTTTCTCTCTCTGTCCACGTGAGCTCTGTTCTGGTGGGATAAGGGCTGACCCTGGGCCAGGCTGGCTTTGCAGTGGGTCCTGCTGTGCTGCTCTGGATTGCAGAATTTTCTGTTTGATCTCATGGCAGTGCTGGGCTGGAAAGTTCCCCAATGCTTTTTTTGCAGCAGGACAAAATGATCATAAAATCACAAAATAGTTTGGATTGGACGAGATTTTAAAGCCCATCTCATTCCACCCCCTGGAACACCCTCCACCAGACCAGGTTGCTCCAAGCCCCGTCCAACCTGACCTTGATCCCACAGGTTTCCTCAGAACAGGATGGGGTCCTCCTCTGAAATTCCTGAACTCCTGGCAAGATTTCTGCCCCTCAGACCCTGCCTAAACCAGGCTGTGCTGCAGCACTGATAAAACCCAGACCGGGGATTTCTTCTGAGGTGCTTTGCCACGCTCCCCTGAGCATCTGTGTGGAGAGACCTCACCAAAGTGTGTTAAGTGCTCATCCATGTTAACACCTTGTGCCTACATTTGTCCTGTGGTTGCTGAAGCAACCTGGGCAAAAGCTCTCTTGCATTAACACTGTCAAGGGCTGTATTTGTGAGAGCCCTTTTTTCCAGGGAAGCAGCCAGCTCCTTTATATGATCCTGCGCTCACATTCCTGGTTTTGTTCCTGTAGCTTCCTGCAGGTGCTGTGGGATCTTTGCATTTCTCCTTGTTTAACTGAAGCTGTTGCTGCTGTTGTGACCAGTGAGCTCGTGTTGGGCACATCTGAGAATGTGCTACAGCTTTAATGCTCAGACCAAAACTCATGGAATTGCATGGAGATCAGAAGAATGACAGCTCCTTCCCAGTGGCTTTTTGCATCTCCCTTCCCCATATTTTGGGCAGTAAAAGCACAGGTGGCTTGCCCTAAGTGCTCCTGGGTTTAGCTGCTGGAAAATCCTTACAGAAGAGCTGTGCCCTGGAAGAGCTAAAATGTCATTTGGAAGTGACAAGGCACAGATCCCCTGGAAACCAGGCTTCATTAGCTCTGGTGTCCAAAGAATGACTTATTTATCCTGTTTCTTAAAATAACTGTGTTAGACTCCAATGTAATTTGCAATGCATGGAGAAACAATGCAGCAAACCGTGATGGAGCTGGGGGGCAGCTGCTGTGGACCAAAACAAGTGGAGAGTCACTTGCCTCTGGGAAGTGTTTGGGGGGCAGATTTCAGAGGGATTTCTGTGCCTTTATAGGAGTTTGGAACAACATTTGGAATTCTTTTTAACAGAAAACATCATTTAACAGCGTTTGGTGCTTGAGTGACTGTGATTTACTTTGCTTTGGCCAGGTTAAGCAGGTGAGGGGTTTCCAGTGACCTGGCTGTTGTTTCTCTCCTGTCCCCAAGCCTCCTGCAGGATCTGCTGTCGCTGTGGCACCGAGTACATGGTCTCAGCCTCGGGGAGCTGCATCCGGAAGGAGGAGTGCGTCCATCACTGGGGGCGGCTGCGCAAGCAGAGAGGTACAGCCCTGCCAGGGGATGGGCCCCTGCTGGCTGTGCTCCAGCTCCAAACACAGAGCCTCCCTCAGGTTTCAGCTTGATTTTGGGGCTTGTCACACTGCCAGGTGGTGACAGTACCTGGGCCTGTCACTGCAATGGCCTCACAAAGAGCTGCTGGGCTCGGCAGTCCCCAGAATGTGGCCCTGGGGCTGCATCGGAGGTGCTTCGGCTTTGTTCAAAAAAGTAAAGGAAAAACCTTCCTGTGCTTTTTGAAAACAATCAGCCTTTTAAGAGGCTGTCTGGGAGTACTAGAGGTCTGTCACTCCCAGGAGAGTTTACTGATCTTGGTTGAATTCATTTGCAGCAAGGCACTAACCTAGTTTGAGCTCTGCTCTGGTTTTCCATCAGAGCATCCAAGTGGCTTCTGGAATTTGTCTGCCTGAGTACCAGAGATTTAAACTCTTTAGATTGCTGCCTGTGAACCCACAGCTATTTTCCCTGCGTTTGACACGTTATTGTTGTGCTCACCCAGGGGATCTGCACGTGAAAGCTGAAGTTCAGGTCTCTTGTTAACAAGACTCTTCTCCTTGACCTTTCATCTCTTGCTCTTTCAGTGCCAGGTGGGTGGGAAACTCACTACAGCTGCTGCTCCGGAGCTGTGGGGTCACCAGGCTGCCAGGTTGCTAAAGTAAGTGATGGAACAACACCTTTTTATTCTCTGTGGCACTTGTGCTCTGCTCATGGAGGCAGTGGCTGGGAAGTCCTTGCTTAAGCATTTAGAAGAGCAGTGGCTTCCCTTAAGGGGATAAAACAATTGCATCTTAATTTTTTTTTGCTCTGCAGAGGTAGGAAAATCCAGTATTTGACACTCAGCTGCCTGGGATGAGTTGGGTTCATTTATCCTGAGCTGCCCAGCTCATCTACTCAATGAGGGACATAGAAAAGCTCATGTTCTTTAGGGAATCACAGAAGAAATGAGAGATAAGGGATTTCCTTTTAAGGAGCAGTGTCAGAGCCCTGGCAACAGAGTGCCAAACCCTTTTCCCCATCTTTTCCTTTCCCACATTCCCATGCTAAGGTGACTTTCTCCTGGTGGACAAATCTTTTCCTACAAGCTTTCTGTTTGTTGCCTGCCCTTGGTTGTAATGAGGGGAGGAACCTTCCCAAGAAGCCTGTTGTAACTCCAAAATACCACAAAACTTCTTTTGAGGGGGCTCAGCATTAGAAAAAGGGATGAAAAACCTGCTCAGATGTGGAGTTTAATAGAGCAGAGCTCTGTTTGGGATACCTTTTCACAGGTGCTTTTTTCTTTCCTGAGGCAGCAGGAGAGTTGGTGTCCCAGCCTGGCACCCCCAGTCTGTCTCATGCCTTCCCCTCAGCTCTCTGGGCGTGCTCCTTGTCACTCATTTTAGTGGCATTTTTGTATTTGGCAGCTGCCACACAGGGGAGAACCAATAGCTAAAGGTAGAAGATGAATTCTGGGCAAAATTCAAGGTTTGTTACAATAGGAAGAACTGTCTGGGCACCATAAAAGCCCTGCACAGTCGGGTTGGATGGGATCAGGTTGTTCCTTTTCTTTCTTTTCCACATGAATTTAGTATTTTTCTTAAATCACCTTCTCTGGGCACCCTGTGCCAGGGCCTCCCCACCCTGCCAGGGAACAATTCCTTCCCAAGATCCCATCTCTCCCTGCCCTCTGGCAGCGGGAAGACTCCCTGTGTCCTGTCCTTCCATACCAGTATAAAAAACCCCTCTTTCTCTCTCTTTTTTAAGCCCCCAGTTTTCACAGCACCCTTGGGCAGATTTGGATCCACAGCCTGCTCAGCATCAGAGCATGCATTGAAATTTTGGGATGTTGGGATGTTGGAGAGCACAGAACCCTTGAGCTCTAAAGAAGGGCATTGAAAGCAGGAAGTGTTTGTAGTAAGACCCCCTTATGGGCCCGGAGTTGGTTGGAAAGGCACGTGGGAAGCTTGGCAAGCGCAGGGACAGCCCTGCCTGGTGTGCTGCAGGGAGGCAGGAGGTGGCAGGATGGAGCTGTGCTGCTCCTGGAGCCTGGAGTGGCTGCTCTTTGTGATACCCGAGGCTGTTGCTGCTGCTGCTTCTCCGAGTCTCAAAAACAGGAGCAACTTCCCTTCCCTCCTCCCAGCCCAGGAAGAACTGGGCAGTTTCAGAACAACTGATGGAGAAAAATACCTAGTATGGTTTGCTTTTCTGCTCAGTTGTGTTGTATTACACAGGGAGGGAAGGGCTGAAGCTGTCAGGGAGGGGTGTTTGCTGGCTCCTGGCTGCTGAGCTGCTCTCCCCATTCCCTCAGCAGAGCTGGGTCCATGCCATAGGTGCACAGTGGACAAGTGTGGCCCCTTCCTCCTGGGAAGCAGCGATCCATGAGGCCTCTGAGCAGTGCTGGCTGTGGGTACAGGGAGAGATTGGCCTCAGTGTTGGCCCAGCTGCCTCATTAACTCCAAATGATGCAGTTCCTGTGCTCTGGCTGCACCTGCAGGAGTGACCTGTGCAGGAAAATATGCAAATCCTGCTCTGGTTTCCTCTCTGCCCACACATTTCAGCTTTACAAGAGCCTCAGTTCCTCATCTCTCCAGCCTTTAATCCTGAGACAAACCAGAACAGTTTCATTCCATGTAGGGTGAGACCTGTGGGGAGCCGTCTACTGTGCTGGGCACTGCTGAGGCCCCACCTCAAATCCTGGGGTCAGTTCTGGGCCCCTCACGACAAGAAAGACATTGAGGGGCTGGAGAGAAGGGAACAGAGCTGGGAAGGGGCTAGAGCCCCAGGAAAAGCTGAGGGAGCTGGGCAAGGGGCTCAGCCTGGAGCAAAGGAGGTTCAGGGGGGACCCTGTGGCTCTGCACAACTCCCTGACAGGAGGGGGCAGCTGGGGGGGTCAGACTCCGCTCCCAGGGAACAGGGACAGGAGGAGAGGGAACGGCCTCAGGCTGGGCCAGGGGAGGTTTAGATTGGAGTTTAGGGAAAATTTCTTCACTGAAAGGGTTGTGAAGCACTGGAAAGGGCTTCCCAGGGCAGTGTTGGAGTTCTCATCTCTGGAAGTGTTCAAAAAACATGTGGATGTGGCACCTGGGGATGTGGTTTAGTGGAGACCATGATTGTGGTGCTGGGCTGACCTGATGATCCTGGGGGTCCTTTCCAGCCTCAGGGATTCAGTGGTTCTATGGTTCTGAGCCTGACGAAGGAGGCTGAGCCCGGGCTGCTGTAGTTATGCACAAATCCATGGAGATGTAGGGCCAGACAAAACTTGAACACAACAAAAAACCCCACTGGGGAACAAGGGAGGGAGAGCATCACCTCTGGGTGTGGTGCAGGTTGCTTTTACTTAAAACCATGTCAGCAGGCAAAAGGTTACCTGTTCCTTGGTTCCCTGTTCCTGTTTCCCCTTTAAGCTTCATCCAGCTTACAGCTCCTGCTGCCAAGAAGAGGTTTCAGGATAACCAGTGGGATGTGTGCTGTGGAGGAGTGTGGGAGTACCTGTGTTGCAATAGCAGCTCAGTCATGCAGTGGCTTAAGCCACTTGTGAAATCACTCCCTGAGTTTTCCTGCTGGATCTTGTTGATCCTGTAGCCTTAGCTGGGAACAATGCTTGGAAATGCTCTCTGTGGCCTTGAGTGCTGGTGGGCTGCAGCTCCTGGTGGTGTGGACTGCCTGGGTCTGGCATGCAGTGGCTTTTAGTGAGTGCACACACAGACCCTCTCTGGAGCTGGGTGTCTGCTGCCACAGGGATGTCTGGGGATAGGATCCTGCCCCTGGGCATGTCTTGGCCACAGGAAGCAGGAGCTGGAGTTACATCAGTGTCAGGCCTCAGTGTGACCCTTCCTGGCTAATTCTGCTCCAGACTGAAAGCTCCTTCTCCCCAGACACGTGATGTTCTGCTCCTCCATGTGCTGCCACCAGCCCTGATCTGCCTTTGGAATTTGGGCTGCCCATGGCTGTGTTTGCTGTGGTTGTGAACTTCTCAGGCTCACTGCAGGCAAAACTTACTCCTCATTAAGAAATTATTAAAAACCCACTTTTGTTGGAGTGGGCTCTTTGGCCTCTTGTTCTTCTCACCACCAGCTGTCCCTTTCCTTTCCTCTCAGCAACACGTGCACGACGGGCGCAAGGAGAGCCTGGATGGCTTTGTGAAGACTTTTGAGAAGCTGCCCACGACTGATGGCTACCCCGGGATCTACGCCTTGGACTGTGAAATGGTGGGTCCAGAGCCAAACCAGAGCTTTTTGGGGAGGGCTGAGGTGTGACACAAGCGGCTGAAGGGAAGCTGTTTCCTGACCTCCTTCTTTGTGTTCTGAATATTGGTGCTGGAGGCGTAAATGAGCTCTTATTGATTGGTGTGTTTGATTTGAGGGCTGTGCAGCCCTGGCAGGCCCTGGCTGGCCCACGCTGGGCAGGGCTGCTGCCTGGCCTTGCTGCACCAGCTGTGCTGCGTTTTGGGAGCTGCAGCACTTGGGTGAGGGGCTCCCCAGATCCCACCCTGTGGCTGGCCCGTGCCTCTCTTCACTGTTGTGGTGGCCTGGCTCAGGCCCGGCATGGCAGCCCTACCCCCGGGCCACTCGGTCCATGTGCTCCCAGTCACCAATGTGGTGGACAGCAATGGCGTTTATTGGGGGGTCGTGAGGGGTTTTTATGGCTTGGGCAGTCGGTGTCATTTCCTCCTGCTCACGTCCGGCTGGGTGTGCCCGGACAGGGGTGGAGAGGGGAGGGGGCCCTGGCTGACCGTTGCAGCCCGATATCTTCCGCACGCATGTCCCTACTTCTCCACACTTCACCTCTGCCCTGTTCCTCGCAGTGCTACACTAAGCAAGGACTGGAGCTGACCAGAGTAACTGTGATCAACTCAGAGCTGAAGGTGGTGTACGACACCTTCGTCAAGCCGGACTCCAAGGTGGTGGATTACAACACCAGGTGAGGATGGTGTGCCTTGGGATAGAGCTCTGTGCTCTCTCAGGAGCTTGGTGTGGCTGGGAGCACTTGTTGAAACTCCACCACTCCCTAAGGGCTGAGGGGCTTTGGGCCTTTAGGTGCTTCTTCAAGTGAAGGAGCCCCACCTGGCTCGTGTTGCCCACAGGTTCTCTGGTGTGACAGAGGAGGACCTGGAGAACACGAGCATCACCCTGCGGGATGTCCAAGCCGTCCTACTGAACATGTTCAGTGCAGACACCATACTGATAGGGCACAGCTTGGAAAGCGACTTATTTGCACTAAAGGTAACTTGGGCTCTTGCCTTCCCAGCTCCCTGTGGTGCTTTCCCACCCTGGGGGCTGTCAGGTGTCTCCTTTAAATTTAAGAACTGTTTGTCTCCCAGGAGCAGGAGTTTGCAGTAGTGAAGCGGCCTCACCTCAGGTCCTGTATGCAGTTTCAGGCACTGCAATATGGAAAAGCCATGCAGCCATTAGAGGGTGTCCAGAGGAGCTGGGAGGATGGGGAAGGGTCTGGAGGGGCCTCATGGGGAGCAGCTGAGGGTACTTGGTTTGTTCAGCCTGGAGGAGACTGAGGGGAGACTCATTGTGGTCTTCAGTGTCCTCATGGGGGAAAAGGAGGGGAAGGTACTGAACTTATCACTCTCATGACCAGGGACAGGAGCCCAGGGAAGGGCTGCAGCTGTGTCAGGGCTTGGGATGGAGCTCAGGGAAAGGGTCTTCCCCCCGAGGCTGCTGGGGCACTGCCCAGGCTCCCCAGGGAATGGTCCCGGCCCCAAGGCTGCCAGAGCTCCAGGAGCGTGTGGACAGTGCTCTCAGGGATGCCCAGGGTGGGGTTGTTGGGGTGGCTGTGCAGGGCCAGGGGCTGGGCTGAGGATCCCTGTGGGTCCCTTCCAACTCAGGATATTCCAGGATTCCATGATCGGTCTGGTCTCTGAGCCTGTGCAAGGTTAGTTGTGGTGGAAGAGTGAGCGAGTGGGGCCATGTGTGTCACCCATGGTGTCACCCCAGCTTTTAGTGGCTGCTGCTGCCCAGGGTGACAGACCTGGCCAGAGGTGACTGGGCTGGACAGGGCTCTGAGCAGCGTGGTCTAGTGGAAGGTGGAACAAGATGTTCTCTAAGGTCTCTTCCAACCCAAACCACTCCCTGATTTTGTGACTGATCCCCAATAATTTTCCTCTCACCCCTGCCAGTTTTGTTCTCTGTTCTGGGCCTGCTTTCCTAAGGACTTGTGGTGTTACTTTGATGAAGTTATTTTGACCTTTTACCTGTGCTGTTTCCTGCCTGGCCCTTATCAGCCCTGTGTGCCCATCCCTGAGCCACCTCTGCTGTCCTGCCAGGGAGTGTGTCCTGCACTGAGGCCCCAGGGCTTTGTACCGGGTCACCAGGAGAGCGTGTGGCAGGCAGCAGCCAAGGCTTTGTGCTCACATGCCAGAACTTCCCTCAGCCGTTCCTTGTCCCACAGCTCTCCTGCTGAAGCCTCTGTGGCTGCCAGCTCTCAGTGCTGGGTTGGAAGCAGGAGCTTTTAATGCCTGTAAAACACTTTACCTCTCCGTGGCACCCTTTATCCCAGCCTCAGAGAGGCTTCATCATCATCAGAAATACATTATTTCCAGTTAGATCAGCTCGAGATGACTGCCTTGGCCTCTTAGAGGCTTGATTTTCTCTCAGCACCACAGCCACTGCCAAGAGAAGGAGCCCAGAGCAGTCCTGCAGGGCCGTGGGGAGTCAGGGCGGAATGGCCAAGGGCTGAAGCCATATCTCATTAATGGCTGTGGCAAGTTCCAAGTGCTGATGGCATTTCAAGTTTTATTTAAAGCTTTATTATCCTGTTTCCTATGTCTTCCTGATCTACATAAGTAATTACCAGTGTGTCTGGGAGGGTGCCAAAGCTGAGTGCAGGCCAGGGGAGATTATCCACAGCATTGGCAGTTTTATACTCTGAGGAGAGGAGCAGGTTGTTTCTGCTGAAGTGCAGCTGTTCTGGGGCAGCTGTGGAGCTGTTAGTGGTGGAGTTGGGGGTTGTCCTGCAACATGAGCTGGTGCCTAGAGGCAGAGAGGAGAGGGGATGGTCAGGGTCCTGTCAGAGTCGTCCGTGCTGGGACTTGCAGAGCTGTCCCTTGGTCAGGACACAGGTTCATCTCTTAGGCCCTGCATTTCACTCCTGTGCTCAGGATATGGGGTTGCTTTCATCCACATTCCTTTAGCTCCCACTGAATGCAGTTCATGGCAGCAAAGGATTAATCTTGTCTTAGTCTGAGAGGAAGAAATCAGTGTTAAAAAAAGCCAGCCTGCCCTATGATTATGGACTTTGTTCAGGTGGGGCCTTTTGGCTGTCGCCAGACCCCTTGGTGCAGGGCAGGGAGCACTTGGACCTATTCAGCATCCTCAGTTCCTCCAGCATAAGGATGATTCACAGCTAAGTGTTAGAATAGAGGGCTGAGCCCCTCTGCTCTGGAGCCAGGCTAGGAGAGCTGGGGGTGCTCACCTGGAGAGAAGGCTCCAGGGAGAGCTCAGAGCCCCTTGCAAGGCCTAAAGGGGCTCCAGGAGAGCTGCAGAGCGCCTGGGGACAAGGGCTGGAGGGCCAGGAGCCAGGGAATGGCTTCCCAGTGCCAGAGGGCAGGGCTGGATGGGATCTTGGGCAGGAATTGTTCCCTGGGAGGGTGGGCCGGCCCTGGCACAGGGTGCCCAGAGCAGCTGTGGCTGCCCCTGGATCCCTGGCAGTGCCCAAGGCCAGGCTGGCCATTGGGGCTTGGAGCAGCCTGGGACAGTGGGAGGGGTCCCTGCCCATGGCACTGGATGGAGTAAAAGCCCTTTAAAAAGTCCCAACTCAAAGCACTCTCTGATATGATTCAGTGATAGGATTTCCTTGTCCCATTCCATCCTTGCTGAGCTGGTGCTGGTTAAAAACTTCCTGTTGAGTCACTGCTGACAGATGGGAGGATTTGGGGTTGGTTTGCACCCCAGAGGCCAGGCCTGTTGTGTTGCAGCAGCATGGTGTCATCCTGCTCTGACGTGCATGCACATCCTGCCCACTTCTGTCCCCATCTTGGAATCCCAGAATCCCAGAATGGTTTGGTTGGAAGGGACCATTAAGATCACCCAGTTCCAATCCTCTGCCATGGGCAGGGATGCCACTCACTGGACTGAGCTGCTCCATCCTGAGAAGCAACTGAAAGGTTGCTACAACTTACACAAAGGCTGTTGTAAAGTCAGCTGGTTCTTCAGTTTAGTTTTTAATTGGGAAAGACTCCAGAGCTATTCCAGCTTCTCTGGGCTGGGGGAGTAAGGACTGACCTGTCCTGCTTGAGTTACAGGAGCTGGATCAGCCCCGAACCTCTGCTGCCTTCAGTGTGAGGTTTCAGGGCTCTGGGGGCAGATGTGTGGCTGGCCCAGCAGTGCCAGGGAGCCCTGTGTGCACACACCCTGCACGGGGAGTCACCCTGCACCCAGCCACAGCCTCCCTCTGGACTGGTTGGGTGGGAAGCTGCAGAGCGTTGCCCAGAGCCCCAGAGCTGACCGCAGGGTCCCAAGGATTGCCTGTCCCTTTGGGAGAGGGGAAATGATCCCATTCCTCTTCTGCTCCCTCAGCTGATCCATGGCACCGTGGTGGACACAGCCATCGTGTTCCCCCACCGCCTGGGGCTGCCCTACAAGCGGGCCCTGCGCACGCTGATGGCCGACTACCTCAAACGCATCATCCAGGACAACGGTGAGACCTCCCGGGGCTCCTGGCCCAGCCCAGTTCCTGCTGGGTGCAGCCCTGCCTTCCTCTGCTGTCCCCCAGCCCCATCCTGCTGCTCCTGGTGTTTTTTCCCCTGCATGTGTGTGGTAGCTGGGAATGCCCCTGCATAAGGAGCTCACTGCCATGACACAGGGAGCTCCCCCTGCTTCCCTCCCTGTGCTGAGTGGGACAAAGGAAGTGCTGTGACAAGGCTGAGGGTGGCTCTGCTGGGGCCAGGCCCTGCCCTCCCTTCTCTCTCTGGCTAGCTGAGATAGACTCTCCTGTTGGGAGTGTGGCCTGCTCTTCCCACCGTCCCTGAGCACATTGCAAACACTGCTGGGGAAGCTGTTCCACAGCTGATGGTGTCAGGCTGCAGTCCAGCATAAAGTGTGGGTTTAGTGGGGAAAAAAAGTGTGTTTAAAGTTGGGGTTGTTCAGCCTGGAGAAGAGAAGGCTTTGGGGACTCCTTAAAGCTCTTTGCAGGGCCTAAAGGGGCTCCAGGAGAGCTGCAGAGGGACTGGGGACAAGGGCTTGAGGGGCAGGAGCCAGGGAATGGCTTCCCAGTGCCAGAGGGCAGGGCTGGATGGGATCTTGGGCAAGAATTGTTCCCTGGGAGGGTGGGCAGGCCCTGGCACAGGGTGCCCAGAGCAGCTGTGGCTGCCCCTGGATCCCTGGCAGTGCCCAAGGCCAGGGATCCTGTGATTCTGTGGAATTCTCCTCCTTTGAATCCCCGGCCATGGCTCAGGGTGCTCCCAGGTGTGGCTGCAGCTGCAGGGCACGGGGAGCAGCTGGATCTGTGTGGGGACCTCGCTGTGCTGGGCTGAACAGGCAGCAGGGGTGTCAGTGCCAGGCCTGTGTTTGTGTCCCCAGTGGAAGGACACGACTCCAGCGAGGACGCCAGAGCCTGCATGGAGCTGATGGTGTGGAAGATCAAGGAGGATGCGAAAGTGAAGCGATGACCTGTGCGTGTCTCTGCTGTTCCTCCTGCACCTCTGTGAAGAAGCAGTGCAATAAATGCCCACAGCCATTCTGTCCCCTCGTGCCAGCAGCATGTTCCTGCTCCCCAGCCATCCCAGCAGGACTCCTGGACTCACACCTGCAGTCCCCCTGTCCAGGCAGTGGCTCTCAGATCCTCAGACTCCACCTGAGGGATTCTCTGTGGTCCAAGCCCTGCCTTGTGGGCCTGGCAAGGTGGTGTTGAGTAGCACAAGCAGAACTCCTTGGTTCCTAGGAGAACCTTGTTAGAGGTAGGTTGGAGATGTGCAGAAGGACCTTTCTGGTTCAGTTAAAGGTAGATTGTTTACTTTTTTTTTCCCCCAGTGTAACTTAAATTGCATCTGTACTCCAAAGCAGTGTTTGGAGAGGGGGGAGATGGAAGAAGGTTGGGCAGGAAGCTGTGAGGGGGTTGTGTGGGAAGCAAGAGCTGAGGATCAAGCACTTGGGAAGAGATCCTGGTGCAGTCCCACAGTGGAGCTGCAAAAGAGGGAGGCTGGCTCTGAGCAGCTGGAGGGAGAGGAATGAGATGGGATCTGGGAATTGGCACCTGCTGTGCCCCAGGTGATCTCCTTGCTGAGGGCTGGCTGGCACCTGGTTCTGCAGTCACTGCAAAGCGGGAAACCATGGTGTCACACCTGGCCCAGACCTCAGGGAGCCACGTGGCAGGGCAGGGACAGCAGGACGGGGACAAACAGCCCCCAGAGCCAGGGGGAACCTGCATCCCATCCCTGCAGGGTAGGACAGGCTGTCCTTCCCTGACCCTGAGCTTCCAGCAGGGCCCCAGTGAACCTGTGTTCAGGGAACAAAATTTTTGGGGGCACAGGTAAGGGTGGCCTCAGCAGCATGCAGGACTCCCCAGCAGCCTATCCCTGATGCAGGGACGAGGTGCAGGCAGAAGCAATAGGGAGGGAAGAATCCTTCATTTCAACTCATTTACGTGTTGGGAGATCTGCAGAGAGCGAAGGGCCCCAGTGTGTGTCTGGCACCTGGGCAAGGGCAGCTGCTGAGTGTGACTGGGGTGATGGGCAGAGCCCAGGCAGGCTGCATGGCACTGGTGTGTCCCAGTGGTGTGTCCCACCTCTGCCCTGACCCTGCTGCTGTGTGGGGACAGCAGAGCTGAGGGAGACAATCCCCATGGACAGGGTCCCTCAGCTGGGTCAGGCAGCACCTTCGCCCCGTTCCCAGAGCAGTGACCCCTCGCCCTCCCTGGCAGCACTGGAACTGTGTCCCTTGGTGGATGCTGTGCTCCCTGTGTCCCTGCATGGGCTGTCTGTGCCAGTCTGGGGGCAGCAGGGCAGAGGAGCTGCTGGGGTTTGGTTCCTGTCAGAACCGAGTCCTGCTCACTCCTCTGTACCCTGCTGGGCTCAGGGTTTGGGGACAGCTGTGTGTCCCCCGCATGTCCTGCTGAGCTGTCCCCCGCTGTGGGCAGAGCGTAGGCTGGGCTGTGTTCCAGGACAGGGATGTCGTGCCCCAAACTCTCCCCGTGCCACTGCTGCCCTCAGGGGCAAGGGGTGGCTTCTCTGACAGGCTCTCGGAGAGCCACCAGGAGAGGTGGGGCTGTAAAGACTCCAGTCACTGCTGAGCCCTCGGAGCCTGTGTTTCCTCTGGCAGCCTGTTCCTTACCCCAGGTGTTGGGGATGCAGCTCCCTGCCCTCCCTCAGTGCTCCACATCCAGCTCTGCTCCTTCTCCGCCTCGGGGCTTCCACACCAAGCAGCCTTGGGACACCTTGGCCTGTCCCCCTCTCCCACAGCCTGCAGGGAACGGTGCTGTTCCTGCCCAGGCCGTGGGAGGGACAGAGTTCAGTGCTTCCTAACTGGGTAGGGAAGGTTTGTTCCTGCTTCTGCCTCTTTCCCATGTTTATCCCCCATTTATCTTCACCCCTGGCTGCAGCGATGGAATGTCCCTGGAGCAGCCACATCAGGTCTCAGATCTGGCTCTTGGCTCTTGCCTGTTCCTCGACAGGCAGCCCCTGCTCCCCAGCCTGCCCACAGCATCTCCTTCCCTGGGAAAGCCAGGATATTGTAACACGGACACGCTGTGCTGGTGTCCTGCTCGTGGATCTGCTTGGCTCCATCCCAGCTCCTGGGACTGGGGCAGGCAGGATGCTCCTCCAGGCAGGAATCCTGTCAGGCCACGGGCCCTCCAGCATTTCCTCTTCCTTTCCCCGTGATCCAGCCTCAACTGAGGTTTTTGGGGTGGGGCTCTAGGGGGGCTGCCTGTGTCAAGGGATGTCCCTGGGAAAGGGGAGCCGTGTCCAGCCACAACATTAGTGTGGTCAGAGCCAGTCCTGGCCCAGGGCTGCCATCGCCTCCCCAGGCACTGGAGGTTTGGTTGGGTTGTACAGAACGATTGTAACCTGTAACTTTTTGTAATTGTTTTTAATAAAAGAGTGTTGACTAGATGCACATTCCTGAGTCTGGGACTGCTCTGCCTGTGGATGGGTTGTGGAGGGGAGGTGCTGGAGCTGTCCTGGAGCTGGGAGGGGCTGGGCAGGCTGCCCAGGAGCATCCTTTCCCAAGCTGGAGAAGGGGGTTCAACATGTCCAAGGTCCTGCAAGGTCCTTGGGTCTGGACAATCCCAGCCCTGAACACAGACTGGGAGACGAACTCACAGAGAGCAGCCCTGGGGAGAAGGACTTGGGGGTGAGAGGCCCAACCTGCCCTGGCCATGGGCACTGACCCCAGAAACCCCTCCTGTGCTGGGCTGAGCCCCCAGTGGGGGCAGCAGGGGAGGGGAGGATTCTGCCCCTCTGCCCCACTCAGCTGAGACTCCACCTGCAGAGCTGCCCCAGCCCTGGGGAACAACAGCAGGAGGACGTGGAGCTGCTGGAGCCAGTCCAGAGGAGGCCCCGGAGCTGCTTCCAGGGCTGGAGCCCCTCTGCTCTGGAGCCAGGCTGGGAGAGCTGGGGGTGCTCACCTGGAGAGGAGAAGGCTCCAGGGAGAGCTCAGAGCCCCTTGCAGGGCCTAAAGGGGCTCCAGGAGAGCTGCAGAGGGACTGGGGACAAGGGCTGGAGGGCCAGGAGCCAGGGAATGGCTTCCCAGTGCCAGAGGGCAGGGCTGGATGGGATCTTGGGCAAGAATTGTTCCCTGGGAGGGTGGGCAGGCCCTGGCACAGGGTGCCCAGAGCAGCTGTGGCTGCCCCTGGATCCCTGGCAGTGCCCAAGGCCAGGCTGGACACTGGGGCTGGGAGCAGCCTGGGCCAGTGGGAGGTGTCCCTGCCCATGGCAGGGGGTGGTACTGGATGGGGTTTGAGGTCCCTCCCAACCCAAACCATTCCTTGATTCTGTGACAGCGGCGGGGACAAGATCCCGTCCTGCTGCTTGGGGCTGGGGGTGCCCCCGTGGGGTCCCGGCGTGGCCCTTCAGGTGTGTGCCCCCCACCACTCTGGCCCAGGGTGGCACCGGCGCCTCCCGGGCACGGGCTGAGGGGTGAGGGGGTTCCCAGCCCGTCTCCCCTCTGCCCTTTCGGAACCCTCCGGGTACTGCCCAACCCAACCATTCCCTGATCGATCCCACGATCCCTTCAGTCTGCAGCCGCCTTTGATCCCTCCGTGTGCCCCGGCGTGGCTCTGCAGCACAGCCCGGCCTCCCCCAGCACCTCTCCCGGCTCTCGCCGTTCCGTGCCCCGCCAGGACACTCCCGCCCGCCGGGATGAGCCGAGGAGCCCGAGGGAAAGGGGTGAAACCGGGGCCACTCCTTTCGGAGTGAACCCCGATCCCAATCCTCCGCACTGAACGAGGAGAGGGGGCCGCGGCCGGACCCTCGCTCTGTGCGAACCCCGCACACCCCGAAGGGTGCCCGAGCCCCCGGGCACATCCCGGCTCCTCCTGCCTCATCCCGGAGCCGCGACGGAGCCTCGGCATCCCCCCAGCCCTGCCCGGGCTCCCCCCGGAGCCCGTATCAATCTCCCAAATGGGGCAGGAATTAAAGTGCCAAGCCGAGGAGCTGATTCAGCACGGAGGAAGAGGTGAAGGTAAAAAGTTCAAATAAAAAAATAATGGGCCATTAGATGACCTCACTGGCAATGTGTTTTATTTAACGCGCGGGTGATGGCTCGGCGATGGCAGCGACTGCTCCGGAGGCTGTAAAAATCACGCCCGGCGCGTGTTCTCAGCCACCTCCCCGGGCCTTCGTGGCACTGGGTGCTCCGGCAGTGACCTCCAGTGCCACCCCATCCCCGAGGGTCCCGCTGTGTCCCCCCCTCGCAGGTCACCCAACAGCCCCAGCTGACATCAGGGAACCCCTGCAGTGACAAAAACATTTTGCTTTGTTGCTCTTGTGGAGCCTGAAGGGTGACAGGGACCCCTCGGGTCTCCTCCAGGTCGAGGCTGGAGGCAGGTGGGATTTTTAGGATTTTAACAGCCCTGGTGCCAAGGCAGCAGCACTCACCCAGCCCACCAGGCATGTGGAGGGACAGAGGACACAAATGCAGGTTGGACGGGGCTTGGAGCAGCCTGGGACAGTGAGAGGTGTCCCTCCCCATGGCAGGGGTGGCACTGGATGGGTTTTGAGGCCCCTCCCAACCCAAACCACTCTGGGATTCGATGACACCAAAGCACGTTCAGGATCTGCCTGAGGTCTGTCCCTCCTGTTTTTCCCTGCAAGATCTCGTCTCCCAGGGCACTGCTGGAGTTGGGGCATCACCAGCAGAAGGGATTTTCTTGCTCTCTGAGACTTTACCCCTTCTGAGTGGCTTTGCCTCTGGCTCTGAGCGTGGCCCCAGGGCTTGGCACTGCCTGTCCCCACCTCGGTGTTTGGATACTGCAGCTGAATCGGGGGAAGCAAAGGAGCAGAGAGAGCCCCAGATTCCCGTTCCTTCCCCTTCTCAAAATCTGGGATGAGCTGAAACTCATCCTCTGGGATGATGAAAGGAAGCAGCTTGCTGGGGAAAAGGCTCCATTCCCACCCCAGCAAGAGGAGAGGGGCCCAGAGGTGCTGGTGGACCACAAATCCCCCACTCTGGCCCCCCTCCCTCGGGTGCAGCCCCTGATTCCACACCGTGTCCATATCCATGGAAGCCGCCTCCGATCCCTGTCCCAGTCTGAGCTCTACCAGTGAACTGGTGCTGCTGGTCTGGTCCTGGGAGCTGTCAGGGATCCAGTGCCCTGCAGGGTCACTGCCAGCGCTGTCAGAGTGTCCCAGCCCTGGAGCAGAACCCTGCCTGGCTTTCCCTGCTCCCTGACCCCACCCTTTCCTTCCCAAGGATGGAGGGATATTCCAAACCTGAATCCAAGCAGCCTCGTCCCCCCAAGCTGCCCCCTCACAGGGGGAGGGAGGTTTTGGGCAGCCCGGGGCCCGTCAGGGGCTCAGGGTCATTCCATGTCCCTCCTTCAGCTGAGACCCCCAGCCCTGCGTTTGCTCATGCTCCAGGATTTGCAACAGGATCTGCCTTGTCCTGCAGTATCTCCCCCAGCTCCACGGGGGTCTGTGTCACTCCCTGCCCGTGAGCCACCTGGCACAGGTCAGAGGTGACCACGGCCATCGATCCTCTTTAGAAAAAGCTTTTGACCACATTTTGTCTGGACCCTCCAGGAGGGAAGGGCTGGGCCCGGGGCAGGGGGGAAGTGCCCATCCCGTGTTGGGGTCCCATGGCTCATGTATGCCGACAGGAGAGCTCCTCATGTGGTGACATCGCTGCCGCAGCCGGTGGGGACAAAGACCTCACAGCAGCCCCTGCTGCCTCCACGTTCCTCCTCACTCCACACTTTTGCTTGGCTGGAGCCAGGGATGGTCCTTGGCCACGGTGCTGAGCCCGGGCACCTTGGTCACTCTGCTCCGTGCCTTGGATCCTCCTGGGGGGCAGCATGGGATGCCTGTGCTCCCACCAGGGCTGGTCCTGTGCCCCGAAGTGCAGTGCAGGGGGGCTGTGATGCTCCCCAGGCTTTGGGGTCCCTGTTGCCAGCCTTAAAGCTGCAGCAGGGTGAGCTGGGTGCCACCTGTGTCACCACAGGGATTGGGGTCCTTCTGCACCCTCCAGCCACCAGTGAGAGCTGAACTGGCCAGACTGGGGAGCAGGGGCTGCTGGTGGGCAAGGAACAGGGTCAGCACCAGTGACCAGCCCTGTACCCTCCCTAGAGTTGCCCCCTGGCCTGTGGTGGCTGTGGGGTGACTGGGGACAGAGGAGGAGGAAGAGGAGGGTGAAAGGAGCAGGAAGGAGGGCAGCAGCCACTCGTTGTGCGGGTTTTGGGACGGGAGTGAGGGGAATTTTGAGGTGTTGGAGATAAATTCTCGGTGCTGAGGGCGTCACTCACTCCGGCACCACCTCCGGACCAAAGTTTGGGACACGAATGGGAGCCCCAGGAGGTGCCGGCTGGAGGTCGGGGGATGCTCATGGGGCTGCTCCCAGGCTGGGAAACAACCCCTGTCCCGCAGGAAAACGCTCCTAAATTATTATTATTATTATTATTATTTTCTCCGAACAAACGGGGCTTTGTAGCTGCTCGGCCGCTCGGAACGGGGCACCTGGAGCCGCTCGGTCCTCGAGGAGAGGGAAAAGCCTGGCTCAGAGGTTTAACTCTTCCCTGTGAGCGCGGGGGCGGCCAGGGGGCAGCTCCCGGAGAGGGGACACGCCAGGACAGCCCCCGCGGCGCCCCAGAGACACCCTCTGCCCCGGCCTCCCGGCGCTCACTTAATTACACGGGAGGGGGGGAGTGTCAGCTAATTGCAGAGCGCGATTGATTGGGAAAATGTCATCTTCACTGGCCTCTGTTGCCAGGGTGACCTCGGCCGTTCTCGTTCCCGGGTGCCCAAAGCCACCCGCTATGTGGCCTGCGGGGGGGACACGGGGGTGGGATGTGGAAATCTCTTTCCTTCCTCCGAATCCAGCCCCGATGCTCCGGAAGCGTCGAGAGGCTGCGGCAGCCGGGCTTGGGGCCCCGCTGTGCCCGAGTGGCCACTGGCCCTTCCTGCGGTGCCGGTGCCACCTTCGCTGAGGGGCTTGGCAGGCGGGGAGGGGGCAGCGGGTGGGACACGCCAGGGGAGGGTTGAGACGCTGCAATTCCGTGTGGATGCTGCTCCAGCCCTGAGGGACCGTGGCGGAAGCGACAAGCGGGTGATGGGCTCAGGGAGAGCATCCTGGTTTAGTGGGAGGTGCCCGCGGCAGGGGATGGAAGGAATTGGGCTTTAAGTCCCTTCCGACCCCAAGCAGTCTCCGGTTCCGTGACTCCCCGGCCCGGCCCCGATGTGGCCTCCGCCCTCTGTCACCGCTGGGCCCTGCTCAGTTTGGGTTCAAACCCAAACCTCCCGCCCTGCCTTCTGTGCTCGGACTTCCCCCCTCGGGGTGGACCCCCCCCGGCAGCCCCCGAGCTTTATTTCAAACCTGTGCCACCGTCAGCAGCCCCGCGGGACAATGAACAGCAGCTCAGCACAGCACCAGCCCGGGAGCAAAGCCTGGGAAGCGGCTTCTCCCTCTGTCAGGAGCTGAGGAGCCACCTCAGGATGGGAATGTGCCCAAATGTGCCCTCACTGCAGAGCAGATGTCAGTGTCAGCCCGATAGGGAACGTGGGGACACACAGGGGAACGTGGGGATGTGCATAGGGGCATGGGGACATGTGTGGGGACATGGAGATGTAGTGGCTTGTATGGGGACCTGGGTACACTCGGGAGAACACAAAGATATACGCGGGCATGGGGACACGTGTGGGGACACAGGAACAGGTATGGGGACATGGGGACACAGGGACACAGCAGGCACCGTTCAGGGAGCTCGCAGGAGCCGCTCCCGGCTGTGCAGTAAATGCTTTATGGACTGCGGGGCCGGCGCTGGGTGATCGCCTCCGGCTCTCTGCGGTTAATTGCAGGCAGTAATTAACGTAATGACGGCGATCGCAGGACCACTGCGGGTGCGCAGGATGAGTGCGGGGTGGACACGAGGCTCTGGCCACATTAGCTGCCGTCACTAACGAGGTGCCCTCTGTCCCCACCTGGGTCCGCAGTCCCGGTGCTCGCACCGCCCGGAGGTGCCGGGGCTCCTTTGTGCCTTCGGCCTCCTCTTCCTCGCTGTCCCCTCCTCCCGTCTTCCCCAAGGCCCGACCCAACCCCCCCCAGCTGCTGCCAAACCCTGGGGGGCTCTGGGGGGGCCTGGTGCTCCCCAGTAACATCCAGCCCGAATCTGCCCCGGGGGCGGATGCTCGTGCCCACCCTGCCCTGGGGTCCAGCCTGGCACCACCTGCCTCTCCTCCGGGATGGTGGCAGGGACACCCTGCTCGTGTCACCGTGTCCCGGAGCCCGGACAGATCCCACGGGAGCGGCTCCTGCAGCAGCCGCGGCCGGTTTGAATCGAGGCGATAAATCCGGGCCGGGGCGCCGGGCCGCGGGCAGGGCCGGGCAGGAGGGAGGCGGGCAGGTCCCAGGGGGTGTGGCAGGGGCCGTGCCGCGGTCCCGCGTGGAGCAGGGCGGGTGGCAGCAGTCCCGCTGGCGGCGGAGGGGGCAGGAGCGCGGCGCTGCCCGGGGCTGTCGCTGGGCATCGGTTCGAGGTACGGGGACCCCGAGCGGAGCGTGGCACGGTGACAGCCACCCTCCCCGGCTGGGACAGCGCGGGCTGCGGGGGGACGTGGCTGGCAGGTCCCGTGGGGTCTCCGGGGAGCTGCATCTTCCCCCGGGAGGAGCGGGGTGCCGGGGCAGCCCCTCGCCCGATGATGCCTCGGGATGCCGCGCACGGAGGGGCGTTTGGGGATGGCGGAACCGCCTTTTCACCTGAAACCGCATCAAAGCAGCTGGAAAATAGGGCGAGGGGAGGGAAACTCATGGCTCGGGCACGTCCTGGGAGCTGGGGAAATAACTCTCGAGAGGCTTTAATGATCCAGCCGGCCGGAGCGCGGGGGCGTTTCCGGCGTGCCGGGGACGGGAGGTGACACCCACCCACCCGCTGCCACCGTCGCCTGTCGTGATGGGTGACACGGGCTGGCCCGGGGGCGATGCCGGAGCGGGGTTGGCGGTGGGGGCGTCCCCGGAGTGGCTCTGGCTGGGGTCCCACTGGGATCAGGGAAACAACAGCAGCACTGACGGGAGGGGTGACGGAACCGAGTGCCAGCCCCGGGAGGGGGACAAGGGTCAGGCTGGTCCTGTCCCCACCGGTTTTTGCCTGGAAAGGAGCAGGAGGGCACGGAGGTGACCGGGAACCCCCAGTTGAGGACACTGCCGGGAGCTCCCAGGGAACCCGGCGCTCCCGCACCAACTCCTGCTCTGAGCGAGAGCTCGGCGCTGATCCGGTGGTTTCAGGAACAAAACCTCCACAGAATTCCCGTGGCAGCGGTCGGATCAGCCAGGGACATAAATCTCCGCGTGTTTCACCACTCTGGGCCAAACCCTCGTGGCGCTGCGCCCGGTCCTCCTTAAACCTGACTTTTGTTCAGCCTCCAATTGACCCGAACGGCATTTTTGGGGTGAGAAAGCCCTGCTTTGGGGCTTCTCAGCAGCCGGCGGCACCACGGCGATGCTTTGCAGCTGGAGACCTCAGGGATGGGACATTCCCTGCGGGGCAGGAAGGAGCAGCGGGCTCGTCCCGGGTGTTGATTTTGGGGAACGTCCCATGGGTTAAGAACTCACTGCCGAGGTGTGGGGCCGTGGGCACAGGATGTCCTGTGCCTCTGGCCATCGCTAGCCCTCCCTGATCCCCCAGGGAGCTCCGGGCTGGGGCCAGAGCAGGGTTTGGCTGTCCAGGCTGTCCACCCATGTGGCCGGGGCTGCCAGGGAGCCCTAGCACCCACTCCCAGCCTGTTCCCGCCTCCCCGAAGTGCAGTTTTTATCTCTAATTACTGAAGTGATGAAAGAGGTTTATCAAGAGCTTTATTGGAACTGAGGTTTCTTGGATACCTCCTCGAAAATATTTTTCCAGTGCTTTGAATCACCTTTTTTCCCCCCCTTTCCCCCTGCTCCTGGCCCTGGCAAGAGGCAGCATTCCTGGCTGCCTTTGCAGGGCACTGAGCCCCGTGGAGTGCCCTGCCTGTGCCAGCTGCAGGTGCTTAACGAGCTGTGCTTTTGTTTGGCACCGGCTGGGAGCAGGGATGCTCTGGAGCTGCTGAGGGGAGCGTGGCCGGGGGTAGCGGTGACCCTGACTGGGCACAGCTCGGGGATGCCAGGCGTGGTGGGGGCAGGATGGATCAGCAGCTTCAGGCCTGACCCCGAGCATGGTGGGGACCAGGAGAGCCACAAATAAACCCAGGAATCCCAGCGTGTCTTAGTGAGACTCAGGGCAGGGTCCAGCCCCAGCGTTGCAGGTCGGGAAGCAGCGAGCCCAGGAAAACACTTTGGCATTTCCCAGTGTCAGCCTCACCTCAAAGCTCAGTGTCCTGGAGAGAGCAGCGAGGGCAGAAGATGCTCTGAGCCTCTGATCAGGGCCCTGAGGGCACAACTGGGGGTAACTGACCCTGAGCAGCCCCCCTGGGACCTCCCACCCATCGCCCTGGGCTCGGGGAGCTCAGCCAGGGCTCAGTTCTTGACCAAGGCCCCAAAGGTGGGTCTGGCTCCAGCTTGGCCACACTCCCGGGCATTGCTGTGGGCCTTGGAGGTGCCTTATCCCAATGGACAGGCTGTGTCCCCCCTTGGCCTCTGTCCCCTTGGGAATCCTGGCTTGGGACTCCCAAGCTTGAATTGGGACCTCTGGAGCTTGACTGAGGCTGAGGCTCATCCCGGCTCAGGGCTCATCCCAGCTGCCACCCCTGGCCCTGCCCTGACTGCCCATGGCTGGGGCCTTAGAAAGGGTTGGGTTGGAAAGGACCTTCGAGCCCATCTCATCCCACCCCTGCCATGGGCAGGGACCCCTCCCACTGTCCCAGGCTGCTCCCAGCCCCAATGTCCAGCCTGGCCTTGGACACTGCCAGGGATGGGATCAGGACAGGGATTGTCACCTCCACCAGTCAAACCAAGGGGCACTGCCTGGCTTTGAGGGCTCTGAGCAGGTGACTCAGTTTTCTCCATTCTAGATACCCTGAGGTCTCCTCTTGGATTTTCCCTGTATCACTTGGCCTGTTTATGGTCTCTGAAGGATTGTTAGGAGGAGAGAGGACAATGTGCCTGCCAGGAGGGGTTTGGTGTCCCCGTTTGTCCCTCTGCAATCAGATCCAGCCCCGTCTGTCTGCAGGGAGGGGTGTCCCCAGCTGGCAGCACCCTGGGACAAGGACACAAGTGGGGCACAGCAGGGAGGGAGGTGGGAGATTTGCATTTCTCTGTGCCAAATCCTATTTTGGCTAAACTAAGTGAGGGCAGCCAGTCTGGGCACTGAGGGGCTTCCGTGGGCTTTCTGTATGGAAGAGATCTCATCCCTTCAGGATCCACCTGCTCTTCCTGCTCCCTCTCACCTGTGGGACAGATGGTAGCAGGAACTTTGGGATGTAGCAGGAGCATCCCACCACCCCCAGCATATCCCTGAAACTCTTCCTCCCTCCTCAGCCGTGCTGTGAAAACAAAGAAAGCAGCATTTGGGACCTAAATTTGCCCAGAGCAGCTGTGGCTGCCCCTGGATCCCTGGCAGTGCCCAAGGCCAGGCTGGACACTGGGGCTTGGAGCAGCCTGGGACAGTGGGAGGTGTCCCTGCCCATGGCAGGGGTGGAATGGGATGAACTCAAAGGTCCCTCCCAACCCAAACCATCCCATTTTGGGATTGTGTGCTGAGCTCATTTAGGATCCAAAGACAGTGAAAGCCCCAAGTCCTCGGTGGTAAAGAAGGATTTTGTGGATCAAAGTTTTTTTCAAGCTCTTGGCTGCAGGGGCCAGGGTGCTGTTGGTGTTTGGGGTCTCTTTCACCTGGAATGAGGATTGATGCCCAGCCAGTGGCATCCGTGGTGAGTTGGGAAAAACCAAAACCCACGAGGACCAAGAGAAAAATTGAGACTCTGGGTAAAAGAACGGAAAAAGTGATCAAAGAAGTGAGATAAGAAATAATGGCAGGGGCTGACTTCTGGTGGGATTATTTAATAATAAGGTAATTAATGCTTTATCCCTCACTGGCTCCTTTCATGTGAGGATCACAAAGCGCTTCACAAACATTAATTAATCTTCCCCACCATCCCTGCAGGAAGGTCACGGAGCCACCAAGCGTGAGGGAAATCTTGTCACTGAAGGAGATGGCTGCTCTCCTGGCACGGTGGCAGCTCGGGTGGGATGGCAGGACAGGGGGAGCTCCAGTTCCTCACCAATGACTGAAAATGAGTTCCCGTAACTTCCCCAGAGGGCAAAAAATGTCTTCGAGTTGTCACAGGCAGCCGGGATGGGCAAAGGCTGCTTGGGAGAATGTTCTTCCCATGGGATGCCCTGCCCTGGAGCCTTGGGAACCTGGAGCATCCCAGCAGGATCAGGCTCAGTGTTTCACATGTCTGTGGCTGTCCTTGTCCCCAGGTCCTGGCAGCGGTGCCAGCATGGCTGAGCAGGACCCAGCCACGGGCTGCCCACGTGGGAAGCAGCAGCTGCCAGGTCAGTGGGTGCGGTTTGGGGACGGTCCCTGGTTTCAGACAGGAGGAAGCTGAATGTGGGACACGGCTGTGAGAGGGGGAAGAAGGAGATTTGGGGTGGGGATGGGCTCCCAGCCGGGGACAGGTGATGGGAGCAGCGCTGGGATGTTCCCTGCTTGGCAGGGTCTGCACTGGGATGGCAAAGATGGAACTGGGAGAGGAATGACCATGACCAGAACAGCAAAGGCTGGGGGCTCATCCTGCTCGTGGCCTGAGACAAACCCTGAGCCCAAGGGGCGACCCTGAGCTCCTGCAGCTCTGGAATGTTCTGGTCTCCTGCTCTCTCTATCCTCTGTCACTGACCATGAGACCCAGTCCTGCCCCAGCTGTGCCTGCAGCTCTCTAGGTCCCTGTGCCCTTGGAAGTGTGACCATCAGTGACCCAGCAGTGGCCAGCCCTGTCCTGGCTGCCACGGGAACTGGAGGATTCCCCCTTGCTTTTCCAGCTTTCACCTGGGAGGTGAGGGCCAATGACCGCGGCTACCACAGGCAGTTCAAGAAGAAATTTGCCTTCTGCCTGAGCAAGAGGAAATACTCGGTGAGCCATGATGGGCCTGGGCTTCCCTTCCCCAGTCCCTCAGCCCTGAGCCAGTGGTGGCTGGGGGGACACAGCAGAGATGCTCCAGAGAGGTGTCTGGAGGGCTGGAGAGCCACACACACAATCTCCAGGGAGGGGAAGCGCTGCTCCCTCCCTGCCTGGTGCCCCCCAGAGCTGTCAGAGGAGGAGCAGAGCTGTGTGAAGTGTTTTAGGCTGGTGGTCTAATCAAGAGAAAGATTTATCAAAATGTGTTGGGTGAGCAAAACCAGATTTTTTTTTTTTTTTTTTCTGCTAAATAACATCGAGGTCAGTTAGCTGGGGTTCAGATCATAGAATCACAGAATATCCTGAGCTGGAAGGGACCCACAGGGACCCAAGAGCCCAAATCTTGTTGAATGGCCCACATGGGGAACAAACCTCCACACAAATGATTTTGTTCTCAGTTTTACACAGCCCTTGGATCTGATAAATCACTCTTTTCCCTTATAGTTATGATGATTTTTTTAAGGCATCTCTCTTGCTGCAAAAAGTCCAAAAACCACGAGAACATTTTGGCATTTGCAGAGCAGGTCCCTGATTTCCCACGGCTGACCCTGGCAGTGGCTGTGACCCCCCTCTTCCCCACAGGGCAATGCCATCAGGACAGCCAAGTACAACCTCCTCACCTTCCTGCCCCTCAACCTCTACGAGCAGTTCCACCGCATGGCCAACGTCTACTTCGTCTTTGTCATCCTCCTCCAGGTGGGGTGGGCGCCACGGGAACACCGAGTGTGAGCCAGGGGTCTGCCCAAGGAGGCTTCTTTGGAGTCCAGAGCAGGGAATCTGGGCTAAAAGGCTTCCCAGGACATGGCTTTTCTGTGGTGTTTGGGGTCTTTCTGGACCTCTGGGGGGAGGGCAGTTTTAGCCTGAGTTAGGTGTGGTTGCTTTAAATTAAAGTGTCCCCAACAGCAGGAGGATGTGGAGCTGCTGGAGCCAGTCCAGAGGAGGCCCCGGAGCTGCTCCCAGGGCTGGAGCCCCTCTGCTCTGGAGCCAGGCTGGGAGAGCTGGGGGTGCTCACCTGGAGAGGAGAAGGCTCCAGGGAGAGCTCAGAGCCCCTTGCAGGGCCTAAAGGGGCTCCAGGAGAGCTGCAGAGGGACTGGGGACAAGGGCTGGAGGGCCAGGAGCCAGGGAATGGCTTCCCAGTGCCAGAGGGCAGGGCTGGATGGGATGTTGGGCAGGAATTGTTCCCTGGGAGGGTGGGCAGGCCCTGGCACAGGGTGCCCAGAGCAGCTGTGGCTGCCCCTGGATCCCTGGCAGTGCCCAAGGCCAGGCTGGACATTGGGGCTTGGAGCAGCCTGGGCCAGTGGGAGGTGTCCCTGGCCATGGCAGGGGTGGTACTGGATGGGTTTTGAGGTCCCTCCCAACCCAAACCATTCCTTGGTTCTCTAAAATGGGTTTGGTTTGCCACGTAGGCAAAGCTCACACTGACCACACCAAAACAGAAATTCATCCCTCCAAATTCAGAAGCCCAGGAGCATTTCACAACAGGTGTCTGTAACAGAGGTGTTGATGTGATAATTCTGAGATGGATTTCTGCCACCCGCAGGCACTGGCTGGGGAGGGAGGGCATTGCTCAGTCCCCTCAAGTGTCCCAAGGTGGGGTAGGAGTTGTGTCAGTGGTGTAAAATTCTCATTTCCCAGACCTTCCCTGAGATCTCCACGCTGCCCTGGTACACTCTGCTGTTCCCCCTGAGCTGCCTTCTCATCATCCGGGGGCTGCGAGACCTCATTGATGACATTGTGAGTGGGGGGTGGCCCCGGGGGACACGGCAGGGAGGGGCCCTTTGCTGTGAGCTGAACTGAGGAGCTCAGGAGCTCCTGTCATCCACCGGCCCTGAGCTATCTCTACTCCACCACATCCACTCTTTGTTTCTTTTTCCCTCGGGAAAGATGTGGCTGCTTTCCTTGGGGTCTAAAGCCCCATTTCTGCCATCTGTAACACCTTGACCACTGGCTGCAGTGCTGGGTTGGTCCCCAGAAATACCTGGGGGGGAATTCATCCTCTTTATTCATCAGAACACATCCTCCCATGGCTCAGAAGGCAGGCTGGAGCTCAGGAGGGAGGTTGGTGGTGTTAAGGGGGTTGTTTTTGTGGGACAGGGCAACCTGGCATGGCCCATCCTTGGCCTCTCTGTCTCTCCTCTGTGCAGGGCCGTCACCAGAGTGACAGGAACATCAACAGCAGGCCGTGTGAAATCCTGGCTGGGAGGAGGTGAGGGGCTTTGGGAAGCTGTGCCTGTGCTTCCCACACCCATGCAGAACAATGGAGCAGCCGAAGCGCTGAGAATCCTTGAGCAGCTGAGAAGGGGTGTGGTGGGGCTGCCCTAGGCTCTGCAAGCTCTCATCACCTCCCAAAATGTGCCCCAGGCACTCCTGTAGGATCGGGGATACTCCAGCCATGGGCAGCAGGTTCACAGCCTGGTTTGCTGTGAGGAGCTGGGGGAGGCTTTCCTTGGCCACAGAACTCCCCCAGGACACCCATGGAGCCGTGTCCCCGCTCAGCACTGGGCCAGGGAAGGATGAGCTTTCCCCCCCTGTGGCCAGAGTGCTGAGAGTCCCCGTCAGCTGTGGGTACAGGGACAGGGATGTGACACACGGGTCCTGGGCCACCCTCACTGCTCAGCCCTCTGGAGGTCACCGCGGTGGCACAGGAATCTGGAGGCCCAAATCCTCTGGGAATCTGGGACAGACATGGGCTGAAACACCCCCAGCCCCCCCTCCCACTGCTCTGCAGGGACAAAAAGTTGTCCCCTGGATCCCCCTGCAGCTTCCGCTGGCAGAAGTGGCGCGACATCTGCGTCGGGGACATCGTGCGGCTGCGCAAGGACAGCATCGTCCCGGTGAGCAGTGCCTGGAGCTAGCTGTGCCCCGGGGCAGGGATTGGATTGGTCACCAGGGACTCATCCAGGTGCTCTCTGCCCCTTTTTTTTGCTCCTCAAGGCTGACCTGCTCCTGCTGTGCAGCTCTGAGCCCAGCAGCCTGTGCTATGTGGAGACCGCCGACATTGATGGGTGAGGACAGGGACAGGGACAGGGACCCCTCTGGCCATGGGGGGACAGGGGCAGAGGCTGGAGACCCTGCTCTTGGGGACCCCCCAGTGCTGGCAGGGTTCAGCGGAACCCACAGGATGTGGGAGACCCTCCAAAACCCAAACCCGCAGAGAGCCCAGAAATGGGGATTTGAGCCCCAGATTTTGAAAATGGGATTCCAAAAGCTCTGGTGAGTGTTCCACAGAGAACCTGGCGGCCTCAGGCCAGAGTCTCCACTTCCCAGCCCATCCTCCCAGCTCCCTGTGCAGGATGATTTCAGGGCAGGGACCCTGGGCCAGGGCTCTTCTGCACGAGTGCTCCATGTGGCACGATGGGTCCCTCCCTGGCATTCCACTGCCACCACCGTGTGATCACCTGGCAATCCATGGCTGTCTCTGTCCCATGGGTCTGACAGGAGGATGAGCAGCTCTGTCACCCCACAGGGTTGTTTTATTTTCCCTTCCCTGGCTCTTGCTCACAGGGAAACAAACCTGAAGTTCAGACAGGCCCTTCTGGTCACCCACCAGGAGCTGGGGAGCGAGGAGAGCATGGCTGCCTTCGACGGTGAGTCTGCTGCGTGGGGAGGATGTGGCCAATCCCACTGGGATGGGATGGATCCACCTTGGGAGTTCTCTGATCCCCTGTCCCCATCAGCCCAACAAGAAGCTGGCAGCCAAAGGCCTCGTGTGGAGGCACTTCCATCACTGCTGTGATGGATCCAGCAGGGCTGGGCACCTTCCCCCTGCCCTGGAGCTTGATTTTCCCACTGGAACCAAGCTCCTGCCTCCCAAACCTGAGCTCAGGCCCTGCTGCTCCTGCCCAGGGTGCAGAACTCCCCTCTCCAAGTCCTTGGGGACGAAGGGGGTTTTGTTTGTACCTTCTCCAGTGAGGTCCCCGCACTAACCAAGCACCTCCATGAGCCTCAATCCGAGCCACCCAAATCCCACCCTGACAAACCCCAAACCTCCCCAAGAGGCCCCTCTTTGTGGGGAGCACACGAGGGGCCGAGAGGGGAGGAAGGTTCTCCCTCGGCCCTGCCCTTCCCGGTGCCAGGGCGAGTGACGTGCGAGGAGCCCAACAGCCGCCTGCACAGCTTCACGGGCACCCTGCGCTGGCGGGGCCGCGCCCACGCCCTGGACACGGACAGGATCCTGCTGCGGGGCTGCCGCATCCGCAACACTGACCTCTGCTACGGCCTGGTGCTCTACGCAGGTGAGTGACCCCCCGGGCTGGGAAGGGCTGGAATCGCCCGGCATCGCTGGGGTTCCGAGCTGCCCGAGCCATCCCCAGCCGGCACAAGGTGGAGGGGCTGCTACGGTGTGTCCCTGGTGGTGTTGGGGTCGCTGGTGGGAGGAGAGGTGGGACCAAACCTCTCCTCAGCCCGGGTTATCTCCCAGCTGCGCCTCATCGCAGATCCAACCCACCCAGGGTGGCCCAGGGCTGCTGTGGGGAGCTGTGGGGAGAGGGAGGGCTGAGATCTGCTGTGAGCATCGCGTTTTGGGACGTGCAGCCGCAGCTGGATGGACGCTGATGGAGCGAGGGGCTCCTCTGGACTCTGCAGGGGAGGGGAGGTGTCATCACTGAGCTGCAGGTGAACCTTGTGGGGAGTTGCATTTTTACTTTGGAAATGTTTCTTGCCCAGGGTTCGATTCCAAAATTATGAGGAACTCTGGGAAGATCAAGAGGAAGAAGACCAAGCTGGACCACATGATGGACCGGCTGGTGATCGTGGTGGGTGTGGTGGGACCACCTCTGCCCTGCTCCTCCCAGGGCTCCTCTTGAGAGGCCTCCTGCTTGGGTGGTGCTGATTTTCTTCATCTTGCAATATTTGGCGCAAAATGTCTTGGGTTTAACATGTTCAGAGAATCCCAGAAAGGTTGGGGTTGGGAGGGACCTCAAAGCCCATCCAGTGCCACCCCTGCCATGGGCAGGGACACCTCCCACTGTCCCAGGCTGCTCCAAGCCCCAATGTCCAGCCTGGCCTTGGGCACTGCCAGGGATCCAGGGGCAGCCACAGCTGCTCTGGGCACCCTGTGCCAGGGCCTGCCCACCCTCCCAGGGAACAACTCCTGCCCAAGATCCCATCCAGCCCTGCCCTCTGGCACTGGGAAGCCATTCCCTGGGTCCTGTCCTTCCACACCCTTGTCCCTCTGCAGCTCTCCTGGAGCCCCTTTAGGTCCTGGAGGGGGCTCCAAAGTCTCCTTGGAGCCTTTTAGAGAAGAGTCTGGTGGGCTCTGTGATCCTGGGACTTTCTCATCTTGGGACCTTCTCATGCTGGCTTCCCACCCCAGATCTTCCTGGTGCTGTTGGTGACGTCCCTGGGCCTCGCCGTTGCCTCTGGGTTCTGGGCCAGGACGTTCCAGGAGAAGCACAGCTACCTGGCTGCCCTCTACAAGCACACAACCCCTGCCCAGCAGGCCTTCCTCAACTTCTGGGGCTTCACGATCCTCCTGAGCATCATCATTCCCATGTCCATGTACATAACGTAAGGACCACGGAGCTTGGAAGGGATCAGGGCGCAGCACCCACCCCCTGCCTGCGCCCCTCACCAGGAATTGGGGTCATGGCCCCAAAATGGGGCTGTATCAAGGGTCAGGGTGTGCCCCAGGTCATTCCCAGGTGCTCCCTTGGCTGGGAGAGGGGAAGGGTGAATGGGGTGTGTATCCTACAAACACAAGGGTGTGCTCTGAGATCTTCCCAGGGGAAAAGCAGAGCAGGGATCCAAACCCTGTGCTGGTGCTGGGAATCATGGGCAGGCTGAGGGTGGCTCTGAGGAAGGAGCTGCTCCCCGGGAGCAGGATCTGGGATATTCCTGTGCTTCCTACGGACAGGAGCAGGGTGGGGAGGAGAAGGGCACAGCTGCTCTGCGTAGGCAACAATCACAGTTTGTGTTGGAAAAAGTTATTTCTGAACTTCTGGGCCCTTTGCTGGACCTCCAGGTGATGCTTTCTCCTGGTCTTAAAATCAAGAGTCAAACATGGTTAGAAGGGAAAAAGGGATTTTACCTTGGTATTTATTTTAAGGATCCTTGGGTGCACCACGTCCAGGTCGAATGCCCCTCCATGCCCCCCGCAGTGCCCACCCACAATAGATCTGGTATCACATTGGAGGTGTCACTAATTAGCACATCTATCAAAGATTCCCCAAGGAGAGGCTCCAGTGAGCCCCTCCTCCCCAAGGAACCTTCCCCTGGATGATTCTATCTCAGTTTACAAAATGTGTTCTGGAGAGGCCCTTGGGCTCTGGGCACACTGATCCCTCACTGTGAAGCTTCTGAAATGTTCAGTCTCCCAGCCTGACAAACAAGCTCAAGAATGGAGGCAAAAAGCACCAAGAAAAGAGAAATTGTAAAAAGGTATAACAGGGGTATAAAAGAAAAAGCAAAAAATCATCCCGGCATCACAGGTCTGTGAATTTGGTCACCAAGGGCCACAATTCCAGAGGGACCCAGTGGGTGATGAGCCTTTTGGAAGCCTGGCCACGAGCAATGAAAACCCTCTGCCCCACCCAAGCCCAGAGCAGTAGGAGCAGGGTGGGGAGCTCCCCCTGCCTCTTCCCCCTGTGCCAGGTCCCCAGTGCCCCGGGGCTGTGAGTAGCTCCTCCTCCTCCTCCTCTCTGTTTTCTCCTCCTGGATTCCCCAGGCTTGAATTCATCTACCTGGTGAACAGCTGTTTTATTAACTGGGATCTGGAGATGTACTACGGTGCCAAGGACATCCCAGCTGAGGCCAGGAGCACCAGCCTCAGTGACCAGCTGGGCCAGGTCGAGTACATCTTCTCGGACAAGACAGGCACCCTGACACAGAACATCATGAGCTTCAAGAAATGCTGTGTCAACGGGACCACCTACGGTAAGCTGGGCTGGGATCACTTGGTAGAGGCTCAGGTGACCCTGGAGCTGGTTCTTTGCACTTCTCCTGGCTTGTCAGGTGGATTGGTGTTGGTGGTGCTGTAGGAATTCCCCTTGTCCTCATCCCCCACATTTTTGGGGCTTTGCCACCGCTGAGGTCCCTCTGGTCTGGTGTTCCCAGCACACGGAGTCAGGGCATGGTCCTGGCCTCCAGCATGGGAGAGGTTTCGTGGCCCAAACTCAGCTGAGTTTTCCTTGATAAAAAAGGGGAGCCTGGGGTAGGACCTGGGGCAGCTCCACCACGCACGGTGTGGATGAGATGGGGGTTTTTTGGTGGTTTTTTTTCCTTTTTTTTTACATTTTAAAAAAATCTTATTTTTAATGATTCTGCTTGTTTCTCCCCATAAAACCTTGAAAATTGCCAAGTCCTTCCTCTTCTCTTTGCTGTACTTGCTCCAGCTCTTGGCCCACTTTGGGAGCTGTCATGATGCTTAATTAGTGAAACTCAACGAGCAGGGCAGGCCCAAGCTTTAGCTCTGTTTCCCTGAGATAAGCATCTTGTGCCTGAGACAAGGGACAGTGATAAAAGCAAAAAGGAGGGCTAAAAAACCTCCAAAGCTTTTAAGCAGGAATAAACCAAATTTTCCCTGCCTGGTGCAGCACAGTCCACCTCTGCAGAGCAGCCTCACCCTAATCCCAGCAAGTCTTTGGCCAAATGCAGAATCTCCCCGGAAATGCAGGCAAAAGTAGACCTGAATTGTTAACATTAAAATCATGGTGAAAATCTGAACAAAAACCCAAAAAGTGAGGCCTGGCTATCCCACTGGGGTCTGACACTGAGCAGATGCTGAACTGGTGCCTTTTGGCCATTTTTTTGGCCAGAGGAGTCCCTCCAGAGAAGCTGCTCCAAGCCCCCTGCCAGCCTTCTGTTAACCAGATTGTTTTTATTTTGGCAGGTCCAGGCACAGGCCACGAGAAAAAACAGCCACCGGTGCGTAAGTCCCCCCTCCCAGGTGCCATTGGTCCCCCCTCCCAGGTGCCATTGGTCCCCCTCCCAGGTGCCATTGGTCCCCCCTCCCAGGTGCCATGGGGCCATCGCTGGTGGCACTGGTGGCACTGGTGACACTGGGCTGACTGGCTCCCAGCGGGGTCCTGGCTGGCAGAGGGGCCTGGCGGGTTTGCCACTCCTCAGCTGCCATTAAGGACAGGGAACCGGGGTTATAAAATAACACAGTTGTGATTTTTAGGGGATTTTTCATCCCCACCCCCTTGGCGTGGGCAGTGCAGAGCTGGGCTCAGCCTCTGGCCTGGGTCCATGGCAGCAGAGTGCCCCTGTGCCACGTCCCCAGTGCTCCTGGGCACACACAGCCCCGTGCCCAGCCCCACTGGGCTCCTGCATCCTGACTGTGCCTCTCGCAGGGCTCGGGGCTGCGCTGGGAGCTCCCCGGTGAGCAGGAGTCAGATGTTTGCGACCTGGCGCTGCTGGAAGCCGCCCAGAGGGACGATGACCCGGTGCTGAGGGAGTTCCTGAGGCTGCTGGCCCTCTGCCACACCGTCATGGTGGAGGACAGGGGCGGTGGGTTGAGGTGCTGGGAGTGGGGCCGAGCTGCCCCTCGGGGCAGTGGGCTGTGGTGGGGTTTGGCAGCGCCCAGCAAAGCTCAGCTGTGGGGAGCAGCGGGTGTGGGAGCCCAGGGGTGGCTCGTGGCACTGCCCCTGTGTCATGGATTTGTGTTTGGGGCTGGTTTAAAGCTCATGGCTGGCAACAGAAGTGCAAGGGGGATAATCCTGTCTGGGGCATGGAGTAAAAGGGGTCACAGAATCCCAGAATGGTTTGGGTTGGGAGGAACCTTAAAGCCCATCCAGTGCCACCCCTGCCATGGGCAGGGACACCTCCCACTGTCCCAGGCTGCTCCCAGCCCCAATGTCCAGCCTGGCCTTGGGCACTGCCAGGGATCGAGGGGCAGCCACAGCTGCTCTGGGCACCCTGTGCCAGGGCCTGCCCACCCTCCCAGGGAACAATTCCTGCCCAAGATCCCATCCAGCCCTGCCCTCTGGCACTGGGAAGCCATTCCCTGGGTCCTGTGCCTCCAGCCCTTGTCCCCAGTCCCTCTCCAGATGAAACAAGCAGCCCTGAGTTTCCCCAGCCTGGTAGCTCAGGCTGCAGGGTGTCACAGCTCCTGCTGGACAAAGAACAGGAGTCCCTGTGTGCAATCCCTGTCCCTGTCCTGCAGACCAGCTGGTTTACCAGGCAGCTTCCCCGGATGAGGAGGCGCTGGTGTTGGCAGCCAGGAACCTGGGCTACGTCTTCCTGGCCCGGACACAGGACAGCATCACCCTCAGGGAGCTGGGCAGGACCAGGACATACGAGGTGCTGGCCATGCTGGACTTCAACAGCGACCGCAAGAGGATGTCTGTGCTGGGTGAGTGGCGGGACAGTCTCAGGGGGACCTCCAGGGTCCCTTCCGTGCTCAGCCCCACAAGGGATGGTGGCACTGGGGTGGCTGCAGGTAGCCACAGCTGGCACCGGGCTCCTCAGGGTCATCCTGGTCATCCCTGTGGATTTGCTCACCCTTGGTGAAGGCAGCTGAGCAGGGTTTGAGCAGCCAGCAGACAGGAAGTGAATGCAGGGCTCGGAGGAGTTGTGTGACAGTCCCTGAGGCCTGGTTCTGCCCCGTGGTCGTGCAGATCTGGGATACTCCTGTGCTTCCCATGGCTGCAGATGGGAAAGCACCAGCGAGCCCTGTGGTGCCTTCTGGGGGCCAACACGGGCCAGTGTGGCCACTGTGCAGGGGCAGCAATGCATGGGAGCCATCTCTGAGGGAATCTAAGGTGTCCTTCCCCTCGCTGGCAGTGCGGGACCCCCAGGGCACCATCCGGCTCTACACCAAGGGTGCCGACACCGTCATCCTGGACAGGCTGCGGAGGCGAGGGCCCAACGAGACCCTCATCGAGAGGGCACTGGATGTGAGTCCCACACCAGCCCTGGCTGACAGGGCTGCTCTCCCTCCTGCTGGCTTTGGGCTGGGTGTCCTGCAGTGCCCTGCTGCTCTTCCTCCCTCTGCCTTAGGGATTTGGGTTCTGCCTTCTGCCCTAGAAGCCTCACCTGCATATGGGACAGGGGGTAAGAGGGCATGGAATCCACCTTTGGTGTTCTGCGTGGGCCAGCTGCATCCAGGGATGCTCATGGGGATGCTGTAGGGTGGGGGAAGGGAGTCGGGGCCCAGAGAGAGACACCCAGGACCTGGAGCGTCCCTGGCTCTGCCCACACCCAGCCTGGGGTGATGCCCTGGTCCCGTGAGAGTGATCCTGGGGAGGGAGGAGAGTCCTGATGTCTCGTCCCTGCAGCGCTTTGCAGAGGAGACGCTGAGGACGCTGTGCGTGGCCAGCAGGGAGGTGAGCGAGGCCGAGTTCCGCGCCTGGAGCCGGAGGCACCGCGAGGCTGCTGTGCTGCTGCAGGACCGCGCCCGGGAGCTGGACAGGCTCTACGAGGAGATGGAGCAGAACCTGCAGGTGGGATGGGGCCGGGGTCAGGAGGGCACAGCGTGTGGGGTTTGGCTCTCCAGGATGAGGGGGTGAAGTGTCCAACCCAGTGCCCATTGCCTGGATGGGAGGACAGGAGGAGTTTTCCCCCAGGGGGGACTTTGTGACATGCCAGCAGACACCGGCGCGTCAGGCTGTAGCTGTCAAATTGTGCCTACCCCCAGCAAGCGCTGCTGGTTGGATCCAGGGGTGGTTCCCACCTCCGTGTCCTGCCCTGCCCCGTGCCATGACACCTCATCACCCCCCTCCAGCTGCTCGGGGCCACGGCCATCGAGGACAAGCTGCAAGACGGAGTCCCTGAGACCATCCAGCTGCTGAAACTGGGCAACATCAAAGTGTGGGTGCTGACAGGAGACAAACAAGGTCAGTGGAGGCACCCCCAGACCCCCCAACACATTTCAGCTTCTCCCCTAACCAGGACGAGAGAGGAGAAGGGCTGCTGGGAGTGGGCAGGAACTGGTTCTGCTGCTCCCTTTACTCCCCAGTAGCCTCACATCCCACACCCCGGGGGAAACTGAGGCAGGGGAGGCAGCTGCTGCTCACCAAGGGCTCTTGGAGCCAAGGGCTGGGGGCTGCCCTGGGCTGGGGGCTGCCCTGGACTGGGGGGCAGCACCACGGCCCATTGACAGCTGGGTGTTGCAGAGACCGCAATGAACATCAGCTACGCCTGCCGGCTGCTGACGGACGACATGGAGATCCTGGAGGAGAAGGAGGTCAGGTGAGGAATCGTCACCTCCTGGCTCAGGACAGTGCTGTTCCTGCTGAGGACACCCGAGGGCAGAGGGGCCAGGGCAGGGTGGGCAGAGCTCAGCTCAGCCAGAGGTGCTTCTCCTTCCTTGTGCCAGCCTGGAGGCCCGTGGTCCTCATCTGCTTTTCCAGGCTTCCCCACCTGTTTCTGCCCCCACCCCACGCGCTTCCTTGGCAGGCTTTGACCAGAAAGGGTTTCAGCTTCTCTCCAGCCTCTAAACCAGGCTCATTTCTGTTACCACTGAGCTTCCTTTTTGTTCCCCCTGTTCCCACCACAGTCCCATCTCCCTGGCTTTGAGATGACCAAGGCCCACTGTGGGTCTCCCCAGCATTCCCAGCGTCCCCACCTCATGTCCAACCCCTGCTTCCTCCCACAGTGAGATCCTCCAGGCTTACTGGGAGAGCAACAACAATCTCAGTGGCAGTGGGGACACCCCGTGCAGCCGCCGCCTCTCTCAGCGGTGCCCAGAGGCTCCGTGCCACCAGAGAGCCATCATCATCAGTGGGGACTTCCTGGTAAGGTGGCACCTGGAGGCTGCTCTCTGCTCCCTGCCTGATGGTTGCTCCCACCCTGGCGGTATCAAAGGCCTGGGTGGCAGCAGCACGTGCAGGACGTGGTGCTGCTCCTGCTGAAAGGTGGGAAAAGCCCATTTGGGGCTGGGGAATGGAGGGTGGAGAGGAGAACAACCTTGCACTGAACATTTGGCACTGGGGGGCTTTGACCAAAGCTACTCAGTGTTCTGGTGTGATGTGGGGTGGGTGACATGAGCTCTTGTGGTCATACTGGGACATACTGGGCTCGTCCTGGGTCACAGCACCTGCTCTGTGATGAACTTGGAGAAAACCAGAGCCACAGCAGCCTGGCTCCTGCAACCCCTCCTTATCAGTCCCCACCGCTCCCACCCCCTGCCTTTGCTGTCCCTGCACTCTTTTGGAGCATTCAAGAGCACTGGTGAGGAGCTGAGGGCTCTGAGGGCTGTGGGTGAGGTGCCAGCCACATGTGCTCTCCCCCAAGGACAAGATCCTGCACACGGGAGAGGTGCTGAAGGAGAAGAAGGGGTGGCTGTGGCGGTGGCTGTGCTGTGACAGGGCTGAGGCCTCGCAGGAGCAGGCAGGTCTGGTGGAGAAGGCCTTTGTGGAGCTGGCCACCAGCTGCCAGGCCGTGATCTGCTGCAGGGTGACCCCCAAGCAGAAAGCCCTGGTGGTGCAGCTGGTGAAGAAGCACAAGAAGGCCGTCACCTTGGCCATCGGGGACGGGGCCAATGATGTCAACATGATCAAAAGTGAGGCTCGGGCAGGGGGAGGTTGGGGTTCAGTTGCTGTGTCCCACTGGTGATGGTGGTGTCCTGTTTGTCATCTTCATCCCCTCAGCCTCCTCTTCAGTGGGAGGAGCTGGGAGGGGAAGCCCCAGACCTGTTCCCGACATTGCTGTGCTGGGAGGGGAGCGAGAGGCACAGGATGGGGACCAGCCCAAGTGCAGGGTGGCCCACGTGCTTTTGGCATGTGGGATGAACCCTGATGAACCTTCAAACCCCAATGTGGGCAGCTGGCAGAGCCATCCCTGCCCCTCCCAGAAGCCCTGACACGGGGCTGTGCTCTTGGCACACCACGCCTGGAATATTCAGGATGCAGGAGAGAGGGGGATGGTTCCCTTTGTCTGCCACTCCCGGATTCACATTCCTGGGGACAGCCCACGGGGAAATCCAGCCCCCAGGTCCCCCCAAACCTCCCCCCGTGCGTTTGCCACCCGCAGCCGCGGACATCGGGGTGGGCATCAGCGGCCTGGAGGGGCTGCAGGCTGTGCAGTGCAGCGACTACGCCCTGGCCCAGTTCTCCTTCCTGCAGCGCCTGCTGCTCGTCCACGGCCGCTGGAATTACCTGCGCATCTGCAAGTTCCTCCGCTGCTTCTTCTACAAGACCTTCGCTGGCCTCCTGGGCCAGGTGTGGTTCGCTTTCCACAGTGGATTCACGGCTCAGGTGAGGGGTGCAGGGGTCACATCCACACCAGAGCTACAACTCCCCCTGCTCAGGATCCCCTGCAGGGATCGTGCCTGGGACTGCCTGCAGGACACGTGTCCACATCACCACCTCAGTCCCCTTTTCTCCCTTGCCTCGTCCAATTTCTTGGGGTTGCCTGAGCTGGTTATCTGCACAGCTTATCTGCTTCTTAACTGGCTGGACTGGGAAAAGCACCCTGGGGAAATTTGGGATCCTCTTGTGAGCTGCAGTTCAGCCATTGACAGGTGCAGGATCCCACGTGCATTAAGCTGGTTTCCTCCACAATGGGAGCTTTGATCCCAAGGGCCATCGTCAAGTGAGACTTGACCAGCAACATGGGGGGCTCCAGCCCCCATCTCCGTCTGCAGCATGGCCCTACAGACATCGTGAGGCTGATGCAGGGGATGGGCCAAGTCCATGGGGATTTCCATGTTTGGATCTGAGTGTCCTGGGGCCTGGGCATCCTTTGTGAGTCTTTCCAAAGCACCTCTGAGCTCACAGCTTCTCCCTGTTCCCTTCTAGCCTCTGTATGAGGGCTGGTTCCTTGCACTCTACAACATTTTCTACACTGCCTACCCTGTGCTGTCCGTGGGCCTTTTGGAGCAGGTACGGCTTCACTGGGCTCACCCAGCCCCGTGCCCCCCTCAGCAGGTGGGAATCAGCCCGGCAGTCCCTGCACCCATTTGCACAGCCCTTTGTGCCAGTGATTCCTTCTCCTGGTCTTAAAATCTAGAGCCAAACACGGTGTGAAGGGAAAAAAGGGAAAAAAAGGGATTTTACCTTGGGAGTTATTTTAAGGTTCCTTAGGTGCACCACGTGCAGGTCGAATGCACCTCCATGCACCCTGCAGTGCACACCCACAATAGATCTCCTATCTCATTGGAGGTGTCACTAATTAGCACATCTATCAAAGATTCCCCAAGGAGAGGCTCCAGTGAGCCCCTCCTCCCCAAGGAACCTTCCCCTGGATGGTTCTGTCTCAGTTTACAAAATGTGTTCTGGAGAGGCCCTTGGGCTCGGGGCACACTGATCCCTCACTGCAAAGCTTCCAAAATCTTCAGTCTCCCAGCCTGACAAACAAGTCCAAGAATGGAGGCAAAAAGCACCAAGAAAAGAGAAATTGTAAAAAGGTATAACAGGGGTATAAAAGAAAAGGCAAAAAATCATCCTGCCATCACCAGGACATGGCACTGGCAGCTTTGGAGCTCACCCTCAGTGCCTGTTGCCCATCATCCCAGAGCCACTGGGCAGAGGGACCCACTGCAGCTGTCTCAGAGGGTGTGTGGGGTGGGGTGGCCCCATCCTGCTCCCCCAGTCCCTGCATCCCCTCTGGGATTCTCTCCCTCCCCCAATCCCTGCATCCCCTCTGTGGTGCTCTCCCGGCAGGATGTGAGTGCCAAGAAGAGCCTGGAGTTCCCTGAGCTCTACGTGGTGGGGCAGCAGGACGAGCTCTTCAATTATTGCGTTTTTGGTGCCACCGTCCTGCACGGGGTGGGCACCTCCCTCGTCAGCTTCTACATTGCACTCTGGGCCTTTGAGGACCACGTTGGCACCAAGGCCGTGGGCGACTACGAGTCCTTCTCTGTCACAGTGGCCCTGTCAGCCTTGCTGTCGGTCCTTGTGGAGGTGAGCACTGGTCTGCTCTTCCTCGTCCTGCCCCACAGCAGACCTTTAGGGTCCCTGGGCTCTGGCACTACCCCCAGTGGCTTTATGGCTGGGGGTTGATCTCCCTGGGCTGGAGGAGGAATTTGGAAAAAGCAGCTGAATGGAAGAGGGTCACCATGGCCCTCATGGGACTCTGCCCTTGTCCCCACAGATTGTCCTGGACACTAAGCACTGGACAGTGTTGTCCTTCCTCATGGTCACAGCCAGCCTGCTCCTATTCTGCCTCTTCTCCTTCCTGACCCAAAGTATTGATGCCTTCAGGATAGCCCCTGCCATCTTCCGCTTCCCAGGTGAGGTGCCCTGGGGATCCGTTCCTTCCCAGGCCATGCTGGGAGCTGTTTCCCACCCTGCAGATCATCTCCTTGTCGCCTCTTCTCCATCTGCTGTCTTGACTTTTAACTCCAGTTTAGGTGCCATGTCCTCTTCAGAGGCCCCAGCACCTTCCTGCGTGGGGCCCTGCCCCCCAGCACTTGTTCTCTCTGCCCTCTCCCCCTTCCCCACTCAAACATCACCCCCCATCTGTGCTGACAGATGCCAGCTGGAACGCCCTGACCGACCCCTATGTCCTGCTCGTGGTCCTGCTGTCCCTGGTGGTCAACACCCTCCCCTCGCTCTCTGTCCACGCCTTCCGTGCCACCCTGGGCAGAGCCACCTCCCAGCAGGTGAGGGCTGGGGGGGACTGGCAGGGACGGCTCCTGCTTCCCATCAGCGTTGGTGTCTGGGATTGGGGATGGCAAGGGCAGGTTCCCCAGGACTGTAGTGCTGGGACGTGTCACCTCTCCTTGGTGGTCCCACTCATGGTGGTGCTTCTTGACAATGGCACCCAACTCTGGCTTCGGAGGCTCTTCCCAAATTGTTCCATGGCCCAGCAGGGGTCAAGAGACCTAGGCCAAGAGACATGATCCAGGTCTTGCAGAGGGTCCGCCTTTGGCCGCAGTAAGGATTCATCATCCTGGACCCCCCAGCAGGTCTGGTGCAGGTCCTGGTGCCACCCCAGCCTTGGTGGAGCTCACCCCCATCGGGACTGTGGGTTCAAAAGAGTCCCAGGTGGAAGCAGGGGTTGGGATTGTGCTCCAGAGCTCTGCAAGCTTTGCAGACTCCTGGGACAGTCCCCACATTCCTCATGGAAAATGAGGTCATGGTGGAGCTGAGATCCAAACCCTGTCCTGGTGCAGGGTGTCCCTGTGCTCACTGTGTGTCCCACCCTGGGGTGAGGGCTTGCCTGGGAGGTGTCCCCAGCCCTGATGTCCCCATGTCCTTGCAGAAGATCCACCTGAAGGCCAAGCGGGATCCCGAGCCCCCGGTGGAGCTGCAATCCCACGTCCCCCGCGGCTCCTTCCGCCGCCGCTCCAGCTACGCCTTCTCCCACCAGGAGGGCTACGCCGGCCTCATCACCCGTGGGGACAGTCTGCGTGCCAGGGCCACCCCCGGCACCGCCCCGGGTCCCCTGCGCCCCGAGGAGACCCCGGCTGCATCCTCCCTGTGCTGCCCCTCAGCGTAGCTGCCCTGGCCACCAGCTGCCCACCCTGCCGGGGCAGCGCAGGGGCAGCAGGGCACACACCTGGCTGCTCCCCTCCTTTCAGGGGCCACCTTCAATCGTATTTGGTGGTTTTGCAGCCCCTGTGGTCACAGAGGGGCTGGCCCAGCCTGGAGGAGCTCCTGCTGCGGGTGCTGAGCCCTGAGCTCCGTGTCCCCCCCGGTGTCCCCTGCAGTGGCTCCGTGTCCCCCCCGGTGTGCCCTGCAGTGCCTCCGTGTCCCCCACACTGTGTGTGCGTGGCCTCTGCAGGGCTGGTAAAGCTGTGAAAGCCACTGCCCTCTGCCACCAGGATTGTCCCCTCGCCCTGTGACAGGGCTGGCACCCTCCCCGGCTGGCAGCTCAGCCCCCTGCCCTCTGCTGAGCCCTCAGAGCCAGAGCTTCCTCCTGGAAGGTGGTGTGGGGCTCATCCTACCCCAGGCTGGACCCACAAAAGCAGTGCTGCTGACCCAGATTCATTAACCAACCTGTGAATTAATTAAATGCCCTGATGGAGAGCAGCGGTAGGGCTGGGTGGGGGTGCAGCTCCCCACCCCCTGCTCATTCCCACCCATAGGGGACGGAGCTGCAGTGGCTGCACCAAGAGCCTTGTTTTGTGTTCTCCACCAAGGGCTGCTTTCGATCCTGTGGCTTTTCTGTCATAGAACAGGCCCCGGAATCCCAGAATCCCAGAGTGGTTTGGGTGGGAATGGACCTTAAAGCTCATCTCATTCCACCCTCTGCCATGGGCAGGGTCACCTCCACCAGCCCAGGTGGCTCAGACTCGAGCAGTGTAACTTTAAAATGTACCCTAATTTCTGGAGGGGAAGTCAGGTATGATTGATTGATTGATTGATTGACTGATTGATCACCTTGCAGGTTCTTCTCCAGTCACACCAGCCTGGCTCCTGCAGCCCCTTCTGGTCACTCCCCACCGCCCTCACCCCCTGCCTTTGCTGTCCCTGCCCCAGGGCCAGGTGTCCCCTGTGTGCCTTGCCCCATCTCCACACTGCTCCCCCAGGTCTGGTGTCCCCACCTTTGTGGACAGCTTATGGCCACAGGCTCTGCAAAGCCCCAGAAAGCACCTCTGGGGGGATGTGGGTAAATTCTGCCTGGTGGGCACAGGGGACACGTCCCACAGAGCCAGGGCCACCAGCACGGGCTGCTGGAGAAGTTGTGTGTGAACAACTGACTGGTGACTGGGTCACCCTTTTTATTGGTTTTGATTTTTAATTAAAAGGACTTTGTAGCTTTTCTCTCCTCTCCTGGAAGTCTCTGCTACGCCCCAAAGCAGCACAGAAAGGTCCTGTGGCCCCTCAGGCTGTGCCAGCAGTGCTCGTGCCGTGGCAAAAGGCACAGTAGGACAATTTGGGTAAAAAGATACACAATTAAATCATGCACGGGGGCTTGGCCCTGCCTGCAGCACACGTGATTCGATGGGTTTGTTTTACAAGTGCTTTGGCCTCATCTGCACCACGTTTGTGGGAATTAAAGTGTTTCCCTTGGGCTCCGGCCAGAAGGGCCTGGATGGTGCCAAGAAATAAAAGTCATTCCTCTGGGAAAGCTCTCACTGCTGCAACTGCCAGGTGGGAAATGGGGAGAAGCTTTCCCTGGCTTCCTGGGCACGATCCCTGAATCTCCCAGGCCAGGTCTGGGAGAGGAGCGAGGTGGTGAAAGGGGGCACGGGGAGGGAACTGACCCCCCCCAGCACCACAGGACACCACACACGCCAGGGTGAATGACTAGAAAATAATTTATTGAAGAAACAGAAAGCTGCAGAAATACAACACAGTCATGACCAGTAGAGGATGAACAAACAGAGATTAATTTTTTTCTCTCTTTTAAAACCTGTTGACAGGCTGGAGTTTAAGTTTCCTGATAAGTTCCCCTGCATGAGTCATTGCAAAGAACAAGGAACAAACTCCAGAGCACACAGCACAGTTTGGATAAAGTGCCTGACACATAAGACTCTTTTTTATTTTATTTTTTTTCTTTTTTAACGTTTGTAAATAGCTTAAACAAATACAGTTGCAAGACACAGAGGAGTAACAATTGCATTTCGCTGTAGAATAAAACTTATTCCATGAGTAACAATGAAGCAGCAGCAGCAAAAAAAAAATTAAATTAATTTAATCATAAGGAAAAAGTCATTTAAAAACTCAGAGATGTGGCCCTCAGACTGTGTGGGATGAGGACGAGCGTCACCTATTGCTATATAGAAAAATGAGCAATGTTTTCTGGAGGAGGCTGGGCTGGCAGAGCCAAGGCTGTGGGTTCTCCCTGGTTGGGCTGGATTCTGTCTGACTCCTTTGTTTCCTTTAGAAATCAAAGGGGAAAAAGGGAAAAAAAAAAAAACTAAACAAAAAACCAAACAAAAATAAACCCAAATTTTATTCTTTGCATTTTTAATTTCCTCTCTTTAAACACCCCAAACAAAGACATGAGAGGAAGCGGGTTCCTTGTGGAAGCTCCTGCAGCCCCATGGCCAGGTGTCCTCTGAGACAAGGAAAAGGAGCCAGCTCCACGCTGGGGACGTGTGGTGGTGACAGGGACAGGCAGGGGACTGACAACCCAGCAGTGCCCAGCATGGGCTGGAGAGGGAGGCAACAAGGAGCTGATCGTCTTCTCCACCCCGGCTTGGGATGTTCAGGAAAAAGGGTGAAACGGTGATTTTTTTGGCAAGGCCATTTCCCTCACTCTGTGCCAGTGTCCTACTGGCACAGCTGTTGTTAGAGCAGGGAAGGATTGGCTCTAGTTGTGCCAGAGGCAGGTAAAAATGTTTAAAACCACCCCCAAGAGCCTCCTGCTTTCCCGGTGGGATGGGAACGGCGCTGCCCCACCACTGGCAGTTTCAAAGCATCAAAGCCATCACTGGAAAACTTCCACCCAAGGAAGAGCTGGGGTGGCTGGGGGCATCACAGGTAATGGAATGACCCAAATCCCTGAAAACTTCCACAGTTCAAGTAGGAGACAGTGGCCAGGATGAACCAGGAGGTTTCAGTGGGAGATCCCAGGTCTCCTCCTCTTCTTCACTGCCCTCTGTCACCCTCAGAGGTGTTCCTGGGACCCCGTTTTCGCTGCTGCTCCCCATAGCACAAAAATGCCCTTTGGGTGCAACCCTGGTCAAGAGAATTGTCTTTAGGACAGAGCTCGGATTGTCATTACCTGCAGGGGGGAAAAAAATCTTTGGTATCATGGCAAGTTGCTCCTCAAGGCATTTTGGTTGGGGTGGGCAGCAGGCACGGCCAGAGTCGGTGTGGGCAGGGCTCAGCTGAGCCAGAGTCCTGCTGGGCCAAAGGACAGGGAAGAGGGCTGAGATCTTGACTTCTCCAGGGTCTCCCAAGCCATCGCCCCCCAGGATGGAATCCAGCTGGTCTTTGTAAGGTCCAAGGACTTGTGGGTGGGGGTTGTCCCCAAGCCTGGTCAACCTTCTTGCAGTTGTAATCGTGGTCTTGGCCTTCAAGCTTCTCACGGTGGAAGAGGTCTCAGAGGAGGAAATGGGACACGGGGGCGATGCTGAGCTGCCCAGAGGATAGAAGGGTTGGTCAGCAGATGAGTGGTGCTGCTGGAACCACCACCATCTCCTCCCAAGAGCCAGGTCCTTGGCCAGCAGGTCTTCCACCACCACCTGGTGCTGAGCATCTTGGTGCTGGCGGCAGAGGCTGCTGGACATGGCACCAGGCAAAAGCTGCAGACTGAAAAACACCTTCCTTGGCTTTTGGGAGCCACTCTGGTGGGGCCTGAGGAAGCTGAGATCTCTTTCCTCATGGTGAGCCGAGCTTTGGGTCCACCTCGAGTGGTGAAGAGGTTGAAAAGGGCTGAGGAAGCAGCAGTTTCAGGGGAATGCTCTGGGAATGGCACCACTGCCTCCTCCGGGTCCCCATCACCCTCCTGGCCTCCCTTCTCACTGCTCCTCTCCCCCTGTCTTTAAGCAGGGAGAGGAGGAGGAGCAGAGGGAGGAAGGAGCCACTCAGGGGGTGGACTCTGAACACTGCAGAAAGCTCCAAAGCCCTTCCAAAGCGCCCCGAGCCCAGCGGGTGGGTTGGGATCCTCCAGGACCTCTTCCACTGCCTGGACTCTTCTTCTTCAGCCAGGGCAGGTGTCTGTGCACAGAGTGAGAGCCAGGCTGGTGGCACAGGAAAGACTGTCAGGGACAGAACACAGGGTGTGCTCTGACCCAAACCACATTCTTGGGGACAAAGACCCCAGAAATGGGTCCCTCCAGCCCAGCCCTGGGTCCATCTGGGCCTTGATGCAACCCCATCTTCAGCAGCTCTTTCTGTGCAGGGCAAGGGCAGGGGCAGGGCTGTGAGGCCGTCCCAAGGATGGGAGCATCACCTGAAGAGGTCTCAGCCCCGAGGGAGGTTTTGGGGTGCCCAGGGCTGCTTCCCTTGTCTCAGAGCACACAAGGAGCCCCTTGGCTTTGCCAGCTCAGGTCGTGGTGGTGGCTGATTGTCTCTCCTCCTCTTGGCTGCACTTGGGATTTGACCCACAGAGCTGCATAAAGCAAAAAAAACAAACCCCAAAACCACCAAAAAAACTCCACAAACAAAAAAAAAACCACAAAGCAGAGCGAGGAGCCAGAGCTCAGGGGGAGGCAGGAGGGATGGGTGGGCACGGCAGGGTCCCGTGTCCCAGATTCCCTTACCCTGTTTGCTGGGCATGGGGCCAGGCTGTGCCCCCCACCCTCCCTGAGGGTTCCCCAAGAAGCCCCCACCTCCCCCTGCGGCTGCCACGCGATTTTCAGGGTGAGGAAAGGAAGAAAAGAGGCAAAGGAAGAAACGGAGGGGATAAATGATGACTTTCCCGTGGTTGTGAGTTGGAACAGAACCATGATCCATGCAGAGAAATCTTCATCAACCAAAAACTCGTGGACAAAAAAAGCACAGTTTGTCCCCTCCCGCTCCCACCCGACCACCCCTCCCCGAATAATTATTACATTACTTCAAGAAAGAGTATATTTTTTCATGCATAAATCAAATTCTCATCTTGTCTTTTTTTTTGTCTTTTTTTTGTCTTCTTTAAATTACATTTGAACACAGAACACATATAATAAATACTCTTGTACGACATGACTCAGAGAAAAGTAACACATCTGAACGCAAAGGTATCGTCATCATTATTAGTTTTTCTTTTTTTTCTGTTTTTTTTTTAAAAGGACTTGTTTAAATATGAAATCTGTAAACTCCAAGGGTCCTTTTTTTTTAATCTTTCTCTCTCTCTTTCTCTCTCTCTTTCTCTCTCTTTTTTTTTTAATCATGAAACTATCCAGCTTTCATTTCCTTAACATTCAATATGTCTCCCATTGAACGCATCAAAGAAATAAGAACATGCCGTCTTCTGCAAAATTATAATTTAACAGTATAAAGCTTCAAGTCACAAATTCCAAAAACTAGCTAAGTAATTTTTTTTTTATCACATAAACTATACATTAAATATTTTGAGGTATTTCAGAGAACATTGTCAAAGGCTTGTAAGGTCTGTGCTGGGTGGCAATGAAGGCTTTCTCCTGCATAGAGAATGTCTTTGGTATCACAAGCCAGGTGGGGACTGGGGACAAGGGGGGGTGGCGTGGCCAGGAGGGCGGGCAAGCCCTGGCCAAGGCAATCGTGTGGAGGGGGACAGGGGGGACAGGGAGGTGACAGGGTCTGACCGGCCCTCTCAGGCTGCCCAGCAGGATGGGGAACCTGGATGGGGCTGCTCTCACCAGGGGCGTTGGAATCCTGGGATGCCCTGGGTTGGAAGGGACCCCCAAGGATCACCAAGTCGAGCTCCTTGCCCTGCACAGGACAACCCCAAGAATCACACCAGGGTTGGCCCTGGGCAAGTTTGGTCCAACTCAAAGGAGCCGCCTTGGCTGGAGCCTGAACCAGGCAAGTACAATTCAACCCAAGTTTTCCCTAAAATGGGCATTCTGGAGACTGCTGGAGAAGAACACCTCTGGCAGGTCCTCCTGCTGCCTCCTGCTGAAGCCAAGGGGCAGAATGGAGCAGACCTGGCTGCACAGACCCTCCCCAGTGAGACAAAAATGCCCCTTTGGGGACTTGGAAACGGCTCCTGCTGAAAGGATTCCCAGCTCCAACCCGTCCCCCAAAGGAAGAGTTTGGAGGAAGAGTTTGGTGAGGCTTTCCACTTCTCCTGCCTTCGTCTGTCCAAACAGAAATGCCACAGACTGTGCTACCAAAAATAGGAACCAGAGCCCAAATCTGAGCTGAGTGAAACAAAAACACCAGTGAGGAAACTCACTTTGTTACCTCGTGGGCTTCTGCAGGGTCCCAGCACTGAGAGGCTGGAGAAGGACGTGGAGCAAAGCCTTTCCCTGGGAGCAGCATCCCTGGACACCAGGTCTGTGCTCGTGGCGCAAGAGGGGCTGGATGGAGGGACCCTGGGTACCAGGCTGGGGGACACAGGGACATCTGAGAGGGGCCACGTGCCGGGGAACCAGCACCTTTCCCTCAGCAAGGGGGATGTTTCCTCTTCAATTAGGACAAGTGTTGGGTTCCTTTCCTTCACCCCAACACCCAAAGACTGCAAGAGCTGTGGGAATCTGTCCCTGTGGAGAGCTGAGGTAACAGTGAGTCTTTAGGATCAAAGCAGAGGAGCAAAGAAATGGCCACACACCTTTGGTACAAGAAAAAGGCACTCATCTACCACGCTGCCATCCCGGAGTCGCTCGCTTGCCTCCTCCCTCGCTCTCTGGGGACTCGACAGGGCCAGGGCCGGGGCTGGGGCTGGGGCTGGGGCTGGGCCGCTGCAGCGGCGGTACCGCGGCGGGCGCCCGGCCCGCGCTCCGCAGCCGGGAGTTTAATGACCTCGGTGACAGAGACAAANGGCCATGGGGAGCAGGGAAAGTGGCGTTTCCAGCACAGACCAGACAAGGCAACAAAATCTTTGGTATCAGACGTGATTTTCAAATCACAAAAATTGAAAACTCAAGTGAGGTAGCCTTTAGTCTCGGGTTCTCACTAGAAATGTCTTTGCATCCTTGAGGGCCTGTGGCATTTACTCTTTTTTTTTTTCTTTCCTTTTTCTTTTTTTTTCTTTTTCTTTCTTTTCCTTTTTTCCCTTTTTTTTTTTTTTAAATTTTTTTCCTGTTGTGTTTATCACTTCCCAAACCAAGGCCCCCTTCCTGGCTTTTCAGCCCTTGAATACTACTCGATGGGGTTCAGGAATCCACCACCATCGTCACCACGTCACGACAAGACGAAGAAACAACATTAGGGGAAAAAAATCAGTGGCGGGGAGCGGGGTCCTGGGGGGATGAGATTCTCATTAGGTTTTGGGTTCTGATTGGCAAAATACGCTGCGGCACCTGCCCCTTCCCGCTCTTCCCTCTCTCCATCCCTCTCTCCCGCCCTCTGTCCAGCAATGCATTGGTTCAGTTTGGTGTGACCGTGTCCAGTCTGACAGCCCAGCCCCTCCACCGCCCACCTACCCCAGGAGCTCTTTGGTTCAAGACGTCCTCTGACCCTGCTCGGTCAGGGCTTCGTGTGCAGGGGTTTTTTTCTTTCTCTCTTCATTCTTTTGTCCTTGCTTTCCTCTTTTTTTTTTGGGGG
>VXAC01006140.1:97860-108075 GCA_013399225.1 Rhipidura dahli | reverse complement strand
GGGGGGGGGTTGTTTTTGGTTTGTTTTTTTTTTTTTTTTTTGTTTTGGTTTTTTGGTTTTTTTTTTGGTGAACACATACCCTTTTCTTTTCTTCTCTTTCCTTTTCCTTTTTTTTTTCCTTCTTTTCAACAAGGTGCCTTCCTGTGACACAACTGATCACTCTCAAAGTAAAGTGAATCGAAGAAACCATAGCGCTAGAACACAGATGGTACTTTTTACCCGCATAAATTCAAGAGTGTCCCTTTTCTTTTTCGTTGATGGTTGGTTTTGGAGGATTTTTTTTCCCCAAGTGGTGGGAGAAGAAGGGGACCTTGCCTCCCCCTCCATCCCCAAGCCTCTCCCAGCCCTTCCCTGTCCCCAGCGGCACCTCCTGCTCCTTGGAGCCCTCGGGGGGCTGGGAGAGGGCTGATTATAAGGGTTTGGCCTCGTGATTGCTTTTTCATATGGCACAAGTCACCATCGAGAGCTCGGAGGAAACGATCCCTTTGAAGCTAAGTACCATTGCTCCAGAAATTCGCGTTTAAGGCAGGTTGTTAATTGGCACAAAAAAAAAAAAAAAAAATCTGGTGTCTTTTTGGTAAGTTGCCGGTCTTTGCTGAGCTTGTTTGGTTGTGGTTTCTGTTGTTATTCTTTTTTTTAGAGGGTTGTTTTTTTTTTCCCTTTCAATCTTGTCAGGGAGTTTTCCCCCTTCTCACACCCAGGGCTGGATTTCGCCACCAGATCCCTCGGATTTCTCTTTTCCCACTGTGCACCGACATTGGTTCCCAGAAGGGAATATTTTTTTGGTTGTTGTTGGGTTTTTGGTTCTGTAATTTCTTTGGTAACAGAGATGAAGAGGGGGGACGGGAGGGGACAAGAGTGTGTGTCAAGGGGCGGATGGGGCGAGACGCAAAGCCAACAAATCTGCTTTGTCTGTGTGTCCATTCCTCAGCTGAAAAGTGAACCAGAAGCCCAGAGGTGAAAGGTGGAGCCAGTCACCGGGAAAGATCAGATCCTTCTCTCCAAGTCTCTCCTCCCATCTCCTTTGGAACAATTGTTATTTTTAAATACCCGATTTCTGTCGCTAAAATGTGCTTCTTCGACCTGCTGGGGCGCCAGGCGGCGCAGAGCAGCTGGGGTCCCCTCGGGACGGGGTGCTCGGGTCCGTGGAGGCAGGAGGGGACTCCTTCGCTGTGGAGCTTCTCCGGGAGGGATCTGGGGCCGGGGGGGCTCTCGTGGGTCGGGGACTGTGAGTGCGTGAGGGGCCTGGGGCATGGGTGCTCCTGGGAGTGTCCCGGGGGGGATCAGAGGAAGGTGCCCAGAGAGGACATGGGGATCCTCAGCCAGATTTCCACAACCCTCAAGGGATAGAAGTGCCACGTGGCAATGGCACAGAGGGGAGTCACAGACCTGGAGGGAGCCCAGGAGGCCTCCAGGCACACAGGGAGCACTTTCCCTGCTCAGCCCCCTTTGAACCGTGGCAGGGTTGGCCCTGGTCCAGTGGCGTTGTGCCAGAGCCCGGCCCGTGACACCACTTCTTGTGTCACCCCCACCTTTACCCCTCCCCTGTGGGAGCCGTAAGGATGGCTGTGACAGAGATCAAGACTGGTCAAGAGGTCAGGACAGGCCCCTCTCCCCAAAAACCTTTGTGGGCAGGTGAAGACAAGGCTCTGTGATCCCCAGAGACCAGGGGAGTTTCCTTCCAAACAGAGCCTCCCTCCATCCCACGCCACCCCTTGCTCCACATGGATTTCCTCTGAGCCCTCCTGGGGACGGAACTGACCAGGTCACAAACCCTGTCCCTGCTCCACAAGCTGGCAGGAGGAGAGAGCACGAGGTGGCAGCACGAGGTGGCAGCAGGAGGTGGCCCGAGGCCCATGTCCTTGGGTGATGCCTGGCTGAGGGTTTGGGAGGCTGCTGGACCCACCCCAGAAGCACCCACCCCAGTCAGGCCATGCGTGTGAGTCTGGGGTTGGCTTTGTCATGAGGGGGACATCCAGGAAGGGGCAGGGAGGGCTGGGGGACATCATGCTTTGGAGAAAGTGCTTGTAGATGACGAGGGCACCCCGGGGTTGGCGCCTGGCTCCTCCTGCCAGCGGTTCATGCACCGCCGGCGGGCGTTCATGAAGAAGTTGCTGACGGTGGTGAGCTCCAGGCCCAGCTGCTGGGAAATGGTCATCTGCATCTCCTTGGATGGGCGCTTGTTCTCCTTGAAGATGGCGATCAGGGTGCGGCGCTGCAGGTCCGTGAAGACCAGGCGCTGCTTCTTGGGCTGCAGGCTCCGGTCCTTCTGCTGCTCCTGCTCCTTGCGTTTGCAAGCTGCAGACGTTCAAAAGAGAGAACAGGGCTGTTAGCTGGGGCTCCCCACCCTGGCCCACTCACAGGCTGCCCGGCTGCCTCCCGAAATCCAGGCCCTTCCCTGCAGGAATCTCGCTGGCTCATGTCCCACCGCCCCCTCCTCTTCCTCCCTGTGTGCCTCAGCTCCTGCTGAGATGGGACCGTGGCCTCTGGTGACACCTGTGTGACAAAAGCCTGGGGGAAGCCCAGGAGGAGTGTCAGCATCTCCAGCCGGCCCTGGCACTAGAGGCTGAGGAAACGCCTGGACTGCTCTGCTCCCAGAGACTGGCTGTTGGGATCCATCCCTAAATTTTGGGGCTTATCCATCAGCCTCCCTCAGCACGGCCTCACTCGCCTCCTCATCAGCTCTGTGAATCTCCCTGGAGGACTCAGGGACCCAGTGGCTCTTGGCCACCCCATGCAGCTACCAGCTCGGAAGGGCAGCAAAGAGCCAGGGACAGGGACATTATGGAAAAGTCACTCTGCAGCCTGCACGTCCCGCAGCATCAGCTGGGAAGGACCGATCAGGGATCCACCTGCTCTGGGAAGGGGTTTTCCTGCCTGAGTCACTGGAGGCTCCAGGAAATTCTGTGTCCCCTGTGTGCCTTTGCTGCTGGATCCTTGGGCACATTTGTCAGCATCGAATTAAAAGCCTTCCCTACAGGTTTGGCCTGAGCCAAAGGTCAGCACAGAGGGACTGTCACGTGGGGAAGGACAGTGAGAGCCAGGAAAGCCCCCCCTGACCCCACCATGCTCCCTGAGGGCAGAGGGGGAAGTGAGTAAAATAAATAAATAAATGAATTGCAATTGTGGGGATATCAAGCACACTATTGGTGGAAGAGGTGGGACAAGGGGACTTCTGCTGTGGTATTTTCCTAGAAAACTGCAGAATGGTGGAGGTGGATGATCCAGTCCCTGCCCAAAGAAAGGCCAGCCCTGAAGCTGTCGAGGTTTGATCTGGGTGCTCACAGATTTGTCTGCTCAGGACTCAACCAGACATGGAACTGCAGGAACCTGCCAGGCCACGGGCAAGGCAGGGCATGGATCTGACCCTACAAGGATGGGAATAAAGCGTTTCCTTCTGGGAAGCTCAGAACAGAGTGAGCAAACTGTGGGCTAAGGGAAGTCCCACTCTTGCCCGGGGCAGCAGCAGTTTCCAGCCTTTGGGGTTTCTTGGTTCAGATCTTCTGGAGGATTTTGCAGGGAGGGCACAGGTCCCTTGACACATTTGCTGTCTGGGTGGCAGATTTCAACTGGCTTCTCTCAGGCACATGCAGGAGCCTCTTTGGCCCAGAGGGGTCAAAGGAAGTTCCAAGCTCCAAGTGCAGAGCTTGGAGGGGCCAGAGACCAAGGCTGAAATGCTGCAGGGATGGGGCAGCACGGGACAGAAACTCCCCGTGGGCTGAACACCTTCCTGCTCTCCAAACACCTCCACAGCCCATGGGGAGCCCGTGTGTAGCCTAGGAGGAGTGGGAGGCTGTTTGGAGTCATTTCTTCCTCACTAAAACACAAGCAAGCTCCTCCTCCTGTAGTTCTTCAGCTGGCCGCCCCCACAAGCTCTCTTCACACCACCTCGAACTGAGAGAGAAGGACAATGTCCACCCCTTCTACCCAGAGCTGGGCAAATCTGGAGCTCTTTATGCAGCACTTTATGCAGAAGATTTAGCTCTGTGTCCCAGCTGCTGGGGTCGGCCCGGGCCCTGTCCCCACGTGGTGCTGGGAGCCACCAGTTCTGCTCCCACTGGGGCAGGGGACGGGAGGCACCGAGCTGGACACAACCAACCACTCTTAGTCCGAATCAGCCACCCCTGGTACAGCCAGTGGAGAACCTTCCCCTCCCCTTCTCCCCCCCAGGCAGGTTTGGCTGCACACCATCATCCTTAGGGACAAAGGGACACTTGGAGTGATGCCAGGGGACCCTGTCCCAGGGGTACCTTACTCAAACAGCCAGCAGAGAATGTGGAAACCTACCCTATGACCATCAGATGCTTGCAAAAAGAACAAACAAAAAAAGCCTTTATAGAAAATTTGACTTTTCTTTTTCCCCAGACATGAATTAAAAAAAAGACCCCCTCCAAACTTCCCCCCCTCCCCAAGCCAAACAACAAACAGAAAAATTTCCCCCACACTTGTGCCCCTCGCCCACCCTCCCCACGCCCTCCCGGCACCCTCAGCATGCTCAGCTCCTCCTGTGTCCATTGTGGCTCCTCACACTTCATCCACAGGGCTTTTGCTCTGCAGGACAGAGCTTGGAACATCCCCTACGTCCCCACGGGACCTGTGGATGTGACCCAGCTGTCACCCTGGCAATCCAGCCTGTCCTCCTGCCTGCTGGCACCCACTCCTGCCACAGTGCTGGACAGCCAGCCCGAGATTCAGCCTTTCAGCTTTCCAACCGCACATTCCAACCCCCTCCATCCCATTTTTAGGAGTGATTGTTACAACCCAGTCTCCCATTAACAACTCCCAGCTCCGAGGCAAACGCAAACCAGCAGGTGAACCTGGGCTGGTGCAGTAAAAGTGGTGCCGTTGCTCAGGCACAGGTGACACCCCGCTCCTCACCCCTGGGCCCCCCAGTATTTTGGGTTATTTTTGGCCCGAGTTGCCGCTGGCGGCCGCATCCCACATTTCCTGTGCTCGTTTGTTTATTTATTAATTTCCCTTTCTGCTGACGCAGCCCAACACCCCTCTCCCCCAGCTCAATCTAATTACAGCTCCGCACAGCAGCGATCGATGGGGACGCTGCTCAGATCTATTTACGGCAGCCATCAACCCCTCGGCGGAGGATCTTTTTCCCATTCCCCATCCCCTGGGCGCTGCTTTCCCAGGCAGGCTGGCGGTGGCCGTCCCCGTGGCCCCACAGGCAGCCAGGGACGAGGGGCAGCCAGGGGCACGGCTCTGACTCCCACCCACACCAGCCATGGGTGAGGCGTTTTCTTTGTGCTTCAAAATCCCTTTTCCCCCTCAAGTCCTAAGATCCAAACAACCCAGTCTTGGCTTAATGTTGTTTTTCCATCGTGTCCTTCCCGGGTCTCAGGGCTTGGCTGTGGTCAGTGGGGATGGGGACATTTCCAGCCCTGCCTCTGCAGGATTTATTCCTGGGCTTGTCCTGCTCCTCCTGGGGCACAGAGGACCCTGGCAGTACCAGGACCAGCCGTGGTGGCACAACAGCTCTGTTGGCCAATAATGGGTTGGGCTCACACACAGTGGGGGTTTTCTCCTCCCTTCACCTCTCCCCAGCTCATTTCACGCCCTCCAAACCCAACGGAGGAGCCCAGGAGTGACAAGGAGGGGAGGCCAGACGCACTGGGACGGAGTGACAGCACGGATCCTGCCACACACCAGGCACGCAATCCAAACAATCCCATCCCTAAGGCAGCCCTGACCTGGCTGTGGGAAAACCGCAGGGAGCAAAAACAGGGAGGAACCTCGGGCAGGGAACAGGAGGAAAGAGCTCCAGAAGCAGAGACATCCCACCCTCCTCCCCGGAGGATTCTGCCGAGGGTTTCTGCCTCCCGGGAGCCTCATGTCAGAGGGAGCGCGTTTTCCTTGACTTAACCTTGACAGCTCCGAGCGAAACATCTCCCAAATCATTTCAGAGGGGACATAATAGAGACAATCAAATGGCTGCTGCTCAGGAGCTGCGATTATGCCTCGCAGCGTGAACCCCGCGAAGCATTTAACTAATACCTGATGGCTTTGCAGGCTTCGGCAGCCTGCAAGTCCCTGCTTGCTCTATTATACCCGCAAACCTCTGTTTTTCGGCCCCAGCTTGCTCTCCCTCTCCATTCACTTGCAATACAACCTGTAATTTTCTGCCCACTTTGCTTAAGTGCTGGTGATTTGTTGAAATCACAAAAGACAGCCAGGGGCTTTCAGAGCCAGCGCGGGCTGTAAGCAAGGTTGGGGGGGGGAAAAGCCTCACAAAACCCACCAGTTTCTCTATTTTTCTCCTTGTCAAATCATCTCCCAGGGGTGGAAGGGGACCAAAGAGCGTTTATGGGCTCAGAGGGAGGTGGAGGAAGGGATGGAGAGGGGGAACCTGGATGTGGTTGACCAGGTCGGGACAGGTTTCCCTGGGGCAAAGGTGGGATGGGCTGATGCCACCGGTGGGCACCGGGTGGGAAATGGCCCTGAGCAAAGCCGGCTTCTCTCCACGCCTTCAAGACAGGCCCAGCCCCTAGACTGCCTCACTTTCCTCCTCTCCTTGAAGGGGCAGAGGGATCTGAAAGGAGGTTGTAGCCAGGTGGGGGAAGGTCTCCCAAAAAACAAATGACAGGAGGAAATGACCTCAAGCTGCACCAGGGGAGGTTTAGATTGGATATTAGGGAAAATTTCTTTATGGGGAAGGTTGCCCAGCCCTGGCACAGAGTGCCCAGGGAAATGGTGGAGTCACCATCCCTGGAAGTGTTCAAAAAATGTATGGATGTGGCACCTGGGGGACGTGTTTTAGTGGTAGTGGTGTTGTGTTGATGGTTGGACTTGATCTAAGAGCAAATCCGTGTCTCTGTGATGCCACTCCCCTTCCCAGAGAAGGGGGCTGGGTGTTACTGGTGCAGCCCCCACCCCGCTGTTCTGGAGGGTTCTGGGAGCTTCAGCTCCGAGCAAACAGGGGTGTGCCCAGTGCCTCACACAGGGTCTGAATGAACCTCACGGCACTGCTCCTCCAAAGCTGCAGCAGAGCCTGGAGCAGACATCAGGAGCAACATTTATATCCAAACCAGAAACCCTTTGGTGCCCAGTGGGGCTGGCCGGGGTGCTGGGGCAACTGTGAGAGCTTGGTTTGACTTCTCTTGGCACTGCAGGAAAAGAGCCCAATGAGATTTGTCACAAATAGGGGTCTCCAGCAGAAATTCAGATCTTCTCCAGCTGGGAGGACACGATGCTGACAGGACAGGCAGAGCAGTACAGAACAAAGGAAAAGTGCTAAAAAACGAACTTCAGCTTTCTTGCTGCCTTTTTTTTTTTTTTTTCCCCGAAACCCCATTTGGTTCCAAACACAGACGAACACACAGGCAAAAGGGATGTGGTGTCAACCATGGAATGACCTGAGCCAAGCCTGCCCTGCACTGCCCATTCCTGGGATCCCCCAGATTTCAGCAGCCCATGATTAAAAAAACAAAAGTACCTCGTGGGCTCCAAAACCTGTGGGGAATTTTGGGTGCTGTGGTCCCAACAGCATCTGAGCCACTCTGCAGTGAAAAAAAAAAGAGCTCGGGGGCCATTCAGAGTCCGAGAGATGCGGTCAGAAGCTGCGATGCCTCTGCAGAGCCTCCCAGCCCTGCTGGGTGGGAATGGCACGGCGCAGTCCCAGCTGCCAGTCCCACACGTGTCCCCGTGCCACGTGTCCCCGCCTCGGTGGGGCCAGGCTGCCCCGCTGCTGTCCCTGGCAGCCCGGGGAGGACGAGGAGAGCCCCTGGTCATTGGTATGCAGCCAGCGCTGCAGGGGGAGCCGCTTCCCCGAGACCAGCAAATTAAATCTTCCTCTGAACGCTGCAAACGAGATGAGATGAGATGAGATGAAATGAGATGAGACAAAGCGCTGCCGCCTGCACTTCCCTTCGCTTCCCTGCCCTTCCCACGCCGAGGGTTTCGGTGCCTCATCCCAGGGAGCAGCTCTGATCCGCCCGGACGGGGCTGCGAGGCTCAGCCAGCCGCCCACACCGACCACCCCACACATTCCCCGGGGCTCCCAGGGGTTGGCATCTGGAGGGAAGGGACGGGAAAGCCCTCCGTGCCCTGCTCAGGTGACAAGGGTCCTTCCCGAGATGGGGGTCCTGTCTCTTCCCAGTTTGGGATCATCAGAGCAGCACCAACACGCAGAAGAGCCCCCAGGACACCTCATTTCTTCCCCTGCACTTCTCAAGCTTGGCCTGTTCTTCCACGGGTGGCATTTTCAGCTTTCCCAGCACTGAAGCAGACGAGTTTGTCTGGTTTGAGGGCGGCTGAAGGGATACAAAGGAGCTGTGGCTGCTGCAGCCGTGCTTGGCTCCATCCCTCCACGTTTGCCCTGCTTTCATTCTTATCCTTTCCAGGTGAGCTGTTCTGGCCCTGGTAGCAGCCACCAAACCCCTCTCAGGGACACCGAAATGGTTTCACATGACTTAAAGAGGTGAGTTTGTTGTTAAAAGCATCTCCTTTCTGCAGGGGTTTCATTCTCCACTTGCTTTTCCAGCCACCTTTGTAAAGGCAGACCCGGTGCCCCGCTGGGCCCTCTCCACCACCCAGGGGAACCGCGATCAGCTCATGGCTCTGCTGGGAAGCTGCTTCCCCCCATTTGTCCTGTTTCCTCCCTTTCCACGCCTTTTGTTTGACCGGGATCTGTTGCGTTCATTGTCCCAGTGGAGCCCACGGCCATCGGGAGCTCCTGCCTGGGACTGGCCCAGCTGCTGGTGTGAGGCAGGGCGGGACACGGGAGCCCCGGGAGTGCTCGCGGCTGCTCGGTTCTCCTCACTCCTCTCTCCCGAGTCAGCACCACTTAGCGTGACGGGAGCAAATTGGTGCTAATGAAGTGCCGGAGTCAGGCAGCAGCCGGCAGCGCCCGGAGGGATGGCAGCGTGGAGGCGATGAGGTGGGGATGTGGCTGGAAAACCTCAATCCCCTGAAATAAGTTTTCCTTGGAGTCAGCGGGACTTGCTCAGGGTTGGCGCAAGAGCCCCAACTACGGAATCTGGGGGGAAAGGGGAGTTTGGGGTTTGATTTGTGTCACAGCTGCAGGGGGGGCTGGTGTTGGGTCAGACATTAGGGAAAGGTTCTTCCCCCCGAGGCTGCTGGGGCACTGCCCAGGCTCCCCAGGGAATGGTCCCGGCCCCAAGGCTGCCAGAGCTCCAGGAGCGTTTGGACAGCGCTCTCAGGGATGCCCAGGGTGGGATTGTCGGGGTGTCTGTGCAGGGCCAGGGGCTGGGCTGAGGATCCCTGTGGGTCCCTTCCAGCTCAGGATATTCCAGGATTCTGCCATTCTGTGAGAATGAAGCAGTGCTGGACAAGGAGCCTGTGGTGGGAATCCGGGGTGGTGTCCCTGTGTCACTCCTGGCCAAGGGCCCTGTGCATCCCACTCTGTCCTCGCCCCTTCAGGCAGGAAAGCAGCAGCAAGGCTCTCCCTTTGGCATCAGGGATTCCCACCAGCCTGTCCCTGCCTCCAGCTGCTCCTGGATCTGGAACTCTGAGAAGAGACAATGAACAAGTTCAGTGTCAATGACACATCTTTCATCGGAGCCTGCGTTGGTCCTGAGCTGGGGCCCAGAGTCATCCTCAGCCACAGAACGTGTGCTGGAGAGAGGGAAAAGGCAGTGGGGGGAAAAACCCAGGAGTTTCCAGTGTTTCCAGATCAAATCTGGTCCCAGGTGTGAGATAAGAAGGTCCCTTGGGGCTTGGCCAAGTCACTTCTCAGTGGGCTGCTGGATTTCTTCCTCTTCAGTGCAGGGAAAACCAGAGCAGTCTGTAATCCTCAGGGTGGGGTGTCCAAGGTTTGTGTCTCCAGGATGCTCTGAAGGTGGGCAGGATGGTCTGCACAGGGACACTGGCTGCTCCGGGTTATCCTTGAGCTCCAGCAGGAAGGAGATCCAGACTGGAGCCCTTCCAATGTGTGAGGCCCCTCTCCAAGAGGCCCCTGGGCTCTCCAGGCAGCTCACAGCCCTCTGTCAGGCCAGGTCACAGCCCAGCTCCCATGAGACCCAAAATCCCAGGAGTTCCCACCCAGCACAGAGCCAGCACGGGTGGCAGGTGCCCAGCCCGGCCTCCACACACCAAGCAGGGTCTGGGCAATCCCAGCCCTGAGCACAGACTGGGAGATGAACTCACAGAGAGCAGCCCTGGGAAGAAGGACTTGGGGGTGAGAGGCTCACCCTGCCCCAGCCGTGGGCACTGACCCCAGAAACCCCCCCAGTGCTGGGCTGAGCC
>VXAC01006140.1:57507-81505 GCA_013399225.1 Rhipidura dahli | reverse complement strand
AATTTTCCCCCCCCCCCCCGCCCCCCATATCGCACTTAGGAACAACGCGAAGGCACAAACGCCCCGGCCAGGACCAGCCCCAGCGGAGGGGCCGCACCGCGGGCGGTGCTGCCGCCGAGCAGGCACCGGGCACCGGCTAAACCGTCGGGTTTTACCGGGCAAAGAAAGAGAAGGAGCCGGAACCCGGCTCCACGCACCCCGCCGGGAGCCAAAAAGTTCCTTAAAGTTCTTTAAGGCTTCAAAATAACAGCACCATCGCCTGGCAGGTGAATTATTTAGTGCCTATAGATCCCTCGCAAACCCTTTCATTTCGGTTCCAAACCTTCCCCAGCCCAGCCTTTGCCTATGGATATCTCGATTTTCCAACAATCAAGCGGGAGGCAAAGAGCGTGGCAATTCCTGCTAATCGATTTTCCATACAATGGGCCCCAGATGATGTTTTAAAATGTGAGAAACTAAAATGTGTTGGTTTAAATAAGACTTTTGCAATCAATAGCTTTTAAAAAAAGAGACTTTGATACCGGTTCTTGAAGGGGATTCAAACGCTTTCGCTTCCAAAACAAAACAAAGCAGGAAAAAAAACAGCCACGCAGGAAAAGTTCCGCCTGGATTTGGGGTCATTAAAGCGGGATATGGAGAAAGCCGCTCGGGGGGCGCAGCGCCGGGACCGCAGCCCCCGGCCCCGCCGTCCCGACCGCGCCCCCTCCGCGGGGCTCCGCTCCCCCCGGGCCGGCCGCGGGCTGGAGCAGCCCCGCACTTCTGCCCCTTCCTCTCCCTGTCCCGCCTTTTCGGGTGCGATTTTCCCTTGCCCGCTCTCCCGGCGGCGCCCAGTCGCGTTGCACTGTGGTTTGTGGCGCCCCGGGAAGGAATCCAGCCGGGAAAAAAACTCCAGCCCTTTCCCCACTGACCGCTTCCTCTCCTTAAAATTCCGACCCCCCTCGGCCGATCATCGAGATCTGCGCCCTCGCAGGCTTTTTTTTTTTTTCAATTTTAAGACAGTTTTAGCTGCAAGATCAGGCCCTTTCCCCACCCCTCCCGGCTTCTTGCCCTTTCCCTTTTCCTTTGCCGGGATATAATATAATTTTTTTAATGCCCTGCACCCGTGAAAATTTTCCTTCTCTCTGCAGATTCGGCCCAGGAGGCGTTCAGGGACAGGACCAGAGCGGGGGTCCCGCCGGGACCTGCCCCCTCCCCCGCCCGGCTCCGCCACCCGCCTCGCCCCGGTCCCGGTGGGTCGGGCCTGGGCCGCGCTGGGAGGGGGGGAAAGCAGCAGCAAAGGGGGGAAGCGAAGCCGGGAGGTCGGCGGGGAGGGCCAGGGGGTGAACCGGCTCCTCCACGGCCTTTCCGGAGACTTTTCTCGTTTACCCGGAAACTTTGGGCGGCCTCGAAACTCAGCGGGAGGCAGGGGCGGGGTCGCGGCGGCGGCGGGAAGTGGGGCCGGGGGGGTTTCCATTCGATTTCGCCCCGGGGGGGCACTTTGAGGACGGGCCGTGGCTCTTTTCGATGTAACCCTCGCAGGTTTTCTCCGAAAGAAGCGGCCCCGCGGAGCTGCGGCGCATCCGGGGCCGGGGCTGGGCGCCCCCGGGGTTCTGCACCCACCTCAGCTGGGGACCGGGTCCTGGGTTCCCCCCGCAGCCCCCGCCCCGCGAACGCCACCGGGAGTCTCTGGGAGCCTCTTTCAGCCGCAATTTGTTTTCAAAAGTTCCCCGCAGAGCAGCACTGAACTTTACACCCTGGCAGTAGCACGGAGAGGGCTCGACCCGGTCGGAGTTTTCGGGGTAAAAGAGTTGAAAAATCTCTGGGATTTTGCCCAGCTGCGAGATATAAAAATTACACAATCGAATTTTTTTTTTTTCCCTAATTTTCCCCCTCCCTCCCGCTGTCTCTCCGCCTTTCCCCGGTCAGGCCCGGCATCCCCGAGCCGGGTCGGGGTGCGGGTGTCCCACAGTAGGACACATGCAACGAGTCTGCCCGTGCTCTACGGGACGGGACCGCAGGTGTACCCCAAACCCCCGAAATGTCCTTGTTCCCCATGCTCTGCCACTTTTTGCTCCTTCTGCATTTTTGAGACCTTCAAACCCGCGCCCCAAAATCTCTGTGAGGCTTCGGGGGATTGGAGACAGGAGCCGGGGCGGGGCCGGGGCCGGTAAAACCTTGAGGGAACGGGAGGAACCGGGTGCTTTCTGCCGCGCCGCATCCCACTGTGCACGCACAGCACGCGAGCCAGACGCAGTTATTTTATGCACAATATAGATAATCTATAGTATAAATGTCTGATACATAATATATGTACAAAGCGAGAGGATTTATTTTATATAAATGCCGTCTAAAAAATACATGCTATATATTTAATTTTTTCTTTCTGTTTCCCGCAGATAGTTCCCTGCCTCTTCAGGCTCCTTCGCTTGGCTCGGGAGAAGCCGTCTCTGCTTTTTCGCTAAGATCCCGGCTTTGGACACTTTTCTCCCCGCTCCCGAGGGCAGAGGGAAGGCAGGGCCTTGTGCGATCTGCAGAGTGGCCCGGGGAGGGGGAGCGGGCCCGGCTCCCCCGGTGCCGGCGGCTCAGCCCCGCAACAGGTATCGGGTACCCCGGCCCGGGGCTGCGGGGGCGGGCCCGTCCTGCGGGAAGAGCCGCGGGAGGCAGCTCTGGGGCTGGGGTGAGGGGAAAATGGGGAATGAAGCTGAATGGGGACAGGCAGGGACAGAGACCCTGATGGGGGTGAGGGAAAATGGAAAAGGAGACAGGGAAGGGACAAGGGAAGGATGGTGAAACGTCAGGGAGGGGGATGAGGAAAATGGGAAATGATGCAGAGATGATGACAAGGCAGCGATGGGGATGAGAAAGGGAAGGGGACAAGGCAGGGACGGTGAACGAGGCAGGGAAGAAGACAAGGCACGGACGGGGATGAGGGAAAGCAGAAACTGAAGCGATCAGTGGAGACGAGGCAGGGACAAGGCTTCCCACCCCCAGCCAGAGCAAGCAGCTGCCATGGGGCACAGGCAGGGAGTCCCTGCAGGTTTGGATGCCCGGGCCTGCCCCTCGCCCACCCGGACTTGCTTGGGACACGCAGCGCTGGTCACCACAACAATCCCGAGTGGCTCAGATCCAGCCGGGGCTGCTCCACACGCGCGGAGCAGCCACAGCCGGCACCGCCGCACAGAGCCGCCCAGGGGANCTGGGGCACGAGGTGCTGGCACCCCTTTCCCTGTGAGCTCCTCTCTCCCGCGGCAGTAATTGCTGCTGTATTTATCCAAACTGGGAGGGGGTGCCAGAGAAAGACTTCGAAGAGTAATTTTCCGGGAATTCTCCTCGGTGTAATTGTCTTGATAATAAATCCAGACGCTTAGCCTGTGTATGAATTGCTTTTTACCATTTTCATTTATTATTGAACACAGTGGGGAGAGGGCGAAAACGCAACAGGGCTCTTTCTTGTGAGAGAGAAGGGGAGAAGGGGCTGAGGAGACGATTTCTCTGCAGATCCGGGAAACCTGGATGTGTTCATCATCCTGCTCTCTGGTGTGCTGGGGTTTTTTCTCCCCTTAATATTTAACCCATTTCCCCACCCCCCACTTTTTTTTTGGGGGGGTTATTGAAAACTAATTAAATAACCCGTTAGCTAACACGTTAAATTAATATCCACTCTTGGATTTAATGATGTCTCTGGAAGAATTGACAGAAATGTGAAGACAGGCTGTCAATAGATTCCTTCCCCTGGTTACAGTGTATAAATGTGATTAAAACAGATCTCCAAGAAGGGTGTCCCGCCACACAGGGACGGAGACAGAGGGGCACCTGTGCGGCTCTGCAAAGAAACATCTCCTGGAGTGGGTGCTGAGCGGGGAGATGGGTGGCAGGACAAGGCTGCTGCTCCCTGGAGGATGAGAAACCACCCCGAGCCATGATTTGGGCTGGAAGGAGACCCCGGAAAAAGCTCCGGGGAAGGGGGGAACATCTCACAGACCCTCCCAGGCTGTGCAGAGCGATGCAGCCAGAGCTGCTCCATTCTCCCCGACCCTCGGAGCGCTAAGGGGCCGCCTTGTGCCACGAGGACGGAGCGAAGCTGAGCCCAGCCGCGCAAACAGCCGGCGTGGCGAGCATACACCCATGGCTTTGTGCCTAAGCTCTCAGGTAAAGGTTACCTTAGCATCCAGGCTGGAAAAAATCAATGGCTGATACGGCATGAGACTCAGAGAGACAACATACATCTATCACTTAGGGATTCGATGGGCTTAGAATAGTCTTGTCAACAAATGATTGTTTAAACAGAATATCTCAACTGTTTATGGCACCCTTAATCCATACATCTGAGCACCACTGGAACATGTCGGGAGCATGGATTGCTCTGTGGAAACCTCTGTTGTTAGGTCCGGGGCTGCAGAACACTTAAGCATGTGCTTAAGTCTCTTAGACTTCAAATTAATCATGTGCTTAAGCGTTTTGCTCAGCCAGGCCTGCCCTAAGAACAGGGAAATACCTGTCATTATGTTAATGGATGAAGTTTTTGTTTCCTGCTCTTCATTTGTAAAGGGCTGTGCACACACGCGTGAGCTGGTCACAGAGGCTCCTGGCTGATTTATCCAGTGTGCAAACAGAGCCCGTGTCACCCGGCTTTCCAGGTTATTCCACAGCTCTTCCCTCTCCCCTGGGCTCTGGAGTCCTGGATCTGCCATTTTAGCGAGGCCTCGGGTCAGTAGAAAGGGGGGGTGGTGGGTGAAACCCCCCCAGGGGCTGTGAGTTCCATGGTGAGGAGAGGAGCAGATGGAGAGGGCTGCAGGAAAAGCTGCGGAACAGTGGAGAGGAAAAAGAAGCTGGAAAAGCACCACAGACCTGGAGCAACAGCTACAATGTCCACAGGGACCTGAGCAGGGAAGTGCCAGATCCAAGCACCCTGGAGATCCTCTGTGGAGACCTGCAGCCCCCCAGAGCCCCCCAGCATCGGGAGATGTGACACCCCGGGAGCAGAGGCAGCTGCTGAGGAGATGCTGTCCCAGGACCCCTTGGTGGCTCGGCTGTGACCTGGGGAGCCCAAGGAAGTCGCGGAGCTGCTGTCCCCGGTTCAAAAAAACTGTGCAGGGGTGCTCAGGGCTGTGGTTTAGTGGAGGTCCTGGCAGGGCTGGGTTAAGGGTTGGACTCGATGATCTCAGAGAGCTTTTCCAACTGAAACAACTCATGAAATTCCAGCTTTGCCATTCCCTCCATGCATCCTGTCCAGCCTGGCCCAGGGGTCTCCTGGGCAAGGGGGATCTCTGGCCGTGGGCTCTGCTTCTCAACACCTGCCTCACCTTAACCACACAACCAACTCAGGCACATGGGGAAGGTGAAGCTTCTGTTTCCTCCCCCAGGCTTCTGAGTGAGTTTGAAAAGAGCCTCTCAGGTGTTCAGGGACTTTGCAAGGGACCAGGAGCTTTTAGAAACAGGAGCTGAAGAATAAAACCTTCAATGTTTCTCCTAAAAATGTAGAACGAATTTTCTTTCCCACAAAACTAAAAATCTCACATTGTCAAGGGTGTCTCTCTGCTTCCCACTTGTGGCCCTCCTCTTCCTCCCTCTCCCTGGTGTTCTCAGAGAATTCCAGAGCGGTTTGAGTTGGGAGAGACCTCAAAGCCCATCCAGTGCCAGCCTTGCCATGGGCAGGGACACCTCCCATTATCCCAGGCTGCTCCCAGCCCCAATGTCCAGCCTGGCCTTGGGGACTGCCAGGGATCCAGGGGCAGCCACAGCTGCTCTGGGCACCCTGTGCCAGGGCCTGCCCACCCTCCCAGGGAACAATTCCTGCCCAAGATCCCATCCAGCCCTGCCCTCTGGCACTGGGAAGCCATTCCCTGGCTCCTGTCCCTCCAGCCCTTGTCCCCAGTCCCTCTGCAGCTCTCCTGGAGCCCCTTTAGGCCCTGCAAGGGGCTCTGAGCTCTCCCTGGAGCCTTCTCTCCTCCAGCTGAACAGCCCCAGCCGTTAAAGCCAAGCCCCTGGTTACTGCCTCACGCCTGAAGGCACTGGAGGGCACTGGGGTAATTCTGCCCTGAGATGTCACCTCCCTCTCTTCCTACAAAATCCCTGTCCCAAGCTCAAACCCAGCTGCTTCCACCAGCAACTTCCAGAGCCCATGGAGAGCCTCACCCCCCACTCAGGAAACCTGGGCTGGCATCAATGGAAGTCTGGAGGAGGCTGGGGCAGGGATGGCACAGTCCTGCCCGCTCTGGGGGCACCATGAAGGGTCTGAGCTGGGGACCAAACCCTGGAATCCAGCAGCTGCTGGAGCTGTTCAGACCCGGAGAGCTGGGAAAAGGTGCTTGGGAGCGCTGAGGAGCATCCACCCTGCCTGGGTGCTGCAGCTGAGGATAAACCCCGAAGGTTTCCATGGTGGGGAGGACCAGGAAGATTTCCCCGAGACGCCTCTCAGCTCTCGGGGCCAGTGCAGAGCTTGTCAGATATTGAGCAGGGCCGTCAATGCTGCAGCTCCAAGTGAAAGCAGAAATCAGTTAATGGTCTTGCCGAGCCCTGCTCTGGGCGTGGGGAGTCCTTGCAGAACCCGGGGCAGGTGATTTGTGAGTGGCTGCTTGGTGAGGTGATCATTCCCCAGCCATTGCTGCGTGTATGAAACAAAATATCCCAAAAACCCCGGCGGGGAGAGGGAAATCCCTGCCCCGACTCGAGGAAGTGCTGCACTTCATCAGAGCCTGTATCTGCTTAAACCCCCTGGGAATCAGGAGAAGGGGTTTGGGATCTGACAGGATCCTCCTTCTGTGAGGATTTGTGGGAATTTTAATGTCTTCATTTAGGAAAAGAAAAGTAAGGAATTAAAAAAAGAAATCCCAACCATTACAGACATTGTCAGTCAAGGCAGGGGGTTCTGACAGGCTTTAAAGTAGCAGCTAAATTTAAGTTCGGGTGGATTTTCAAGTTTCCTTTTAGTGTAAATTAATCATGATTTTGAAACAAAAATAAAATCACACAGAGCTGGAAGAGGAAAATGATTCTTTTGGAAATGCTGAAGTGGGATAATCTGGTGACTCCTTTTCACATGGCCAATGAGATGTTTGAAAAGGGAGATTTCAGGGAGCAGTGGCTCCTCTGGAAGAAGGATTTATTTTGATAAAGTGACATTTTTCTGACTTTCCAAACTTTTGGAGTATCCCTGAGGGTGTGGAAAGGCTTCAGACACTCCCGGGAACTGAACCCTACATTGACAGGGCTCTCAACTTGTCCTCCATGGTTTGTGTCCTGCCCTTCCTCTGGGTGAAAAAAGAAAATTCCAGAAGGCAATGGCAGAGGGCGAGAAAATTGCAGCAGCAGAGTCAGGAGGGCTCCCCACAGCAAAGGATTGGCTTCCTTTGGCCACCCTGAAGGAGGAATTCAGCCCTACCTGCACCTGCCTTGGTCTGAGTTATGCTCAGCTCTCCTAGATGAAAAACTACTGGAATTTTTAATCTACATTAAGATGATAATTTATCTTTCAGGATAATAATATATCTTTAAAATAGGAGAATAATCTATCTCTAAAATGGGATAATAACCTGCCTGTCCTCTGATGCTTCTTCCTTGAGCTGAAGGTCAGGTGAGGGCCCATAAAGCTGCCCACCGTGCTCAGGGGCTCGGATCAAAGCTGATCCAGGCAGATTTCTTGTCTCCATTACCAGCCAGAGTCCACCCAGCTGTGATGCAGGTCCTTGCTGACTCCTCTTTCCAGCAGGAAAAAGCTTCTCCACCCAGTTTGACTGGGAGCTCTTCTGATGCAGAGCCCCAGAGTCGAGTTTTGAGCCCCAAAATCAATCAAAGGGGTGACCCAGGGAGCACCTGGCCCGGTGACAGCAGGGACGTGCCAGTGTGGGGGATCCTGGGATTTACGGGAGCCAGAGGCTGTGCTGAGGGCTGAGGACTAGGATCAGAACTTCCCTGAGCCAGCTCTGAGCTCGTGTTCTGTCTGGGGAGCATCTCTGAGTGTGAGTGGGAGCATCTCTCCCGTGGGAGCTACCCAAGGGGGTTGGGTTTGGCAATCCCAGGGAAATGGGGCTTTTCCCAGCTTTTATGGGAGCCCACCTGCACCTGTGGAAATGAGGCCACTTCCCTGGGGGTCTCCCAGGGGGAAACATCCACTGGGGAGCACTTGCGGTCCAGTATTGACCCCTCTGTCCTCTGGCTGTGAGAGATCATCACAAAACAAGGGTTGTGAAGCTCTGGTATAAAGAGTTTGGGCTCTAAAGGCAACCCCTTGCAGGGACTGCAGGAACGGAGACACACGAGGTGCCTCCACCTGGATTGGGATGGAGCGGAAGCAGCATCAATTCCTGCGTAGCAGATGCTCTGCAGCACCTGTGAAAGCAGCTCCCCACCCCGATCTGCCTCTGATGGAGGAGCAGCAAAACCTGGGCACCGCTTTTAGGGTGAGCTGCAAAGACTACGCTCCTGGGGAGGCCATGGCAGGCAGAGGTCCGAGCCTCCCGTGGCCTGGATTTGCCTAATGAAAGTCTCTTTGGGAGGAGGGATGGACCTTGTCTACACGCAAAATTGCAAGCCAAAATTGGTCTTGTGTAGACACTCTTAAATCATTTTAAAGCAGGTTGGTATTGGTTTGTATAATTCGATTCCTTTACCAAAGCGAAGCGAAATCGATGCAAATGGGGTTTACATTGATCCCAGTACATCCGCACAAAGGTTTTGCCCCAGTTTAATGAAATCAGTTTAAAAAGACACCTTTAGCTAACCTGGCATAACTTTGTGTCCAGCCAAGGTGAGGGAGATGGGGAGAAGGGAGGACGGGAGTGGGATGTGCCCTAAACAGGGGTGGGGACGGGGAGCGCGTGGGCAGCAGAGCCCCGGTGCAGAGGCTGCGGTGGCGAGAAGTGATAAGGAATGGGTCAATAGAGTTTTCTCAAAGATTTTTTTTAAAGAAAGGTTAAATGTGAGGTGATATCGATTTCCCTTTTCTCCTCGTCCCTCCTCTTGCCACCCCCCCCAAGCCCCTTCCCTTCCTCCCTGCCCTTTCCCCACCTCCCCGCCGCCTGGAGCCAGCCTTGGAGGAGGACTCGCAGCCCAAAGTGGCCAAGTGACCAGGGAGGACCACGGCACGGCCGCGGCGCTGGCCAATGGCCATCCCAAGGAGCCCCCGTTGCTTAGCAACCCACGGCGGAGAGAGGCAGGGAGCGCAAAAAGATGGATTTTCAGATTGCAGCAGCCAAGCAGATCAATTCTGCAACATGGGCTACAGTGGCCAAGCGGAATCTCTCTTGCTCCCAGCAGGTATTGATCCAGCCATGCTATAGGCATTGAATGAGCTCTAATAAGTCCTGAGTAAACAGGAACAAGGACTTAAGTGATAGCCCAGCAGTCAAACATCAACTCCCTTTGTCTTCTTCTTCCTCCTCTTCTTCTTCTTCTTTTTTTTTTTTTTTAATTGCTGAAGGGTTTGCGAGAAAAGGACAATAAACTTTATTGATAGAAAAATAGAGTCAGAATATCACTTCCTTCGCAGCCTGGGAGGGTTTGGAGGGGAAAAAAGTCCCTGCCTCAAAATTCCAGATTGGCTTTGGAGAGCAGTGGCCTGTGGATGCACGTGATGAGTGCGGCTCCCAGCGTCCCTGAGCTTCCCTGGGCATGGCCAAGACTCAATGGCAAGGCCTTTCAAAGGGAATTTCCATGGAATCCCAGAAGGCTTGGCTTGGGAGAGACCTTAGAGCTTCATCCAGTTCCACCACCGTGCCATGGACACCTTCCAGTAGAGCTCCAAGCTCCATCCAACCTGGCCTTGGACACTGCCAGGGATGGGCCACCGAAGTTGTCATGCAAAACATGGAGTCTTTCCAGGGACAGGCTCGTGTCTGAGCTGCCCATTTGAAGTAGACATGGAAGTGAGAACATCCAGGAGTTTGGACTTCTGATGGAGTCTCCTCCAGATCTCCAGGGGAGGAAAGGGGAGGTTAAACCTCCTGGCAGGGAGATGTAACCCAGGCCAGCCCTTGGGAAGGGGCTGGGAGCAGGGAAATGACCCCTTTGGAGATGCCAGAGCAGGCAGCAAAGCCAGGAAAGAGCCAAGGGACTTGCCCAGAGCTGTGGGATGCTCAGGAAAAGGAAGCAGCAAGGTTGGCCCTGGCTGTGAGAGGCTTTGTTTGCTGAAGGGAGGTGCCCAGCCTGGCAGTGAAACCAGGCAAGGAGGAGTCTGGGCTGATCCAGGACTCTGAGGTCAAAGGAAGGAACCCAGGCTGGCATTCTGGGAGCCATCACCAAGCGTGAAGGACCTGACTGTAAAGGAAATGTGTGGCTGAGACCAAAGAAAAACCCGAAATAACTCAAGTGACGAAAACTTGACTTGGCAGGTCCCAGACCCCAGGAAAAGTGCCTTGAATGGTTTGAGAAAAACCCTCCTTTGCTTGGACTTCTCCAGCTGCTCTCTGCTCAGGGCAGCAGTGCCCAACCCTTTGCAGCCCAAGGGCCTGGAAAACAAAGACCCTGTGGCCCCATCAAAACTTGCTGCCCTGTCCCTGTCCCTGTCCCTGTCCCTGTGCCCCCACCCACTCCATTGCTCCCACGCCTCCTCCTGCAGCATCTCCACCCTCTTTTCCTCCCCCAGCCTTCCCCTCCCTGCAGTGAGGAGCCCCCCAGGCTCAGGGCTCTCCGTGTCTCAGCTTTACCCGTTCTCTCCTCAATTCCCTTCAATGTCCCAAATTTCCACCTCCGTGCCCAGTGCCCAGCCACTGCCATCCCCCAGCTGAGGAGCTGCTGCTGCTGCTGCTGACGCAGGGAGGGCCAGGATCCCGTCCAAGGGGCTGGGCTGCTGCTCTCTCTGCTCATTCCCAAGTGGCGCCAATTAAACACCTGGAGCTGCTCCAGTTTCTCCCGGTGTAACTGGGATCACAGGCCAGGGCTGTCTCCAGCGATTATGGGACCGGGGAAATGAGAGCTCTGTGCTCACACTCCCGAGTGCTCCCAGCCCACATTTCAGCAGCTGCATCATAACAGGGCTGATAATTAATTGATCTGAGATTAAGGCTGCTGCTGCTGCCCGTGCTCCCGGCCCCAGTTCAGCACACGAGTGGATCCTGCACAGTGAGAGGGAGCCCAGAGGGGCTCAGGGCAGGTGCAGGAGCGTGTGGGGCTCCTGTGGGTGTTGGTGACTGTGCACATGAGGTGGCTCTGGGGGTGGGAGAAGGAGAAAACAGCCGAGCACTTGCCCATCCCCAAAGATATTTGCCATTTTTCAGGGCGAGGGAAGATTTAGTCTCTTTTTCTGCAGGTTTCTGCATTTCAAAGTAATATCAGAGGGGCTTGAAGCTTAATCTTTGTTACCCAGGAGGCTCCAGGAATCAGGCAAAAGGAGGAAAAAAATCGAATCGATCCCACAGTATGAATTTATTCCCAGGGGGGTCCAAGGCACCAATATTTTCTCTCCTCTCCGTTAAAGAGGTAACACCAGCCCCACGCAGAAGCCCTTCACGTGTCCAGCGCGGGAGCTGTGCTGCAGCAGTGGGAACAGGGACACGGGGGATGAAACCCATGGGAGGTTAAATGGCATCACCTGGAGGGCTGGAAGGAGAACCCCTGACGGTAGCAAAAGGCCCCGTTTGCCAGTGGCTCCCTGCATCCCTGGGCTCTGCGTGGTGCTGGGGATGCAGGGAGAGCTGCAGGGGGGTGGCACTGGGCTGCTGAGCTTGAGATGTGGGAGGACCAGAATAGAATCACAGAGTCATGGAATCATTAAGGTTGGGAAGGGCTTCCAAGATCATTGAATCCGTCACTGACCCAGCACTGCCAGCTCCACCCGAGGTCCCTGGGGTGCTGGAATCCACCTGATCCCAGCCTCAGCTCCCTTGGGGGGATCATTATCTGCCAGAGGGACTCGCTCTGACCGCAGATCCAGGGAGGGCAGGGGGGTGTAGGGTCCTGGGGTGATCCTGGTTAAGTTGAACATAAACCCTTCACCCTGAGGAGGAGCCCACAGGGGCCCCAGCAGCATCCAGGGCTGAGCACGGCCAGGCAGGGGAGTGCCCAGCTGCTCAGGGCTCAGGTCCTGCCACCAGAACCATGTCCTTGGGGCGATGATCCAGCCCCAGACACATCAGAGGGGAAACCCAGCCACTGTCCACCAGAACCAGCTGGAGCTTCACCTCCTCACCCTCTGACGGGAGTGTGAAGCTCCTGGTGCCCCGTGGGATGTGAGTGTCCTCTCCTGGCAGGAGCTGTGTTGGGGAGGTGGTCCCAGGTCCCATCTGCTGCAGGTTATTGCCTTTGGTAATGGGAGATGTGAACCACTCCACAGTGTCTGGTAGAGGCTGCTTTGCTCTGGGATTCTCCCCCCGGAGCTCTGGCTTTGGCCAAGGTCACCTGGAGAGGATCCGCACAGAAACACCAAGGGACACCAAGGGCAAGGGTGAAAATTCCTTTCCTGGTCTGGAAAAAGCTCCTTCTGTGGTCACAGGAGACAGCTACATCCTTCCCTCTGAGCAGCCAGAGCTGGGCCAGTACCTGCAATGGCTTCCCAGTGCCAGAGGGCAGGGCTGGATGGGATCTTGGGCAGGAATTGTTCCCTGGGAGGGTGGGCAGGCCCTGGCACAGGGTGCCCAGAGCAGCTGTGGCTGCCCCTGGATCCCTGGCAGTGCCCAAGGCCAGGCTGGACATTGGGGTTTGGAGCAGCCTGGGACAGTGGGAGGTGTCCCTGCCCATGGCAGGGGTGGCACTGGATGGGCTTTGAGGTCTCTTCCAACCCAGTTCTGGGATTCTGTGAGTCTGTAATTTCCTTTTTCATACAGTGAGAAAAAAAACTCCTTTTCACTTACTGCATTCAGAGCTCAGGCTTTTCCTTCTCAGGTCACATTCAGAGCATCCTCAGGAGCTGTGTTGAACCACATTAAATCCACCTGAGCACCAAACCGGGTCCACCCAGTGGAGCTGCAGTTGGAGCTCTGTGGTCTTTGCTGAGTTTTGGGAAGAGCAGCAGGGCCAGGGGCTGGGAGGCTCTGGGACAAGCAGCCCCAGGGTATTTATGGCTCTCAGTGCATGGCTCCAACCAGAGCTATCAGCTTCCCGCCACAATGCGCCCAATCGTTTGAAATTTAAAACAAAATGTAAAACAAGGAATAATGGTAACAAAAAAGGCTTAATTAATTGAAGTAAATTGCATCACAATAGTGATTTCTCAGTAACTTGGCTAAGTGCCCCATTATTCTGATTTCCCTCAGTATTCATGGATACTAAATAAATCACGGGCCCTGCACTTACAGCCTGTGCAGAGGGGCAGGGGGATGGAGGTCCTGCCATCTCCTCCTCCTCTCCATCGATATCCCGGCACTTCCCGAGTATCTGCCTTAAATGGCAGCCAGAGAAATGACCGTCAGAAGGAATTAATGGTACAGCAGGACTTTTTTTTTTTTTTTTGGGGCGGGAGGGAGGTTTCTTTTTCTTTCTTTTTTTAACCTTTGCAAAAAATTTCCCCCAGAGATTCGCCAGGAAGGTTTTTTCCCAGGTTGTTTCCCCTCTGTGCTGCCCTGGTCTGGTTATCAATATCCTGTTACTGCCAATTTATTTGAAATAATTTATTTCCCCCCTGCTTAAGCTGCCTGGCTGCTCCCAGCAGCGATGGGCTCGGCTCAGCCCTGGGGCTGGCACCTTCCTGGGCATCCCTGGGTTCGCTGGAAGGGATCATTGACCCAGCACCTGGTGCCCAAGACCACGGTGAGAGCCATGGACGGCAGCTGGTCACACTCAGCAGGCATTTGCTCGTGGCTTTGCTGTTCCTGCCTATATCCCTGGTTATCCAGGGCTGATCCAGCTTTGGGAGCAGCCTGGAGCCTGCTGAGCGCCAGCCTGGGGCAGCTCTGAGCTGGTTTGGGTGGTTTGATGAGATGCCGAGAGGGAAAGAGGCCCCTAAAGCTGAGCTGAGGAGGATGCTGAACCCCATCCCTGCAGCCGCAGCCGCTGGAGCGGGGTCCCCGCATTCCCAGCGCGGACCCATCGGGGCACCACCGGCTTTGTTTTCCCACCCTCGCTAATCACTGCTGCATGTACCAAGCCTGAGCAGCCCAGAGGCGTCTTCTCCAGGAGCCTGATGATGGAAAAATCCCCCCAAGGTGCTGCAGCCCCGTCCCCCCCTCCCCGCCGGAGCGGGGCTTGGTACGGCCAGCATTGATCCGATCGCCGCTCGATGGGATCAGCAGCAGGGAGGCTCCGGGGGAGGACAGACCCTGCCGCCAAGAGGCTTCCTCAGCCTGTGGCTCAGTGGGATCCCGCTCCGGGATCGGCTCCCAGGATCTCCTGAGTGTCCCCGGCAGCTGCCACACTCCCGTCTGTGCCATGGCGGAGGTGACGCGGTGCAGCCGCTGCTGCCGCGTTATCCCTCGGCTGCCACAGGGGCTTTTCCTTCTTTCCTCTCCTCAAAAGCATCATCCTTTCTCTCCCCGCAAGGGTCCCTGGAGGCCCCATCCCCAAATCCCACCCAGGGCCGACCCAGCCACCTCCCCACTGTGCAATTCCTATGGAGCGGCCACTGCTGCGAGGGGCCGAGGAATCAATAAATCGATGGCAATCAAGATCCCAAGGTGCAATCATAATTAATGTTCATCCCTGATGGATCATGTCATGGTTTCGCCGTGTTCACGTGAGCTGGGATGATAAAACCGACTGTTTAATGGCGCTTTTGCAGATCCCTTCCCGTTCCCAGTGCTCCCCAGGGTGTCCCCTCCCCGGCAGGAGGGACAGAGGTGACACCCCAGGAGACCCAAGGAGCCATTTGGAGATAGGGGCAGCGCGGTGGAGCCTCGGAAGGGACCGGACGTGCGGTCACAGGGTGTTTGTGCTCGGGGTGGGGGACAGCACTGCTCTGGCTGGGCACGCTGCCGCAGCGGAGGGCACCACGGAGGGTGGGTGTCACGGCTGGGTGCCACAGGCAGCTCTGGGAGGTGCGGGGAGCTCCTTCCCCAGCTCGCCACTCCCAGAACAGCTCCCAGCCATGCAGAGCTCTGTCCAGCCCAAAGCGCCGGCAGAGGCTGGCGGGGAGCCCCGTGAGTGTCACAGACCCGGAGTGACCAGGCTCGGATCAATCCGTCGATGCGCAGCGGTGCACGCGGTGCTGCGCTCACCTGGCTCCAGCTAAACCATCACCCCTGAGAGACCCCTCCGTGCCGCCGTGTCCCCGCCAGGCGCTGGTGACGGTGGCCATGGCACGGGGGACGCCTCCTTCTCCTGCCGAGCTCGGATCCGCGCTGGCCGCGGGCACGGAGGGGTGCGGAGGGTCCCTCAGGTTGGCTGCTTGGGAGCTCGGGAGAGGATGAGTCCCGGGGACCAGCTGTGGTTTCATTGCGAGGTGCAGATGGAGCCGGGGGGAGCAGAGGAATGCACTGCTGGTGGTTTGCTCGGTGAGCCCTTGCCCACGGGAGCAGACCCACTTCCCGATGGATGCTGCCCTCTCCAGGGATCAGGAAGGGCACTGGCTCCAAGCCCTGACCCCGTGTGGGTCGTGGCTGCTTCCTCAGCACCCTCCACAACCAGCTGGGAGATGCAGCGGCCGAAGCTCCGCTTCCCCCCTCCCATCCCACCGGGATTCAGCCCCACCCGAGCCCCCTGGAAAGCTCCGAGCCCTCCGCAGCTGCAGGCCTTTGTCAGTAGCCTTTCAGTAACGGCTGGGTGGATGCCAAAATCCCTCCTTTCCCACTTTTTAGGGGCTGTCCGGGGGTGCACGGGCGGGGGGGCTCTCCGGGGCCGTTCCAGAGGGTGCAGGAAGTTGGGAAGCGCCCGGGGAGCGCAGCAGCAGCAGCAGGGCCTGGCGGGAACCCACGAAGCAGAGCCGGGTATCGATTTCCCATTGATCCCATGCAACCACATTCTGCAGCGGCTGCTGTCCTACATTTCAATCCCACACCTTCGCCTCTGACTTTAATGGGCTTCATCACAGCCCAAAGCTTTATTTAACCAAGAGGGGAGGGAACGGCCGGCGGCTGCCAGAAATCAGAGCAGCAGAGGGTCTGCCCGGGCACAGCCGGATCCTCTGGATCCCTTGCAGCTCCCAGAACAAGTTCTCTGGGTGTTTTAGGGGATGTGGGTGCCCTCACACCCCCGCAGCCCCGAGGAGAGGGCGCTCGGGGTGTCGGTGACAGCACCCGGCTCTGCAGCAGCGCTGCCACCTCCGGGTGTCCCCGCTCCCCGTCCCGGCTGCACCTGCACAGCTCCATCCCCCGAACAAAGGGCTCCAACCGCTGCCGGAAGGGCAAAATGAAGCTGCACCGTAACGGGGATGTGTACGGTAACGTGTGTGGGAGCGCAGAGCCCAGATGTGGGGTTACAGCCGACACGTACAGCCCGCGACAGCTGGAAGATGGATACGGAGGAGCTGGGTCCGGTTAGGGATGCCTGCGCCTTCCATGGGCGTTCCTTGAGTATCCATCAATGCAAATCGATGTCGCGGCGGTCCGGAGTGCTGGGATTCAGCTCCTGGGAGCAGCCCGGGGGGCTAGAAGCAGGGAGACAGCGCAGGCAGAGCAGGGGTGCACGGAGGGAAGCGACTGAAAATGGGGTCACCCCCGGTCTCCCCCGGGAGAGGGCAGGAGTTTCAGTATGGCCAAACACTCCTGGACAAGGATCCTGAGAGGTGGGAGAAGGAACCAGTGGCACGGAGGGATGGTTGGGGCTCCAGACCGGCTCAGGCAGATGGCTCTGGTAGAGGCAGAGCATCCTCCATGCCATCCCTCCTCCTTGTCCAGGTTTTCCTGGTCTGTGGCAGTGCCAGGCCAGTGAATTCCTCCAACACCATTCTGATAATCCCAAAATGTCTCTCCAGAGGCTGCTAGTGGCTCAGCTGAGCCATGGCTGGGAGCAGGAAGAGATGCAGGACTTGAGAGCAGGAAGACCAGGGAGCAGGATGGATGGAGGACCTGAGAGCAGGAGAAATGGAGGACCTGGGCTGAGTAAGGAGGGAGGATCTGGGCTCTGGGAAATGCCCAAAACCACTTCAGGTTTCCTGGTGGCAGCATATTCACAACCCAGCTCTGCTGGCCCCTTTCAGGTCGCACCTCAAGGAGCCTTTTAGTGCTGATTTCAATGGGAGAAGCTCGAAGTCAATTGTCAGCCCCTTCCAAAGAGCCCCCACTGCCATCCCATCCTCCCCCCGTTCCAAGGCAGCTCCCAGCCCAGCTCCTGCCCCCTCCCTGGGGCAGAACACGGATGCTGTGTTTATTTTTGATTTATGCCAAGCTGAAAAAGAAATACATTTTCTTCAATTATTAATCAGTGAGGTGTGAGAGGGGGCCACGAGCTGGAATTAACTCCGTGACCTTTGGGGGTGGGGTTTTAGCTCCCTGCTTCCCTCCACTCCCCAGCCCAGCACTCTCTGTGTCCCCAGTCCTCCCAGCAGGAACGGGGCTGCTCCTATGAGCAAGCCCCCAGCAGATGTCCCCAGGGCTGCTGGGGGGGTTCAGATGGTGGGGTCAGTGTAGGAAGCAGGCACCCAGCCCAGGCTATGGGGACATCCAGAGCCATCCTGTTGTTCACACCCACTCCATGCATGGGCAACCTGAGCCCAAACCGGGTCAAGGCTGTGGATCCACCTTCCCTGCTCTGCTCTGTCCCCCCTCACCTTCCTCAGAGCCTCTGGTCACACAGAATCACTGAGTCACCTCACTTGGAAAAGACCTCTGAGATCATCGAGCCCAAGCTGCCCCCACCTTGTCCCCAGCCCAGAGCACCGAGTGCCACGTCCAGGCCTTCCTTGGACACCTCCAGGGATGGGGACTCCAAACCTCCCTGGACAGTTCCAAGGTGTGATCACTCTTTTCATGAAGAAATTCCTCCTGATGTCCAACTTCAACCTCCTCCCCTGGACCAGCCTGAGGCTGTTCCCTCTCCTCCTGTCCCTGTTCCCTGCGAGCAGAGCCCGACACCCGCCCTGGCTGCCCCCTCCTGTCAGGGAGTTGTGCAGAGCCACAAGGTCCCCCCTGAGCCTCCTTTGCTCCAGGCTGAGCCCCTTCCCCAGCTCCCTCAGCTGCTCTTGGGGCTCCAGCCTCTTCCCAGCTCCAGCCCTCAGTATCTCTCTTGCAGTGAGGGGTCAGAACTGGACACAGCACTCGAGGTGGGGCCTCAGCAGTGCCCAGCACAGAGGGACAATCCCTGCCCTGGCCCGGCTGGCCACACTGGTTTTGATGTGAGCCAGGTGCCACTGGCCTTCCTGGCCATCTTGGCCATGCACAGGTCCTTGGGCAGGGCAGGACACCCCAGCCCCACCTCTTCTCCTACACTGCCACTCTCCTATAGTGAGACACAGCAGGAGCGGGTGCCCCACAGCTCCTCACACCCTTTAGGGTGCCCTCAGTGGGCTCCCAGCCAGGACAGAGGCCATATCTTCCTACCCTCCTTTGGCTCTTGGCTGCTGGTCTTGGCGTTGGGTGGACGCCCAGTTTGAGGTGTCTTTAGAGGCTTTGGCAAGAAGGTGGCTGGGCAGGAGAGAAGAGATTTTTGGACTTCTCCTCCACCCTCTTACCTTGAAGACACCTCCCAAGCCAAGACCTAAGGCCAGAGCTCACCCTGCCTCCTTCAGAAGGGTGGGGAGGCCCCGAGTCCAGCAGGACAAGGCAAAGTTGGCCTTGGGAAGTTGGAGCATCTCTGGCGCAGGCGCACTCTGGGCTCCCTGCCCCCTCTCTCCCTCCCTCCATCCCTCCCTCCCCGAAAGCAGCACTGCGGCAGCAGCACCAGCAAACTGATCAAGGCGAGAGGACTGATCAATAGGTGTATTGAGCACTGTTCAAGGTACGGTGATTTTTGCGGATTCAGTGCTAACCTTACGCCGGAGCCCCGAGCTGCCTCTCCTCCCCTGGCACCACCACCCCCAGTACTGGCTGGGCCACCCTCTCCCAGCACATGTCCCTCCTGAGGACAGCCAGCCTGCTCCCAGCAGGAAGCACAGACCTTGCAGGCTTGAGGTGCTGGTGGCACTTTCAGCTGGAGGGGGAGGGGACATTGAGCAGCTCCCAGGGACATTTCTGCACAGTGGGTTTGTGCTAGAGGCTTGGGGACAACCTTGTGCATGGGGCTCAGACACTCTTAGACAGGTGCATCCAAGCTGTGACATCCCCCTGGACGGGGACAGAGGAGCTGGGGTCACGGTGATGGTGGGAGGAAGAGAACAACAACCCCAGGTTGTCCCTGAGCAGAGGGGGAGGGGGGGATTCTGCCCCTCTGCCCCGCTCAGCTGAGACCCCACCTGCAGAGCTGCCCCAGCCCTGGGGAACAACAGCAGGAGGACGTGGAGCTGCTGGAGCCAGTCCAGAGGAGGCCCCGGAGCTGCCCCCAAGGCTGGAGCCCCTCTGCTCTGGAGCCAGGCTGGGAGAGCTGGGGGGGCTCACCTGGAGAGGAGAAGGCTCCAGGGAGAGCTCAGAGCCCCTTGCAGGGCCTAAAGCGGCTCCAGGAGAGCTGCAGAGGGACTGGGGACAAGGGCTGGAGGGGCAGGAGCCAGGGAATGGCTTCCCAGTGCCAGAGGGCAGGGCTGGATGGGATCTTGGGCAGGAATTGTTCCCTGGGAGGGTGGGCAGGCCCTGGCACAGGGTGCCCAGAGCAGCTGTGGCTGCCCCTGGATCCCTGGCAGTGCCCAAGGCCAGGCTGGACACTGGGGCTGGGAGCAGCCTGGGCCAGTGGGAGGTGTTTCTGCCCACGGCAAGGGGTGGCACTGGATGTTCTTAAAGGTCCCTTATGCCCCAAACCATCCTGGGGCTCTCTGAGAAGCCTCTGTAGCTCATGGGCTGAACCGAAGGCAGTGGTGGGAGGGGGGAACCCTCCACCAGCCCAAACTTCTCGGCAGTGCTTGGATGGAAAACACGGGATGATCACAGACACTCCCCATGCTCCTGGCATGGCAGGAGGTGCCTCTGGAAGGGAACTCTGGAGCCCTGGCCGGGCGTTCCTGGGCTGCAGCTCCCGGGAGAAGCCCACGGGATGCGCTCCTGGCTCAGGGTCTGAGCACGGCCCCACTCGGCATCACCCGCGCCGAGGTTTCGATGGAAAAGGATTTTCACGTTCAGCATCCCCCAGCTCGCTGACAGCCACGAGGGGAGGGATGGGGAAGGCAGATAGCCCGGAGAGGCTGATAAGGTGCTGGGAAAGATAACGCAGAAATTGAACAGAACTTCACGTGAAGAGCTGCTGCTTTAAACCTGTCCCAGCCCCTTCTCTCCCGAGCACGGAGGGATATTACACCTTGTGAGGTAAAAATAGCACCTTTAATGAAGCTGGGCAAACGTCAATCGTGTTTGGTTGGAATTGCAGAGACCTCATTTCCATGTTCCCCGTGAAAATGCTTTGGCTTTGGAACAGATATGAAGGCTCCACACGTTGATCTGCAAAATGAGCTTTGAGCCAGAAAAGCAGCAGGACCCAAACACAAAACCTTGTCCCACACCCCCAGGTCTGACCATTATCACTCTCACACAGCTCAGGGGTTCAGATTTTGGTCACCTAGGGGAAAAAATATAGCACATTTTAACCCTGCTAAGTTTGTGACAGAAATTTGCCATCTAAGCTGAATTCTGCTCCAAAATTGAGGGCATTTGGGAGCGAATGTTGAAGGGAATGGGAGGCCATCCAGGCTGCAAATGTGTTCAGGGGGAAAGGGATGGACCATTGGCCTCTCGAATACTGTGTGTGATTTAGGAGGAAGGGAAATGTCTGTGTCTGGAGAGGAAGGAAACATCTCTGCTCACTTTAACCTGGCGGGAAGGACATGTCCTGGCCCCTGTCCCAGTGCTGCTCCGGGAGGACGGTGCTGGGATGGATTTCCAAGGGAGGGGAGCAGCGGGGCGGGCAGGGGATGCCAGCAGTGCCATTTCATTTCTCTGCGCAGCGCTCGGCTCGCGCGCTCTCCAAGGGGCTCATCCGTCATGCTCCTCGTTAGGGAAAATCTATTCTAAAAACCCCTAATTTTTATTTTAAAGTCCAATAGAGCTCGGTGGTAATTTTCACTTTAAGTAATGATTACACACTTTGAAGTACAAGGTGTGCTTGTACAGGAGGGAGCAGTGAGGCCTGGCTGCTCCCTTCCCTCTGGGCAGGATCCAGGTGATGGAGCCCAGTGCTCCACAAGTGCAATTCCTATTTGTACCCCTTAAGTTGGTCCTTTTCGTATTTAGAAGGAGGGATCTGGGTCAAACTTTTCATTGGGAAGTGCTGACATCATGCCTGAGGCAGCTCTTAGGCCGAGGTGGTGGCACAAACTCCACCTCTGCTCACAATGGGGCTTTGGGACGGAGCAGCTCTGAACCCAGAGTGAGATGTGGCACCTCCCAGGCTGAGCTAGTGAGCTCCTGAAAGCACCCTGAGAAATAAAGGTGCTTGATAAAAGGGGCTCAGCCCCTGAGGTTTCTCACCCCATTCCCATCTCTTGTTGTCCCTGCTCTCTGCTGATCCCTTCCCCTGCCATTTCCCATCCCCCGGCCCCAAAACATGACCCAGGAGCCCCCGTTGTGCACCTGGAGAAGCTGGGCTGGCTCTGCAATGTCCCTGGAGAAGTCCTCTGCTAGAGAGTGGGATTTCCCGTGGGAGCTGCCAGGGTGCTCCACAGGGCATTGTCTTGCTTGGAGTATCGTCTGCTGAGCCAGGATCCCCCTGCCCAGCCCGGGAGCTTGCAGATCCCCAGGAAAACACAGGGAAGAGCTGGGCTCTGCTGAGGAAGCTGCACGTTTGCTGCAGCCCAGCAGAGCCCAGGCAGGACCTGGAAGCTTGGCTGGAGCTGGAGCAGAGCACTCAGGGAGTGGTGGGAGAGAGTCAGACTCTCACTGGGGAACTGCTGGGCTGGAGCTGGGACAGCCCCTGGGGTTTGGGCAGGGCTGGAAACGCTCCCCGAGCACTGGAGCTGCTCCAAATCCCATCCACCCCTGAGCTCTGTCCATCCCTCAGTCCCATCCATCCCTCAGCTCCACCCACCCCTGAGCTCCATCCGGCCCTGAGCTCCATCCATCCATCGATCTCTCAGCTCCATCCATCCCTCATCTCCATCCAGCTCCCAGCTACATCCATCCCAGAACTCCATCCAGCCCTCAGGTGCATTTATCCCTCAGCTCCATCCAGCTCCCAGCTCCTTCCAGCTCCCAGCTCCATTGAATCCTCATCTCCTCAGCTCCCTCCATCCCTCAGCTCCATCCGTCCCTCAGCTCCAGCCACTCTCCTCCACACCACCTCATGACACAAGGCGTCAGCCCACCAAGCAGGGCTACCTCGAGCTGCTCAGAGCTCCCAAGACGACGATCTCTGCTCCCTGCCCCCTGCACCCATCCATGCCCACTTTCCCCGGCAGATTCCAGCTCCTCCTTGGCCTCGCTGGTACCTTGGAGGATGCTCAGGGAGGGTCCGCTGAGGCCTGGCAAACCCACCCAAGCAACAAACAGAGAAAGAGATGCAAGGATGGAAAATTCCCCTTCATAATTAATAAATGAAGAATATTGTTGTTAATCGATGTAGCTGTGAAGAGAATATCGATCCCAGCCTCATGCTATTTTTTGTGCGGCTTAGATTTTTACACCTCATTTAGAGGCAGGTCTCTCTGGGGACCTCTTAACACCAAAAGATATTTGCAGGAGTCCAAAGTAGAAGGGAAGAAAAGGGAGGAAAAAGATTAATTATTACCAGAGCTGGAGAATTATGTGTGTGTCCCATTGTGGCTAACTGCAGCATGGATTTGAATATTTGATTAATAGCGATTCTAGCCAAGGTTGATAACTTATCTCCACACTGGGTATTTAATAAACAAGTGGGAGCCATTAGAAACATTTTTAATATTAATCCCAGGAAATTATGCTTATGAAGGCCAACCCTCTTCCTGTTAGAACTGTGCAAGGAGGATTCCCTGTCTGCTTGCCTCATTCCATCTTTGGGTGGCTTAAATCCCTCTGTGCCTCAATTTTCCTTTTCCAAGATGGATAAACCCAGAGCTGGGAGTGGCGCTGGTTAAAGCACCGAGTGAGGATCTCTCATCAGCGCCAAACCTTTGAGGAACAGCCCAGGAGATGGTGGGGATGAGCAGTGGGAGCAGCGGGCTCGGGGGCTGCTGGGGGCATTCTGCGAAGTCCCAGTGCAAAGCTGTGTTTCCTCCAGGAGGGATTTCCTTCCAGCTGCTGGTTCCTGGCTCTGGGATGAGGCAGAGCAGGAGCTGTGTGTCCCTGTACCAAACCATGTCTGGTGGGGACATGGCCCAGCCTTCCCAAGTGTTAAGAACAGGTCACAGAGCTGAGGAGCAGTGGCATTCCCAAAAACCCTGGAAAAATCCACCTGGGAGGCAGCAGGAGGTCCCGGGACAGGGCAAACCATGAGGGACACCACAGCTTGTCCTGGCTCCCAGGAGATGCTCCTCCAGCAGAGCACGCTGGGGTGTGCAGCCCACCGGGGCAGGAGGGTGAGCTCCGGTATCCCAGCTGGAGTGTGGGATGCACAAAGTGCTGGGAGATGGAAAAAGGAGCCATGAAACCTCATCGAGGTCGTCGGGGATCCTCCTGCTGGAAGGCTTTGTGAGATGGTTGGAGCGGGGAGAAATGAATCCCTAAAGAGGAGGGTGGTGGCAGATCCTGCTCCACACAGGTTCTGCCAGTGCCTCATGGAGTTTGGGTGTGGAGGATGTTCAGTCTGGGTTGGTAAGTTGAGGTCAAATTTCAGCCAAGGAGGGAAAAACGTGTGAGGGTAAAAAAATAAAATTAGAAAACACCAGATGCTTGGCTTTCCACTGTCACAAAACATTCCTGAGAACAAACACGTGGTCCTCAAAAAGGGGAGGCTGAGCCCGCCCGAGGTGGATCAGACTCAGCATTTAGGCACAATTCAAAGCGGGAATCAGCAGGAGGAGCGGGATTCTCCTTAGCAAGGCAAAGGAAGACCTTTACAGTCCCTTCCAAACCAAACCATTCCATGATTCTATGACAGCAGCAGCCCCCAGGCTGTTGTGGGTGCCCCACAGTATTTGCAGAGATGGCAAAAGGCATTCTGGCTCAAAAAAAAAAAAAAAAAAACCAAAAACAAAAAAACAAACAAAAACCCCCCCCCCAAAAAAAAA
>VXAC01006140.1:35268-54247 GCA_013399225.1 Rhipidura dahli | reverse complement strand
ATTTGAGATTAACTGCTAAATATCCAACCTTTAAACCCCAAAACGGAATTTATTCCATACCCACTTGGCAACGATAATTTAGAAAGAAACATTTCAGGCTTTGGCATTCTTTATAAACATGAACCGGCACTTTTGTTTGCCATTTCCTGAACATCAGCAAAATCCCTGCTGCGGGCTATCCAGGGCTAAGTCAGTCACGGACTTTCCCCTTGTTTTCCAGAAGAACTTGACACCCTGATAGGCGACAAGAGCGAGAAGCTGCGACCTTCCCTCCTGCCCTGCAGCCCGACGGGCGCTGCAGGTGCCTCCCTCTCCAGGCAGATGGCAGCCCAATCCCATTCCTTATGCGAGCCCTCGCTCTCCTCCGGGATCCCGCAGGGATTACACGGCATCCACGCCTCGGGAGCGCTGCATGCCAAGAGCCCCCTGCCCGCTTTGCTGGGGGGGCAGCAGCCCGGCTGCTACGCATCCCCGCAGGGCTTCCCCCAGATCTCCACCGCGCTGATGCAGCACACGCCGGGCCCTCAGAGCCTGTTCCCTGCTGGGGAGGCTCAAAGCCAGCTCCGGACTCAGCCCAGCATCCCTCAGGATTCCCCAGTGCCGGCGCAGAGCCCCCCGAGCTGCGGGATGAAGATGCTGCCCGAGCATTCCCCGGCCAGGACGGTGCAGGACACGCTGCTGCAGGAGGGAGACCTCAGCAATGACATCGATGCTCTTAATCCGTCCCTCACTGACTTTGATCTCCAAGGTGGGTGTTTAAGGCGTTTTTATCTTGGAGAGTCAGGCTTGTTACATCCCATCCCATGTCCCCATATCCCATCCCATCCCATCCCATCCCATCCCATCCCATCCCATCAATAGAGAAGCGGTTTTGAGAGCTTCTCTTTCAGGGAATTGAAGTTTTAAACCTGACCTGAGCAGTTTTTCAGGGATCCATCCCATCTTCCTGCTTTGTCCCCTGCCAGGGATGAGGCTCCCACCACCAGCAACACCAGAGCAGAGGGGTGGAAGCTCTAGGGACAGTTCTGCTTGCAGAGCCACTGAGGAGCTTTGGAGAAAGGCCCTTTCTCAGCTGCTTTTGGAAGATCCTTACTCAGAGCAGAGGGAGCTCACAAGGGATCAGCTGCAGCTGGCTCGGGGTTTGGATTTAAAGAACAGNAGCAGGGAAGGGTGGAGGCAGCAGGAGTTTTTTGGTACAGGAGCATCCAGACAAGGGGGACTGTACCCAGGGACAGGACCTGCTCCAAGGAGCTCGGCTGCATGGACAGGCAATGGATTGAAACTGAAAGAAAGCAGGGCTGGATGGGATGTTGGGCAGGAATTGTTCCCTGGGAGGGTGGGCAGGCCTTGGCACAGGGTGCCCAGAGCAGCTGTGGCTGCCCCTGGATCCCTGGCAGTGCCCAAGGCCAGACTGGACACTGGGGCTTGGAGCAGCCTGGGACAGTGGGAGGTGTCCCTGCCGTGGCAGGGCTGGGACTGGATGGGCTTGGAGGTCCCTTCCACCCCAAACCACTCCACGATTCTGTAATGACAGACTGGGTGACCTGCAGAGCCGGTGCCCAGTGACTCGGGTGGAGCCCACACCTGACTCCAAACCTCAGCAGCATCCGACTGGCATCAAACCTTGATCCTTCCTTTGTATTTACTCTTCTCAAAATAAAAAAGCCAAAGCCCTGTACCCTTCCTGCAGGGTAAAAGGCAATTTTCCAAGAAAAGTGCTTCTCATTCCATGCAGCTTCAGTCAGCCCCCTTCAAAAATCAAACTCTCAGGTGCGGTGGCTTCCATTGGGAGGGGTTTGGGGTGGTGAAAGGGGTTATGCAGAGAGGGCAGCACCGTGTCCCACAGCAGCATCCTGGTCCTCCTGCCCCAGCAGGACCTGATGCCCCAAGACAAGGTGGGCAGAAGCTGCTGATGCCTGTCCGTGTTCCCTTCTTGGCACCAGGTGAATCACAGCACCCCAGAGGACACCGACCCACAGCCCAGCCCATCCCCGGAGTGGAAATTCTCCGCTGGCTCTCGTGGTGACCCTGCTGCCACTTTGCAGGCAGGCAGGTAGAGGGCTGAAGGAGGGGCATTATTCCCTCCTCAGCTCCCAGCACTTTGGAGTGCTTTCATCCCTGAAAGCTTCGGCAGGGAAGAAAGGAGAGTGGCCTGAGCCCTGCAGCACTGTAAGTGCTTTCCTTTTTTAACAAAGCCCCAGTGAGGGGGAGGATGGAGTGAGGGCTGAGCAGACCCCGCACCAGCACCGGGCACGACCCCTCCCACTGTGGGTTATCGGGATTTGCCCATCCTTAAAAATAAATCTTCCCCAGTTTCCTTTTATGGGGCCTTTCAAGCCGTATCCCCCAGGTCCTCGTGGAGGGTAATGAACGCGCAAGGCAGGGCTTAGAGCTGCCTGAATTATTCATCGGGAATAATATTTGTGGCCCTTTCCTCCTCGTGGTGGATCAATGGAGAATTTACGGGCGAGGTTCCCCACTACTGGGGGGCCACTGGCTATGGGGACAGCAATGTGTGCCAAAAGTGGGGGATTCTCCATCCTTTCCATGGGCCTCCGGCACAGAGATCCCAACCCCAGGCACAGCCACAGGGATTGTGCTGGTTGTTGGCCAAAGTCAAGCCTGGCCTTGCCTGGGGGAGGCACAGGAGCAGAGGAGGATGGTCCACGTGGGAGGGGTGACTTCAGACCCCCCCGGCAACACCTGAACCGCTGGGGTAGCACCCCACGCACAGGGACCCCACGGGCACACAGAGGTCAGCGGGCAGAGCACGGCATTACCTGAGCTGCCTCCTCACAGCCCCGCTGGCTCCTTTGGGAAGTTGGGCCTGGCAGCCTGGAGCAGGGGCTTGGCTTTGGGAGGAGGCTCTGCTGGACAAACAGAGGCAGGACAGCACTCCAGGGACAGCTCCGTGCATGGCGCAGCCACTGCAGGGAACTGCTGAGTTCGAGGAGAACCCCTGCACCCTCTTCCCACCTTTCCTGCTGGCTGCAAGTTCTCCTTTAACCCAGAGCAGGGCAAGGGGAAATCCCATTTCTGCCTCTGCATGGGCAGCTAATGCTGCAATGAGACCTGCTCTCCATCCCATCCCATCCNTACTCAGAGCAGAGGGAGCTCACAAGGGATCAGCTGCAGCTGGCTCGGGGTTTGGATTTAAAGAACAGGTCATGGAATTGTGGAATGGTTTGGTTTGGAAGGGACCTTAAAGCCCCTCTTTTTCCAACCCCTGCCATGGGCAGGGACACTTTCCACTGGACCAGGCAGGCCAGCCTGGCCTTGGACAATTCCAGGGATGGGGTGAGGTCAGACCATGCTCGGCCATGTGCAAACTGTGCTGACCGTGGGGGATCTGAGATCAGCTTTTGCTCCAGCAGGAATTCCTGGGATGTAAAACTTGGCTTTCAGATCTGAGATTTGCACCTGCAGCCCCTCCACCCAAAAAAAATCCCTCCAAGAGTCCCTCACAAACCTCCAAACCTCCCCACACAGCTCCCCCAAATCCCGGCAGCGGTGGGGCTGAACCCGGGGTCTCATCCTTTGTCATTCACCCCCTCCAGGTGACAGCGAGAAGGTGGCTGTCGCTTGTCAGGGTGGCACGGTGTCATCCAGGCGACGGCCTGGGGCTGGCCCACGGGAAGAAGAAGAGCCCTAATGCAGTTTTGACAACGAGGCCATCAGTTAAGTGCTCTGTGTGGATATTTCCCCCTCTTTCCATTGTTTATTATTGGAAGTTACAAGTAGCTAAAGACCTCCCCAATTATCTGGGAGCCACTTAAGAGCAATTGAGCACCTGTCACCCACTGAATGGGCTGCCTCGCCCTAATGACAGGAGAGGAGAAAAGCTGCAGGTCAGCAGTGCGGGGATGCCGGCAATTTACAGCCGAGCAGGGCCGGCTCCCAGCGCCGAGATGGGGAAAAAACACCCCAAGAGGCAGGAGCAGGGATGGGAGTCCCCAAGGCTCCCTCGTGGCCTGGGTGGGACACTCGATGACCACAGCTTGAGGGTCACCGCTTGGACAGTGGAGCTCTGCAGCATCCCGGGGGATGTGGAGCCGGTCGTGCCATTAACGGCTCAGTCCTGTAAATAGGGAAGAGAAAACTCCCAGGAATCATTCACTGACCATCAGCCAGCATGAAAAGAAATGACCTGTGCTTCTTTCCCTGCTTGGGGTGCCACACCAGGGTTTGCTTTGGGCTGCTGGAAGGGCTGGAGGTGTTGCAAACCCCCAGCACAGAGCCTGGACCTGCGGGATTGTGGCTGCATGTCCCACATGAGGCCGCTTCAGACAGCTTTAGACATGAGAACGTTTGCTTTTGAGGCACCATTTGGGTCATATTCATTATAATTTCTGTTTAATATAAATGTATCGAGTGGGTCAGTTGTACAGAATGGTGTGAAAAAAATCTGACACGATACCAGCCGAAGCTGAGGTGATGCATCCCCACCATGACTGAGAAAATATGTGTGTGAAATACCCTGAAAATCACACTGTAGGGAGAAGGCTGCACTCAGCTCTCTGGAACAAAGCCTGAACCCATCCTCTCCCCTCCAGCTGTGCCTCAGGAGCAACTGGGAACCACATTCCCTGGAAGAGCAGGGGTTTTTCACCTGAGAGAGGAAAGCTGCCCGTGCACAAACACCCTCTCCTGCAGACAGCTCTGGATTTGTGGAGCAAGGATGTGGGAAGAGGCCGGTGGAGTCTCCAGCGATCCCCTAATCTTGGAGCGTGCCCGGGAAGTGGGGGGCTGGGAATGGGGGAGAAGGTGCCAACCTGGAAAAGTTCATCGATAGAAACATAAAATTAAAATAATTTGCGTCAATTCTGCTGAGTGGCTGTTAGGCCTAATTGTTATTGACTCGTCACTGTAATTATTAAGGCTTACGCAGAGCTGGGCTGGCAAAGGAGGTGGGTTTGGGACCCCAACACGCTCAGAGTGTCCCCCCACATCCCTGAGAATGGGACAGGGACGTGTCAGCTCCTTGGTTATTGGAAACAGCCCCCAGAATCACCAGCGGAGCAAAGCGGGGAATTTGGCCAGTTTTTGGTGTGCAGGAACAAGGGGCAAGATGGAGAAGGGACGAAGGAGGGGAAAACCAAAGGCAGATGGGAGGAATGGGGCAGGCTGAGGAGGCAGCTCCAGAGAGACCCCGTGATGCTGCCAAGGCTGCTCGCTCGGTGTGGGGTTGGGTGATTTCCTCCCCTCCTTCCTCCGGCCTTTGTTTCTGCTGCCAGCACAGACCCCCAGCAGCAGCGGAGGCTGATCAATAGGAACACGGTGTTTGCATGGATCATACATGCGAAGAGCACGTTCCCGGATCAATGCCGAGGTCTCGCAGAAGGAGAAGGAGGGAGGGGAGAGCAAACCCACCCTGGCAGGATGCTCTCGCCACAGGATGTTCCGTTTCCATGGTGATGGGCTCTTCTCCCACCACCCCAGCCTGTCCTCTGCGGCCATGCTGGGGACCTCTCTCAGCACCCCAAGGCAGGGCGGTCCCACCAGGATCTCCACCTGGTGAGGGGGGTCCCGCTGCCTTCATGGCCTCAGGAATGGGGCTCCACCCCCCCAAGCTGGTTCCGCTCCTCCCATGAAGTGGCAACGAGGTGTCACCATCCTGCGTCCAGCAGTGGAGAAGATCCTCTTCCTGTTTGTCCTGACTCCCACAGGCCACAGCTGGAATCGCAGTTCCCAGATGTGGGCCCCTGTGGATCCCAGCTCCGCCTCCCTACCTGCCTCCTTCTCCAGGGGCTCCCAGGAATTAATTAGATCACATCTTTAAAGTGCTCTGGCAATGAAAAGCACTTGAGAAAAGTGGCCAGAAGCCCGAACGGAACCAGAGCTTGCCCAGCCAAGGATGGACATCCCCTGCTTGGTTCCCACACAAGGAAAGACACCCTGAGCCACAAATCCTCCTGAAGCCCCCCAGAGCAGCCCTTGGGGGCTTGCCCAGGCCACGGGACCCTGGGGTTTTCTGGACCACCTTCCCCACCGGGTTTCACTTGTGCCTGGCTGCGCAGAGAGGAGGGAGCTTGGCGCTGCAGCAGAGCCAGCCAATAATTCCCAGCCAATAAAGTTATCTAAGGGTAATCATTAAGCCCTTACGAGCAATGCAGCTCGTGCAGAGCCGGGGGAGAGCACGAGCGAGGCGCTGCTGCAAATGTCCTTGCAGCCCATGGCCGACCTTGGCCGGGCAGCGGCATTGAGCTGCCTCCAGACCCTCTGCGGGCCCCAGGATGGGACAGCACTGCAAGGAAGGTCTCCTTGCCAGGAGTCAAAGGGCTCCTGGTGGCCACAATGGCCCCAAGTCCACCTGCAGTGTGTCCCTCCTGCAGTGAGGAAAGGGCACAGGATGGTGAGAGGAGGATGGGGAGGAGTTGGTTGAAAGTGGGACAGGCTGGAAGCCCTCGGAGTCACAGCTGGAGCTTGGAGAAGAGCTCTGGAATATCATCCACTCATCCCTGAAGGTGGGCACTTGTCCTGGGCAAATGGATGAGAGGCTGCTCCAGCCCCCAGAACCCCCCCCGTGCTGGGCTGAGCCCCCAGTGGGGGCAGCAGGGGAGGGGGGGATTCTGCCCCTCTGCCCCGCTCAGCTGAGACCCCACTTGCAGAGCTGCCCCAGCCCTGGGGAACAACAGCAGGAGGACGTGGAGCTGCTGGAGCCAGTCCAGAGGAGGCCCCGGAGCTGCTCCCAGGGCTGGAGCCCCTCTGCTCTGGAGCCAGGCTGGGAGAGCTGGGGGTGCTCACCTGGAGAGGAGAAGGCTCCAGGGAGAGCCCAGAGCCCCTTGCAGGGCCTAAAGGGGCTCCAGGAGAGCTGCAGAGGGACTGGGGACAAGGGCTGGAGGGGCAGGAGCCAGGGAATGGCTTCCCAGTGCCAGAGGGCAGGGCTGGATGGGATGTTGGGCAGGAATTGTTCCCTGGGAGGGTGGGCAGGCCCTGGCACAGGGTGCCCAGAGCAGCTGTGGCTGCCCCTGGATCCCTGGCAGTGCCCAAGGCCAGGCTGGACATTGGGGCTTGGAGCAGCCTGGGACAGTGGGAGGTGTCCCTGCCCATGGCAGGGGTGGCACTGGATGGGCTTTAAGGTCTCTCAAACCCAGTTCTGGGATTCTGGGATTCTATGAAATCCCACCCTTGGAGCACCAGAGCACCAGTGCTGGCAGCCTGTGGGCAGAGGTGCCATTGAAGTGTCTCTGCCTGGACTGGTACCACCTTGACCCCTGCTATTGTGTGAAACATTTTTTTTTTAATCAGCCAGGAAGCAAATTAAAAAAGTTGGCTGTGCAGGAATTAGGCCTTTTGGCCGATAGTTTGGGAAGCATCTGTCTCCATTGCCTGCAAATTAGTCCTGCACAGGGGAGTAATCAGATGTTTAATGCAGCCACAAATGAAATCACCCATCATTAACTATTCAAACCAAGAGGGCTGTAAAGGCCTGGCCCGACAGATCCCCCAGGAACGAGGACAGAGGGAACTGGGGAGGGGCTGGTGGCACATCTTGGGTGCCACGGGATGGGGATGGGAGCAGTGGAGGCCCCTGAGAGCCGCGTTCTGATCATGGGGCTTCCCCTGCCTGGAAAGCCCAGGGAGGGAACAGCTCTGATGAACCAAAGCCCAGCTGGGGTGTTTGGAGCAAAGCCAGAGACATGAGCCCAAAAAAGACAGGTTTGGGAAGGAGGAGGGGTCAGTGAGGTGAGCTCTCAGAACCTGCTGGCCTCCCAGGAACTGACTTGCAGTTTGCTAAGGCAGCATCTCCCCAGCCCCATAAGTGCTGCTGCCCCCTCCCCTCGGGGCTGGATGTGGGAATCGCTCTGGAGAGGCAGCACTGCCTCCTCCTCCTCCTCCTCACAACCCCCTGCCCACCCAGCACGCTGTCCTGGAGCTCCAGGCACAGGTGAAGGAAGGGACACACGGGACAGGGAATGTGCTGGGATGTGCTGGGACATACAGCCCCTGGAGGTTTGAAGGCTGAGTGACAGACTGGTGCTTTGGGGCTGGGAAAAACAAGGGTCAAAAGGGCCTTTCCCCCAAGTTTTGGTCTCTCCAAACTCCTGGGCAGTGAATTCCTGGGAAAGAAAACCACACCAAGTGTTGAACTCATCAGCAGCCACAGGAAAGGGGAGGTGCAGATGTTCCCAGCTGTGCTCTGACCTGCTGGGGAAGCCCCCAGCACAGGAGCTGCCTGCAGCCCCCTAACACAGGATTTTTAGGATATTTCCACGCATATTTTCTCATTTATTATGAGAATACATCACTTCAGGTATTGATCGAAATGGGGTTTTCACACCATTCACCCACAGGTGCCTCTGGCTCACAGCACCCGTTTGGGCTGGAAGTTCATCCTCAGGATACAGGGAAAAAAAAAAAACACCAGGGGATTTTGGTCTCAGGCTGACACCAACACAAACACATGAAAACACGGAGAGCCAGGGAGACATTTACCCCTCTGAAAAAGGTCAGCACAGAGGTTATGAAGCATCTGAGCCCTGGGGAGCTGCCTCCATCCACAGGGCTGCATCCTGCCCTTAAAGAGTAATCCCTTAAAAATGACTTTTGTGCCAGAGAAGGGAAGGAGATGGAGGGAGTGTGAGAGCCTGCGTGCTGGAGGAGTAAGTTCTTTGTTGCCTAGAGCTTGTTCAATCCATACATTGAAGAGAAGAATAAATAAAAAATCAAATCTCTACTTCTGAAAAGCGTTTCTGTGGGGAGCTGCTTCCCTGAATCTTCCAGCCCCAGCCTGTGTCAATAAATCAATAGCTGATGCAGGTTGGCTGCAATCGGCTGCAGGAGAGCAGGCGAGTGATGGATGGACAGGAGAGAGGCGAATCTGAGAGACAGGGCAGAGGTGATGCTCACCTTGAGCTTTATTGTTTGCCACGGACAGATGAGGTGCTGTGGAGGCATCAGAGGGAGTGCTGATGGTGGGAGTGGCAGAGGAGCCCCCACACCCTGCCCTGAGCCCTCCTCTCCTCAGAGCCTCCCGTGTGTCTCCTCTGCCTCTTACCCAGGGGTCTTCTCTGCCACAACAGTGGTTCAGCTGAGGTGAGGAGAGAAGCTGAAGGATGCTCTGTGTGGCTGGGAAGGAGGGGTGGCCCTCGGGCTCTGCCCAGCTGCTCCCATAAGGAGCTCTCCAGTCTCGGCTGCTCCTGCGTGGTAAGGAGGGGACATGGGACAGGAATGTGGGGTTCCCACTGCTCATTGCCCAGTTCAGCATCAGAACGGGGGCAACTGCAGCAGGGAAAGAAGGGCCAGAGCCCAGGGTTGGGGTTGGATTCGGGCAGCACAGAGCAAACCCGGGTCTCTCTCAAGGCCCAGCACCAGGGTCAGCCTGACCCATGAGGTGAAGTTTTTCCTTCTGCCACCCTCCTCCTGCCCCACAGGTTTGCTCTTCCCTGCCATGAACTCGGGTAGAGCTTTGGGACCCTCCCTGTCCCCTGGGACAGGTGTTGGAGGGAAGCTGGTGGGAAATAAAGTGACCCTCGTCACACTGAACCACTTCTTAACTTCAGCTTCACGAGTTATTCCAGTGAGGCTGCTCTGGCCTCATGCCCCCAGGGGTTATTCCAGCCCCTCCAAACACATTCAGGGAGTTCCCAAACACAAGGAAGCACAAAGGGAAAAGGATTCCTTTCGGTTTGCCCTCAGCCTGCTCTCAGAGAGGGTTGGAAACCTCCACATTCTCTTAGGAAAACAAGAAAATAACCATCCCCCCTCTTCTCCAGGCTGCTCTCGATCTCTGGAGCTCCTCAAACGCCCCTTCGTGTCCCTGCATGGGAGTCCCAGCCACTCCCCCCCTGGGTGCTGCTCCTTGCTCTGCTCCTGGGGCAGGAGGAGCTGGGTTGTTGGGCATGGACTGACACAACGTGTTCTGGTTTCTCCTCTGCTCCTCTCTTAATCATTGCCAACACCCCATTTGCCCTTCTGTCTGCAGCGGGGCATTGAGCTGACATTTCCAGAGAACTCCCCTACATTAACTCCAAGAGCTCTTCCCCGAGCAGCAGCAGCCGGTTTGGAGCCCACAGAGGTGGTTAAGGTTGTTTTCCTCATGTGCATGACTTTGCATTTATCAACACCGTATTTCATCTGCCCTTTTGTCACCCAGCCTCCTCATATCCCCACCTCCTCTTGCAAACTTTCCCAATCATTCCTTGTGACAACTTCCATGAAAATTCCTGCCTCCCCCCCCCAGGCTTTATCTCCGAATTTCCTGCTTTTATTCTGAATTATTTAAGACTGTGTGGATCAGGGTGGGTCCCAGAACTGACCCCTGCAAGCCCCACACGGGAATGCTCCACAAGGGTTGGTATCCAGGCACCACCTGGTCACACTCCCAGTCCCAGGTTCTCCAGGATAAGCAAAACTATTGCAGGCCCAGGACACTGTGTAGGGAGGGGTCTAATTCTGGAGAACATGGAAGCAGCAGCAGGTCCTGTAAGATAAACAGAAATGTTGAGGAAGATCCTTCACCCAGCAAGAGGCTTCTGCCATGGAGGGGTTCTCTCTTGCCTTGTTCTCTCCTGCACGTGCATGAATTGAATGTCCTGAGGTCTGTCTGTGCTGAGGTCTGCGTGTCCAGTCTGTTCATCCCCTGGCCTGGGAGCCCGTAAGAGCAATTCCAGCCTGGGCACCTGCAGAGCTGGATTTTCACTGAATCAGAGAATCCCAGACTGGTTTGGGTTGGAAGAGACCTTAAAGGTCATCTGGGTCCAGCCCCCTGCCATGGGCAGGGATGACACCCACTGGACACCACTGGTTTCTCCTGGGATGTCTGCAGGCTTGGGATGGATCTCAGGGAAAGGTTCTTCCCCCTGAGGCTGCTGGGGCACTGCCCAGGCTCCCCAGGGAATGGTCCTGGCAAGGGTGGGATTGTTGGGGTGTCTGTGCAGGGCCAGGGGTTGGACTGATGATCCCTGAGGGTCCCTTCCAGCTCAGGATATTCCAGGATTCTCTGGCTTTCAGCCTCGTTGTGTCCCAAAGGGTGCAGCAGACCCACAACCACCCCCATTTGCCCAGTGGCTTTTCCCTGTGCACCCCCTGACAAGGGGACAAGCAGGGGAATCCAGCTTCACTTTGTTCCTCCCTCCAGTTCACTCTTGGTTTCACTCAAAACAGCTGGGAAAACAATAGCCAAAAATAACCAGGCTGGCAGGGAGGGCTGGAGGGAGAGGACACTGCTATGGCAACTGCCATCACTCCCTGCCCTGCTGTGGAGGCAGAGCTGCAGATTTGTCTCTGCTCCTGAGCAGATTGGCTCAGCCCCAGTCCCAGGCATGCCCCGAGCCAGTCTCTTGTTGGGTGGCCAAACTGGCATCTCACCTGCTGGGCACTGCTGGGCTGGCAAAGGGCAGCCAGGAACAAATCAAACCCGGGGGCTGCAGATGGGTGGAAAAGAGCAGAGTTGTGGTCTCTGTGCTGGGTCTCCCCCTCCATCCATGTGAAGGTTTCACAAGCACGGCCACAACAAGGCAGAGATGCTTAAAAATAAAAATAACCCAGCCAAGGGCAGCCAGAGAGTGCTCTTAGGGCGACAGCACGGGCTGGATGCAAGAGGATGAGATCTTTAAAAGGTTTGAAAGCAAACCTAAAGCCAGATCAAAAAGACAAGCACTGCATGGTGTAAAAACCCCTCAGGCTTCTCCAGATCACTTCAGACTCCTCAAGGAGATGGTGGGTTGAGGCTGAAGTAAATGACATGGGGAGATTGGGACTCCAACCACCCTTCCTTGCACATCAGCAGTCCTTGGCCAGCCCAGCCCCATCTCCTTCACACTCTGGGGAAGCCAAGACCTCGCTCACAAGCTCCTTCCCCGAGCTGGATAAGGAGATTTGTTTGTGCTGTTCGTGGGTTCCATGCTGTGGGTGCCTCGTTAGGATCATCTTGGTCTTTACCCAAATCCTCCTGAGTTCATCTGAAACGCCCTTTCAAAGCAGCACCTGCACTGGAGGGCTCTGCTGTCCCTTCCCAACCTGCCATTTATTGCTGAGGACAGAATTTCAGTCGGTTTTAACATTCCAAAATCTGCCAATGGGCCACATTTTTGGGTCAAGCTCTGCTTCCTTCAGGATCCTTCAGAGGAGAAAAGCCACATCCAGCCCTCCTGCTGAGGGGTCACCAGCCCATACACGGGGTTGAGTGGGAGCAGGGAACCTCCACAGCTCTGGCCCAGAGTCAGGAGAAAAAATCATCTTCAGCCTTTGTTTTTTTTCCCCCTAAGCTACAGCTTGTCAACATCTCCCATGAAATAAACCCGGGGAAGGTACAATTAGATTAAACCCGAGTAACTTCTTCACTTACTCAGGAGCATTATAGGCACCTTACACGTGGAAATTAAGTACCATTTGAAACATCCTGCATTGGCAGGTCAAAGTATTTAATTTCAGCTTTTAAATAGCATTTCCTTCCGGAGCTTTCCCTTGCCCACTTCATTCAGCTGAAGTCAACATCATTCCTGGTGTTTGTCTGATGGAGGACTTGTCACATCACAGGCTCCATTTCTGCTCCTCTTTGCTTTGATTTTAACATCAGCTTTCCTCCAAGAGAGCAGCCAGGCTCCTGCCTCAGCAGCTACTGAGAGCCTGAGGTCCCAAGAGCCTGGCACATTCCCAGCCGGATTCCTCTCCAGCCTGGCCACCCTGGCATTGCCTGGGCACTCTGATTAAAGAGCCAGCAGGGTGCCACACACTCCCAGTTTGAGAACTGGAAACCAACTCAGAGGCGACAAATGAATTCACTCCAAACTCCTGAGGAAGGGAGTGGGGCTGGACTGCAGAGCCAGGACTCACAGGATTGTGGAATCACAGAATCATTAGGTTTGGAAAAGTCCTCTAAGACCATCAGGTCCTACCACTAACCCAGCCCAGCCTCATGTTCACCTAAACCACGTCCCCAAGCACCACATCCACACATTTATTTGGACACTTCCAGTGATGGTGACTATACCAATGCTCTGGGAAGCCTGTGGCAATGCCTGGCTGCCCTTTCAATGAAGAAACTTTTCCTAAAATCCAAACTAAACCTCCTCTGGGGCAACTTGAGGCCATTTCCTCTCTTCCTGTCACTGATTACGTGGGAGAAAAAACTCAAATCTCCCTCTCAAGAATGTGCCCAGTGTAGCCCAAATATTCAGGCTGGCAGCAGCTCCAGAAGGCCTTCTCCAGCCTAAATGATTCTCTGATTCCAAAATCATCAACCATTAACCCATCACCACTAAACCATGTCCCTAAGTGCCACATCTACATCTCTTTGAAATCCCTCCAGGGATTGGGATTTGTGTCTTGGTGTCTCTCTTGTCTGGTTTCAGTGGCACCTGAGAACCTACCAGAGCTGGTTTGACTGCAGGAAGGGGATAATTTAAAGAATCGCAGAGTGGTTTGGGTCAGAAGGGACCTTAAAGATCATCACATCCCAACCCCTGGCACGGGCAAAGACAACACACTCCCCTGGCACAGCTGGAGACAGGAAGGTGTCTCCAGATGTGATAAACTTGGAGCTGCACATGAGGCTGATGGCAGGGTTGGCACCTGTGCAGGCACAGAATCATTCCGTGCCATGGAAGCACTCAGGGTCAGAAAGAGATTTAAGATCCTTGAGTCCAACCCGCACCTCTGCAGCCACACCAGCACCAGCTGCCTTGGGCCTGGCAGGGTGAGGATCTCCCACGGGTAACAAGGGAGGGCTGGTGGCTTCCTGGGACACCTCACTGCGGTATCCCAGGCACAACCATCCCACCTTGCTCAGTGCCACCCAGCCTGGGCAAGCACCAGAGCCACGGGATGTGGAGCCCTGGGATGCCAGCCAGGAGCAGGAAATAGCAATAGTGAAGCAGTGGCAGGGAATTGAGGGGGAGGATGGGCTTTTTTGTCCTCTTTTTATCCTTTCACTGACACCACCTAGGTCAAGACTGGCTCTTCCATGGGACCAGCACTGCCCCAGTCCTGCAGAGCCATGCCCTGGGCCCACCCAAAATGCTCACCACCGTCACCTCCTCCCAGCTGCTGCAGAAAATCCCCGGTGTCCCTGCTCTGGCCGGGCTCTGCCGCCTTCCCTGGCTCTCAGTACAGTATCTGCCGGCCCCCTCCCTGCTCCTCGGGCTTTGTCAAAGCACATTTCCCAATTAGAGGATAAAAATATTCCATTCCTGACTCCGCGTGCTATCGATTTTGCCTGTAGCTGTGGAGGGGGCGAGGGCGGGCGTGCGCGGGGTAGGGAGAGGTGAAGGGCTGCAGGCACGAAGTGCAGCTGCCTCCCCCCTACCCCTTTATTATTATTGTTATTATTCATCCCGGTGAAAAGCAGCGAGCAGGACTGGTTAGCTCAGCTGACCACTGATAGAGAACAGGGGATCGATACTTAATTGACACAGGCTGGGCAGCCGGAGCAAGGATTGGAGATGGGGGAAGGCTTCTGGGAGGAGGGAGGGGAAGAGGAGAGAAGGAACAAAAGCCAGGGGAAGGAGGAGAGGCAGGGAGAGGGTGGGAGGAGCGGGGAAATAATGAAAGAAGAGGCAGAGGGGACGGGAAGCCCACGGAGCCCAGCGTGCCCCGCGGGAGCGCTGCGGTGGGAGCTGTTCCACCCCTGGGTGTGACAGGACAGGAGAGGTGACAGCGTGGCAGGGATGTCCCACACGGGTGTCTACAGCCTCTCTGGGGAGCAAGGTGTGGGCTCTGTCCCTGGGTAGGTGTTGGGCACCCTCAGCTCAGCAAAGTGCCCAGGGCCAGCACTGCCCGGCATCATCAGCAGAGGGACAAGCCCTGAATGTCCCTCCAGCGACAGAAGTACCCCTGGGAGACCTGAACAGTGCCCAGTGAACAGCCCGGGATCTCTCCCACCAGCTCAGGGTAACTCCACCTTCTGCTGTTTCCCTCCCTTGGCAGCACAGCCTGTCCCACGTGGTGTATCTGCCACTCGACAAGGTCTAAACTCCCCAGGCCTCGCTGTCCCCCCTCTGGATGACGCCTCCCAGAGCTGCTGGAGGGGTGAGTTTGAGCTCAGATCATCCAGTGAGGCTGCTCTAAAGAGCGGCATCCCAGCCCAAGGAAGGGGTAGGAGCAAGATGGTCTTTGAGGTCCCTTCCAACTGAACCAGTCTGGGATTTTATGATTCTGTGGCTTGTTTTCTGTCTCATTGGTCATCCTCTCTCTGCCCAACCCTGCTGTGGAGCTGACAGCTTACAGGGCAGGGTCTCACTGAGGACAGATGTGTCACCTCGTGGCCCTGCTTATGCCAGTCCCTCGAGGAGAGCAAGTTTTGAGTGCTCAATGGAGCCCACAGTGCCCTGATTTCTTGGAAAAAACCCTGAGCAGGCTGGGGACACAGAGGCCAGGTGAGGTACTGGACCTGGCAGCCAACCCCTTGTTCAACTGAGCTTTAGGGAGGGCCCCACCAGAGCCTCTCACCAGGGTGGGGCACCAGATTTACAAGGAAAATGTGGACAAACTGGAGAGCCATGAAGGGAACTAACAGGAAGAGGAGGTTTGGAAGAAGTGGCCTTTGAGGAAGAGTAGGAGGCAGTGAGTTAATGTGCTCCAGAAGGGAGAAGATAAAGCAGCAAGTCCAGAAGGAAGGACACTGGCTGGTTTCTTCTTCATCTCAGATAAACAGAGGACAGAAGAAACCATTCCAGGCTGAAGGTGGGCTCCCAGGCAGCAGCCAGCTTCTGTCTGAGGATTTTGTTGGCCTTTGGTGGCCCTGAATGTGATTATTACAGAGGTCTGGGGAGAACAAGGTGGACATTCCTGCAGAACTCCAGGAGATACTGCCTGTGGTCCAGAGGTCTCCAAAGGGAACTTTGACCAGAAGAAAAGAAAATTGCTGAACTTGGCTGCACCAAAGCACTGGGCAAGAAATCCTTGGGGCCAGGAAGGGAAAAGCCAAGATGTGTCTTGACCTTCAAAGTCCTTCAGCTGTGCACAGCAGGGGCTGCTCTTCCCTGGGAGCAGAGCTGGGCTCTCAGCCCAAGACAGAGGCAGCATGGCAAAAGGCTCTTCATCCCTGATGGTGGAATAAGAGGGATGACCTTTCCCAAGCCTGAGGGTCACTTTTCTTCCTCTTCCATTTTACCCTTGGCCCTTCCAGTTCTCTCACCCACCACCTTCAATGGGACACCCATGCACAGAAAGTCTTGAAGGTTGACCTTCACCAGCACCTCCCACCACTCAACCCAATCATCCAGGGAGAGGCTGGTTGGCCTTGAGCAGAGCCCAACAGAGCCTGTGGCTGCCTCCCAGTCAACAGGAAGAAGAAAGCTCTTCCAGGCATCTTCTCCTGCTTCAGACGTTTCAACCTACACAGAACGTGTCAGCCTGGAGGCACATCTGGAAGTGCCTGGATGGGGAATGCTCGGACCCTCTTCCCGCCCATTGCCCATGGATGGGAAAGGCAAATATATTTAACTTCTCTTGGCACCAACCAAAAAGGGCTTTGAAAGCAGGGATGCGGTGGTGGGAAATCAGCGCTTTGATTTTACTCATTGTTTTTATGGACTCTAAGAGGCCCAGCCTGACATTTGCTCCTTGTTCAGGTGTGGGCCCCACCAGGCCATGGCACAGGGAACCTCATCCCAGGGCCTGCCTCGTCACTCTTGATCTATAACACGTCAGCCTTAAAAGGATCCTCTCCATCTCCTTAAACAATGTATTGCCGCTGTCCATCGCTCCCATTAATGCATAAAAAATCATTAGGCATTTCTATGGAGACCCATTGCCATAAACGCAGCCTCCAAATGCACTCGGGCACTAAAGCGGCCAAAGTAAACTGAGGCGATTCCTGCGGTAAAACCCTCTCCTCACTCATCCCACCCCAGCCCTCCCCCAGCCCTCGCTGTCTCTCTTCCCTCGATCAATTTTATGGTGCTTGCCTGGGGTTCATTAATGTTTCCGGAATCTCTCTGTGCCCTGTTTAAAAATTCTTAATTAAGCAAGGTTTTTTTGTTTACACTTGAACTAATTACACTTTTAAACCCGACAATAAAACATCAGCTCTGGGCCATTAGGGCCCGCCACGGGCAGGCAATTCAGGAACTGCCATGCTCTGCAAGGAGATAGGAAGGCCGGGGATGCAGCCTAGCTTCCGTCAAGAGGACGCCAGGATCTTCACTGGGTACATGGAGATGGGGGCCAAGGGTTCGAGCAGCCAGATGTCCCCTTCAGCTCTTCCTCGTTCCCTCCGGATGCGCCTTCCCTCCGAGATAAGGCCTGGCAGAGGAGATGGATGGGGAGGTGTCCTCTCCCTGCGCTCATCGCTGTTTGCCACGCTTGGGTTCTCCACACAACCAGCCTGTTTTTCCAGAGGCACGATGGCCCGGTAATGGGTGATGGAGGAAATGGAAGCCTGGGGAATGGGCCTCATGGAACAGGTAGGCCTGGGATGGCAATGGTTGGGTTGTGTCCAATGGGCCGGGCTGGAGCACTGGTCTGTACCCAAGGAGAGGCTCTCCCAGGTGGCCAAGGAGAAGAAGGGATGGAGCAGAACCTCTGGGACACGTCTGTCTCCATCAGTGAGGGAATGTGCCCCAGCCGAGTGTGGGAGCACATCTCAGGAGCTTGGGTTCAGCTTCTCAGCACTGCAGAAAACTCTTTTTTCCTGGCCGTTGTCTGTCTTGGGCTTTGTGTGTCCATCCCTGGGGACAGGAGCTGAGCTGGGGTGCTCAGTCCTTGGAGTCGTGGCAGCTGATACTGCTGGAGACCCTTTAGGCAGAAGCTGGGGCAGCTGGTGGTGGACACAGAGTCACCACTGCCCACTGGTGTCACGTCTGCCCACCACCACCATGTGAATGCCCAAAAATGCCCATGAGCACAGAAACAGGGCTCACCCAGCAGCTGTTCTGCTCCAACCAAGAACAGAAGATGCTGGTCACGAGTTCACCTCCCACCACAGTGGTGGCTCTCCAGATACCAGCTCCAAACTGGTATTTCCTGCCTTCTTTCTGTCCCATTGGAAAATACCCTTCCTGACATCAGGAAGGCATGTGGGGCAGGGTGAAGTTGGGGCAGGATGATTTTGGGACGTGAGCAAAATGGGACCATGAAATTGGGAATGGGGCAGGGCTGTTGGGAGCCTTTGGGTCATGTCAGGAGTAGCCTTGTGGAGAAGGCAAGGCAGGACATGGCTGGGAACTGGTCCCTGCACGTTGGCAGCTCTTGGTGGCCTCGGGTTCCCAATTTCTGTGAGGCTCTTGATGCCCAAGAGCAGAGGGGTGGAAATCCTCCATATCCCACCCAGCCACGCTGCCTCTTCCAGGTCCTCAAGGGGCCCACCAAGAAAAAACGGCCCAACTTTTGCTGAGGTGCCTTCCTGAGGTCCTCACCAGAGGGAAAAACCAGAGTTCCAGAGCTCCCCCTGCAAAAGGCTGTGTGACAATTGAGCCCCTGGAAAATCCTTCAACACGGGGAAATTTAGATTGGCTATTTTGAAAAATTTCTTCACTGAAAATGTGGTCAGGCAGTGGCACAGGCTGCCCAGGGCAGTGGTGGAGTGACCATCCCTGCAAGTGTTCAAAAGCCACGTGGATGTGGCACTTGAGGACTTCGTTTAGTGGAGAAACAATGCTGGGTTAATGGCTGGACTCAGTGTCAATGCTCTCAATGGTCCTTCCCAACCTTGGCAATTCCACCATTCTGTGACTTTATCTTCCCCATGCAGGGAGCAGAGAAGGCTTTTGCAGAGCAATAAACACCCTGAGTGGGGCCAAACACTCACATCCCGTCCCTATCCTGCTCCCCACCTTGCTCCATCCCAAAAGGCTGCCCCCAGCACGGCTGCCCTTTGGAAATTCCTTTCCCTGCCTGTTGCCAGCCGGGAGCTTGGAAAAAATGTCTCACCAGCCTGCTTGATAAACTCCCCCACACGGTGTGAAATGGGGCTTCAAAGACATTTTGGTTTTTTTCCATAGGTATTTATTTTAAAAATAAAAATCCGTATATAAAACTTTTTGGGGAAATATTACATTTTTTAACACACACAAAAAAAAAAAAAAAAAAAAAAACC
>VXAC01006140.1:13197-25377 GCA_013399225.1 Rhipidura dahli | reverse complement strand
GTGTTATATTATAGCAGCTTCTCCCAGGTAGCCAGACTCCTTAGATCCAAAGGTGTCTGGGAGTGTTGGCTCCATGGACTGGATGTGCTCCAAGCTGCACATCCCGGGCAGGCTGGGGAGCCCAGCGCTGTCTCCTTGCTCCATCCACCACCCCGGTGCTATTCCCTCCCCTCCTCCCCCCAGCCCAAGCAGAGCCTGCTGCCCTCAGAGGGGCTCTGGCAGTGCCAGCCCCACTCCTGGCCCTGGCCCTGGTCATCCTTCCCTGCAGCAGTTCAGGGCAGCTGGAAAGGAAAATCAAACCAACAGAACCCAAATACCCAGCCCAAAGCACAAACCATTTCCCAGGACATGCAGGGGTTTGGGGCAGAGCATTCCTGGATATCTACCAGGGAACAGGGATGGGATTTTTATCATTCTTTGTTATTTTCTATTTTCACAGAATCCCAGGATGGTTTGGGGTGAAAGGGACCTTAAACTTCATCTCGTTCCACCCCCTGCCATGGGCAGGGACACCTCCCACTGGCCCAGGCTGCTCCCAGCCCCAATGTCTAGCCTGGCCTTGGGCACTGCCAGGGATCCAGGGGCAGCCACAGCTGCTCTGGGCACCCTGTGGCAGGGCCTGCCCACCCTCCCAGGGAACAATTCCTGCCCAAGATCCCATCCAGCCCTGCCCTCTGGCACTGGGAAGCCATTCCCTGGCTCCTGGCCCTCCAGCCCTTGTCCCCAGTCCCTCTGCAGCTCTCCTGGAGCCCCTTTAGGCCCTGCAAGGGGCTCTGAGCTCTCCCTGGAGCCTTCTCCTCTCCAGGTGAGCACCCCCAGCTCTCCCAGCCTGGCTCCAGAGCAGATGTGCAACAATTTATTTTAATTCTCTTCCAGCCCTTGGAGCCAACAGGAACAAGAATTAACACATAAAAAAGGAAAAGGAAAAGAAAGGGGGGACAGGCAGAGATCCCCACTTTGTCTGGAGTCCTGAGAGAATCACTCAGAGCCTCCAGAGCCATCAGCCTGGTGAGGAGCTGGGGCCTGGGGGTTTCCCACAGCCGGCACTGCCCAGGACCCATCACAGCTCCCAGAACCCACAGAGGGGCATCCCCAGAGTCTCCAGACCTACAAACAACTGCTTGGAAAACCAGAAATGCACTTAAAAGCCTCCCAAAATTCATGGCCTGAGGCTTCAGAAAGCAACCCCAAGCCTGGCCACAGGCAATGTCTGTCCAAGCAACTTCCAGGCTCCCGGAGCAGCTCAGGACTCCCCTGCCCCATGGCTCTGCCCAGGGCCACCCCTGCCTGTCCCACAGAGGGCTGGGAGGTGCTGCTGGGCATCCCAGGGTGATGTGGCACAGGTGCCTCAGCCCCTGGCATTTTGGGATCCATCCCTCTCCCATCACACACAGAGGCTTGGAGCACCCAGCTGAGGGATCGATGGGATTTTATCTTGCACTGGGAGGAGGAAAGTAAAAATAAATGGGAAAGGGAGGGAGGAGAGCATGGAGGAGCAGACAGAGGGTTTGGCACTGGATCAGGGGCTGGGAAGTGCCTGGAGTGCAGCATCTCCAGCCCTGGTGGGTGCCAGGGGTCCCATCTCAGACCTGAATCTCCAGCTGGGAGCACTGTGGCCAGATGTAAAGGAAGCCCTGCAAGATGCAACAAATAACTTTGTTTTCTCCCCCAGATTCCCCTGTCCCATCTCCAACCAGTTGCCCACTGCCCCAGCATTGCTTATGGACATCACCAAGGGTCCTGTCCCCTTCCCTTGGCTCCCTGTCCCCAGTGCATCCCAGCCAGGGCCTGGGTTTGCTGGTCTGACCCCAAACATGGCACCATTGGTCCCAGGGGGGGTGTTTGGGGACCCCCACCCTGTCAGGATCCCTCATGGGGCAGCTGCTCCCCCATCCAGCAGTACCAGGATCCAGAGTGGCTTCAGGGCAAAGAAGGAGGAAAAAGAGTGGAGCAGGGAGCAGGCACAGCTCCCCCCAAGGCTGTTGTGGGGACACCCCAAAGTGCATCCCACCCCTCTGTGACAGCCCGTGGCCTCCCCTTGGGCTTCCCTCAGCCCCTCCAGCAGCTGCCCCTCCTCGCCGCCTTCCCCTCCCTCCCCACTCCTAAGCGATCCCAAAGTCTCTCATTTCCCAAGCCAAATTTCTCCGGCACAATGTCCCTGGCTGCGCTCCGGTGCCTCCCGGGACTGCCCCAGGGCTGGGGGAGAGAGCAGGATCCACGTGGAGTCTTCATCCCCCAGATGTGCATCGGGGCTGTTGGGGTTCCCCACCGGCCTCTCCTGGAGAGGAGAATGCAGCAGGAGCAGGATAAGCCACGTCCCATCCCACCCCTGCCGGTGAGGGAACAGGCACAGAGGGATGGGATTTGGCTGGGATTTGGCTGGGATTCAGGAGCTTTATCTGCCCAGGCAGGAGCTGCTCCCTTCTGGAGAGGGGTTTTGGTTGAAGCCCAGTTCCTCGCCTTGTTCTCGGGGTCTGTGCAGACCCAGCAGCGGGGCCGGCAGGAGCCTCCCCTGCAATGCCGGAGCGCACCCAGGGCATGGAGCTGCAGGGCTCGGACTCGCCAAGCGGCCTGGATCAGCAGCAGCTGGCTGGAAAAGGATTTTGGCAAACCCACACCCCTCCCCTGTGCTACAGCCACAGGGAAAAGCTGCGTGTGGCCAGCTCCAAAGGCAAAGCAGTGGCAGATGGAGAGCCTGGGGTGAGCCCAGATGTTTCACCTGCCCTGTTCCATGGGGCTGGGTCCTTCCCCGTGTGTTTTGCCTTTCCCAAGGAAGAGCAGAGGTGGGAATCGCTGTGGCAGCTTTGGGAGGAAACGTTTTGTCGAGGGCTTTTACTGCTTCTGACCAGTTCCACAGGTATTCCCATCTATCTGAGAACACCCTTGTGAGCCCAGATCCTCCAGGTCTATCCCTGTGCCCCAGAGGAGCCCTCAGGGTGAGAATCCCAAGGATCCCTCAGTCTCACATGTGCACTGAGCACTGCCCGTGCTCAGCTGCCACTCCACAGGCCCTGCACAGCCCAAACCTCTGCAGGGAGCTGGTTTACAAGAAGAGGAGTGCTGGCTTCCCAAACAAGCCTCCCAGTCCACAACACATTTCCAGCCATACATAATCTAATATACGTTACCATAGCGCCAATCAATAACTCAGTAGGCCAGCTCCGAAATTATTCTCTTAAAGGGCCAGAGCTCCTCTTCCTCCCCCTGCCCAGGCCCATCTGCCTCGTGCCACGGCCCAGAGGAGCCTCGTGCCCCAGGTCTCACCTGCCAGGCAGGGCACGATGCCGGACTGGTGGTGACACCCATCACCCATCATACTCCCTCCTTGCCACGTCCCTGTGTCACAGCGTGAGGGATGCGTGGGTGTCACCCCCAGGGCATGTCTCTGCCACCCCCAGCAGCTCCCTCCCTGCTCTGCAGCTCCGTCTGGGCACAGCTTTCCCCTCCTGAGCATCCCCACGCTCCCTCATCCTGCTCAACAGGATTCTCCAGGCCTACTGGAGCAGAGGATGCCCTGCCCAGTGGCTCCCTGACGCTGGCACTGGGAGCTTGGGGACAGGGACCTCGGCTCCGGGCCAGCCCCTGCCCTTGGGCAAACCCCCAGGGTGCTGCCCCAAAGCTCCAGCGAGCACCTGCAGTGCCTTTCCAGCCTGGCTCACAAAGCAGCGCCAGCAGGAGCTTCTCCTCCCGCTCGAAATCCAAGGGGTAAAAGCTCCAAAATCCCCCAGAGTGGTGATGGCTTCCCTGCAGCCTCCCTGGATTTTATCCCGCCGCAGGAAAAGCGTCCCAAAAGCTGCTCTGCACTCCAGGCATCCCGTACAGGCCCATCCCACATCCCGGATTTCCAGACCCGAGGCTGTGCCCTCGTCCCCTCAGGCACTCGCGATCGCGCTGTAGAAGTGACAAAGAAGTAGCAGCACCTGGAGCCGCTTTCTCGGGCGGCCGCGGTGGCTCCTCCCTGCACAGCCCGAGCAGAACGAGCGCCAGAATCGCGGCCCGAGCCCTGCTCCCGTTCATAAATCCCTGAACACCGAACCCAGCAGTGCCAGCCAAAGCCACCTCCGCTATGTCTCAATTCCATCAGAGACAAGCCGGGAAGAGGAAGAATCATTACAAGAGAGCTGGAGAGGGGATCTTCATCAGGAACTGGAGTCACAGGAAAAGGGGGGAATGAGTTCACACGGAGAGAGTGTTTAGATCAGATATCAGGAAAAAATTCTTGGCTGTGAGGGGGCACAGGGTGCCCAGAGCAGCTGTGGCTGCCCCTGGATCCCTGGCAGTGCCCAGGGCCAGGTTGGACACTGGGGCTGGGAGCAGCCTGGGACAGTGGGAGGTGTCCCTGCCCATGGCAGGAGGTGGAACAAGAGGTCCCTTCCAACCCAAACCATTCTGGGACTCTGGGACAACGAATAAGAGCCTAATGAGCCTCAGCAAGCGGCAGGGGCTGCAAAATGCCTCATTTTGGGTGGAGTTTGGGAGGTTTCTGCGCTGACCACGTGCTCCTGGTTTGATTGGCGTCGCCAGAATTCGGAATCTCCCCCCTGCACCCCGGGATGAGCCCTGGGAATGAACTGAAGCTGCTGCTGCTGATGCCGGCGGCTATCCCGGGCTGCTCCCGCCCCCTCAGCACCACGGGAATCACTTTTGGGGGGATTTTAAGGTTCTGCTTTTTTGCAAGCTCACAACAAATCATTCTGCAAAGGCGAAAGAGATGCTGGAGCTGTGAGCAGGGTGTATGCAGGGCCTGGTTGCACCCCACTCCTGTGAGCACTAGGAGTTCTCTCGCAAGAAAAGCCCACAGATTTTCATGGGAAACGAGGAATTTTTCTCCTCTTTTATCTTGTCACATCCCCAAAACGTTTTCGTGGAAACCCCGACCGAGCGGGCTCCCTGAGAGCTCTGCGTTTGCCACATTTCTGCCCCCGGGGTACCTGGCTGTGGGCACCGATGACCTCACCGAGCTGGCATCCCAGGGGGGGACCCTTGGGCACAGCCTCAGGAACAAATCTCGCGTCGGGGAGAAGCTCCAGAGCCACAAGGTCCCTGCAGCAGCCCCCTGCCCCAGCGGCATCCCCGACCTCGGGCGGGGCTGGAGCCGGGGCCCCCGGGGACCCCTCTCGGCATGGCCCAGCTGCCTTCCAGCAGCCCCCGAAGGGCAGCGCGGCCCCGGCAGCGCTGTCAGCCAGGCTCTACGTCTTCCATTAATTCACTTCACACTGTCCATATTGATCGGCTCTGCTCTCTCCCCGGTGCCCCCCCTCGCAGCCCTCCCCCCCGCCGGCTGCTGCACCGCTGGGCAGCCCAGCCTGCATGCTGCATGATCCATACAAACTCACTTACTCAGGGAAATCAATGGGCTCGAAAGAGCACACGCAGCAAGGCGAGGAGTCTGTCTGGGGATCGACCGCCCAGCAAGGAGACACAGAGAGCAGCAGCCCGTGCCCCGCCGCTGCCCGGCGCCCCGGGGGCCGGGGGGGTCCCGCTGCCACCCCGCCACACCCCCCTGCGTGCCACAGCTGACCGCGGGATGCCGGTGACAGGGGGCGGCCATCCCGGGGGGTTTCCTGCCGGGAAGGGGTGCTTCACCTCGGGCAGGGGCAGGAGAGGGTCCCGCCGGGGTCGCTGCCTCCTCCCCCCGGACCCAAGAGGAAGCTCAGCCCCCTCTGATGCTGCAGCCAGCGCAGGCTCCAGAACCCCCCCTTTGGTTCTCCTCAGCTTCAGCCAAGGCACGCTGCAGCCGTGCCTCAGTTTCCCCATGTTTAACCAGCAGGGAGAATCCCAGAATTACGGAATTATTTGGATGCCCGGGGTTGATGGGTTAAAGCCCTTCTCGTTCTTGGACACCTCCCACTGTCCCAGGCTGCTCCCAGCCCCAATGTCCAGCCTGGCCTTGGGCACTGCCAGGGATCCAGGGGCAGCCACAGCTGCTCTGGGCACCCTGTGCCAGGGCCTGCCCACCCTCCCAGGGAACAATTCCTGCCCAATATCCCATCTAATTCTACTTTCCTTCAGCTTAAAGCCTTTCCTCCTTGTCCTGTCACTGGGTGCCCAAGGAAGCTGGAAAGATGTTCCCCTTCCAGCCAGTGTCAGGGTTAGGGGATGCCCTGCTCTGCCAGGCCTGTCCACGGCAGCAATAACCGGTTCTGGACCGAGGAGAATATAAAATTGAGGATTTTTTGCCCCCTCTCAAAGCACCGCTGGCCCAGTTTGCCCTGGGAAACTGTTGCCACCACACAGGCAGTGCCGGGGTGATTAATAAATCCTGCCAGGAGAGCTGCTGCTGTGCTGAGTTTGCCCATCAAGGAAGGAAATCTTTATTTATATATATTCTATAAACTAATTTTTGCATCATTGCAATAAATCCATCTTCCAGCCGTCAGCTGCAATCCACCGTCAGGCCTGGCCACGTGCGGCTCCGGGCGGGATGCGGGGGGTGGGGGGAGCAGGAACGGGAGCATCCCGGCCCCGCTGCTCCTGGGGGGTCCCCGGGGTGCCCACTGGAGCTGGAGCCAAAATGGGAACTTGAGGCCGTGCCCGGGGGAAAAAGGAGCGGCCGGTGCCCCGCTGCGTGCGGGTTTGCCATGCGGGGGGACGGGGGCACCCCGGGGCATCGAGGGACTGGGGCGTCACCGAAACGGGACCCCAACGGGCTGGGAGCCGCTGCCGCACCGGGGAGGAACTGGGGGAACTGGGAGGGCCCCGAGACGGTGCTGCCGGCCCAGTTGCGGTAAATGCCGGCAGTGCCCTGCGCGCGGGGGGAGCCTCTTCCCAGCAGCCCCCTCCCCTCCCCGGGGCTGTGTGGTTGTGCTGGAGACACCGAGTCTGTGCTCCGCAGGCTCCGGCCCCCGAGCAGCGCTGGGGGCAGTGCGGGGCTCGGGGAGCAGCGGCAGAGTTATGGGGACAGCCGCTGCCCCCTCCCCAAAGCCACCCCCCAGCACCGGGGTGTCCCTCGGGGGATCGATTTGGGGAACAGGAGGTGGCAGTGAAGGTCCTGAGCAGCTTCTGCTGGGACCTGGTGGCTTTTTGGGCTGGGACCTCGTTCGGGGCGGGGGGGGGTGGGGGTGGCTGCACCCCGTGGCGGCTGCACCCCGGAGCCACGGAGCAGCCCGAGATGGGAATCGCAGGAGAAGCTGGGGTTCCGGACAGCCTGACAGGTGTCCCCCCGTGCCCTGGCAGCCCGGGGTGTTCCCCAGGAGCAGCACCGCCGCTGGGGGAAGATTTCGGTGCCTCACCCCCTCCCCCTGCCCGACCCCGTCCCAGCACAGCCGGGGGCCGGCGGCCGCGGATCGAACCCAGCCGAGTGCCCGGCAGGAGCTGCGGGCAGGGATCCACTGGGAGATGAGTCTGCTGGGCCTCAGCCAGGCTAGGAGGGGCCGCAGCCGCGGCTCCAGCCCGGACTGGGGGGTGCCAGGAGGGTGAGGAAGGCTCAGAGCAGGGGGGATGGAGGAAGGTGAGGAAGGCTGAGAGCAGGGGGAATGGAGGAAGATTGCCATCAGCTCCCCTGTTCAGCAAGCAGAGCCCCCCGAGCCCTCCCCATCCCGGGGGGCCGCAGGGCTCCCTGCCCCCCTCCCTTCCAGGGCAGGATGGGGCTGCTGGGGAGCAGAGAAGCCCCCTGGCCCCTCATCCTTCCTGACATCGTCTGGCAGGGTGTGGGGAGGTTGGTGGGACCCCCCATGGGCAGCGGGACTTTGGAATTGGAAGCCCCCCCTCCCAGCCCTGGACACCGACTCCCACCCTGCCCAGAGACCCCCTCCCCAGCACGTCCCCCAGTCCTGACGTCCCTGCAGAGCCCTGGAGGGACCCATCTTGGGGGACACTGGCACAGGCTTTGGGAATGAAACTCTGAGCTGGTTTTCTATCATTTTCCCCCTGATTTATCCCTTCTCCCCACCCCTTTCCCGGGCCTGCCAGCCCTGGCACTCGTTATGGAGGTAACGGAGGGCCCTGAGCATAGCAATGAGATTGATTGACCCTGCTGACCCCAGCCAGGGCCTGGGCTCCCTCCAGGGCACCCAGGTCACCGGCTGCTGACCATCACTGGTTGCCACGGTGACACCGGTGGTCCCTAGGGATGGATGGGGGGCTCTGGGATGCAGGGGGCTGTCGGGGCAGGTCAGAGTGTCAAGGCTGCTGCGTTAGTGGGATGCTGCTGGCTTGGAGAGGGTGCAGGTTAAATTCCCAGCCCGGCTGGGACCCAGGGGGAGGTCCCTTCCAAGGGGAGCAGGGCACGGGGTGCCAGGGAGTGCCAAGGGGTGCCAGATCACCTGCGAGCGTGGGCGTGGTGTGTTCTCTGGGGAAACTGAGGCATAGAGGGACGCCGCGTGGCACAGCAGGAGCCCAGGAGTGATGGGAGCCGGTGGGGAGAGGGAAGAAAGGCTGGNTGAGCGGTACAAGGTGAGCGGTGCAGAGTGAGCGGTACAAAGTGAGGGGTGAGGATGAGGGTCCCGCCCGCGGACCCCAATTCCTGGGCTCCGCTGCCCTCTAGCGGGCAGGTCCCGCCCCTCCCGGCTGCGCTGTCCCCGCGCTGTCCCCATGTCCCCTCTCCTAGGGGTCCCGGAGTCCCCCACTGTCCCCGCCCCGTCCCCAGAATCCCGCGTGGGGCCACTGCCATCCCCGGGGGGACACGGCGGGGAAAGGTCCCCGAGGTGAAGGGGATGGGGGCAGCTGCTGGCGGCTCTGGGGTTAAAGACAACCGGACCGCCCTCGGCAGATCCCCCGTGCGGGACCTGCGGGTCACCGCCGGGGTTCCCTGTGTCACCTCCGGTCCCCCGAGCCCACCGGGTCTCCCCGAGCCCCGGACCCGCGGCCCTGCAGTGCCCGAAGTGGCCGCCAGGTGACGCCACGAGCCCTTCCCAGCCGCGGCAGGACCGGATCGGGATCAGCCCCGACCGTGCCCTATCCATGTGTCTGTCCCTGTGTCGTGTCCGTCTCTGTCCCTGTCCTGTCCCTGTGTCTGTTCCTGTGTCCTGTCCGTGTCTGTCCCTGTTCTGTCCCTATGTCTGTCCCTGTGTCTATCCCTGTCCTGTCCCTGTGTCCTGTCCATGTCTGTGCCTGTTCTGTCCCTGTGTCTGTCCCTGTGTCCCGGTTACTGTGTCTGTCTGCCCTTGTATCCCGTCCCCGTTCTGTAACCGTCCCTGTTCCTGTCACCAGCCCTGCTCTAACCCCCAGCCCTGCTCTTGTGCACTGCCTTGTCCTCAGCCCTGTCCCGGTCCCTGTGCCCAGCCCTGCCCCTGTCTCTGTCCCCAGACACGATTCTGTCCCGTCCCTGTCTCCAGCGCTGTACCTGACTCCGGCTCTGTCCCTGCGCCCTGTCCTGAACCCGTCCCTGTCTTCAGCGCCGACCCGATCCCTGTTCCGGTCCCCAGTCCCGTCCCCAGCCCTATCCCCGTCCCCAGCCCCATCTCCAAGCCTGTTCTCAACCCTGTCCCTGTCCTGTTCCCGTCCCTGAGCCCATTTCCGTCCTTTCCCCTGTCCTCAGTCCCGTGTCCAGCCCTGTTCCTGACTGCAGCCCTGTCCCTATGTCCAGCCCCTGCCCTGTCTTTGTCCCTGTCCCCCTCCGCGTCCCTGCCCGCCGCGCATCCCGGCTCTGGGCTGGTGCTCAGCATTCCGCAGGGGTGTCACATCCCAGCCCCTCTCCGCACTCGCCCTTGGTGGCACCGGCCAGGCTGGGCACCCGGACCGGGACACGCGGCCGCACCTCCCCCTCGGCCGCACCTCCCCCTCGACAGCAGCTCCTCTTGAGGTTTGAGGTGACATCCTGGGCTCCGGCCGGGGACGGGAAACTCCCGGTTCTTCTTCTGTCCCTCTGACGTGGGTGAGCCGTGGGAAGGGAGCGGAGCCCAACTCCTGCCACGGGCTGGGGTCAGGGCACATCTGGGGACCCGCTGGGGCTCAGCCGGAATGGGCCCCTGAACACAGCCCGGGACAGCGACAGAGGGGCAGCTGGAGCAGGGACACAGCACCCCGTGGAGAGGCAGGAGAGGGCTCGGCATCCCCCGTCCCCTGGAGCCTCCCTGTTCCCATCAGATATTTCGGGAAGCGACACCTCCACATCCCCCCGGTGCCAGCGGGAACAGGGATGCGCGGGGCCGGGGACCGAGCGAGGCAAACCCACCCCCGCTCTGCCCGGAGCGCTGCGGTTGGAGCCGTGGAGTGGAAGTAACAGGCGGTGACACCGCTGCCCAAAACCCGCCACCAGAACAATGGGCGGGAGCGCGGGGGACGCAGGCGGCCACGCTGCCCCCAACGCTCGCCCAGGAGCCGGGGACATCCTGGGGACACCCTGCACGGGCACCTGGCATCCCACCGGAGGGACACCCCACCCACGGGGCTGGGTGGCCCAAAGGGGTGACGACGGCGCCGTGAGGAAAGGCTGAAATCCCCGAGGGTGGCGCTGGGACAGAGCGGGGCCATCGCACCGAGGGCACCCGTCCAGCCCGGCCTGAGCCGCCTCCGGCCCTGATGGGGAGAAAGTGAGGGAACAGAAAATGGCAGGAGAGACAACGGAGGAGCGGGGCTGCTTTGCCTTTAAAATAATGCAGCAAAATTAGCAGCTCTGCAGTCATTAATATGCAAAAATGCAAATGAGGAGGTAATTAAGCTGCAGTCCTCCGGAGGATATTTCCATCATAATGAATTCTATTGTCAGGGAAAGAGCAGCCAGGCAGATTTATGGTGCTTACGTGAATAAAAAATATGAGTATCCAAGTGGTGCCCCTGCTGCCGGCTGCTGTCCCCCTGCCCCGGCCGAGGAGGGCATAGGGCACTGAGGAGATCTCCATCCCTTGTGCCATCCCGACTGGCACTGCCCGTCACCGAGGCACAGCAGCAGCCGGGCACTTGGGTACCTGCAACAGGGCAGGGGAAAAAAAATAACTCCTTCCTTCTCTTCCCTCCACACCACAGCCCCCGGCAAACCCCCAGCGAGACCTGTGCCAGGGCCATGCCGGTTCCCCGGGCGCCACGAAGGGGCTGGGGACACCCAAGCCAGGAGGTGACTCTTGCCTGCGGGGTCCCAATGTGGCAGGGCTCTCCCAGTGACACCCTGGGCTGGCCAGTGATACATTTCTGCAAGGAGCCGGGATCTGAACACACCAGGACCCTCTCGTCCTGCTCCCGTGAGAGCTGGATCATCACCTCATCCACTCGTCTCTTCCCACCCCATGAGCGTGCTGAGGGCCAGGACCCGGCCAAGGCTGGCACTGGGGACATAGGAACACTTGGACACCAGGAAGGTGGCAGCTCCAAGCTGGGGGGACGACGGGTATCCCCAGGGGTGCTGCCAGCCCAACTCTGAGCCACTCAGGTGATGCCCCAGCCCCAGAGGCACCAGTCCTTGGCCATGGGGTCACCGTCCGTGTGCGGGGTCAGCCCCGTCCCCTGAGCCACCCGTGGGTGCCCCCGGGCAGCCCCCAGACCTGGCGGGCGAGGGCTGGGGCTCAGCCTTCCCTTTTCATTCCCGCCAGCGGCGTCCGTCACGGAAAACAAACCGAAACCCACCCAAAACGAAATAGTTGGCCGCGTGCCACCCTGCAGCTGCCGGCTCCGGCTCAGCCTGGCATTTTTCAAATGTCACGGCAAAAGGCTGCGGGGCCGCCCGGCTCGGGGGGCTCGGCACCGGCGGGGGGCTGCGGGCAGGAGGGGGACGGGAAGGGGTGCGGGAGAGGGGGAAGGGACACCCGCCACCCTTGCAGCTGTCGTTGTCACCCCCGAGGTGAGGAGCGGGCTGGGGGAGGCGCAGGGAGCTGCGGTGGGTGGAAGGGAAGCGGCTCCATTTTAGCGTCGGTGCGGCCGAGGCGAGGGGAGACGATTAAAGAAAAAAGGGAATAAAAGCAGGGAAGGAGACGGGCAAACAGGAGCAGCTGCTCCTGGGGATGCAGAGCCCTTTTTTTGCTTTCAAAGCCGCAGAAGTTGTTGCTCGCAGGCTCGGGACCNGGGCGGGGAGGGGGGGGGCAGGATGCGGGATACCCCGATTCCTCCTCCCCGTGTCTCCTCTCCATGCGGAGCAAGGGGAAATCGCTGCGTCTTCCCAAGGGAAGCTCAAGGCCAGGATGCTCCATCCCTGGGCAGGAGGGTGCCCTGGGTGCTCCGGGGGCACCTGCACAGGCGGGTGACACCTCCACCGAGGAGCATCGGAGCTGTGGGACCACAGTGGGCACTGCCAGCCCCGGCCGCACCCTC